>RYFJ01000563.1:0-375103 GCA_003991445.1 Oryza meyeriana var. granulata
TAATGGTAAGAAACCCAAAGTTGTAGACCACGTTTCACGGGGTCCAACCAATCGGGGTGTGTTTTTGTGGCCCTGTGTCCAATAAGAACCACCCAAATGGCCTTTGTGGTCCAATAAGTCCCCATGTCTTGGCCCGTTGGATCGTTTTCCCCCCTGTTTGGGGGGGCCCCTGATCAGCCTGCCGGAAACTGGTGGGTCCAGCGGGTGGGCTTCCTTGTAGTGCGGATTACATGGAGAGTCTATCACAATTCCTTTCCGAAGTCCGTACACGTGGTGGTACTTAGGCGCACAGTGATGTGTTGTTTGAGGTTACCGTTCTGGTATCGAGGGGCACAATGATGTGTGTTTTGTGGAGTTTGTGTTCTTGTGGTAAATTGGTACACCTCTGGCCAGAGTAAAACTGTTCGAATAGCCGTGCTCGTGGTTAATGAGCGTAGCCCAATGTTTCTGTGATTAGTCCCACACTACTCATTAATGAAAATAATAGGAAATATGGTATAGCCTGTTTGGAGAAGTTTTTGGTTTTGGGCCTGAACTGCGTGGAGCGCTGTTTCAGTGGTTGATTCAAATTGATATATTAATTAAACTATAATGTTTTTAATGATTTCGAATGCAAATGTTTTAATGCTGTTTATGCAAATAAGCCATAGTATGCCCTTTCCTTTGGTATCCTGTTGCATACCATTGCATTCCCTAGTGGCTTGTTGATACGTGGTGGTACTCAGTTCTTGCATTATTGCAATCTTAGAGTAAGCTTTGCGAGGAGAAGAAGAATTGGTGTTTGGCTTATACCCCAGTTTGAGCTGCCTGTGGCTTGGTGCTGAAGCTACGCTAGTTGCCGTTCCGCTGCTGTTTTTCCTATGTGAGACTAAGTGCCTCTGTTGTAAGTATTTATCGTTATTTCGTATTTGGTTATTGTTTTATCAAAATTGTGATTTGTGTACCTCGGCTGATTCCTGGACGAGGATTTATGCACAAAATTGCTTTGGAAATTCTGGTGAATTTCTGGCGTGACACGACCCGAGCACGTCCTACTCCGGAACGAGGTCGTCCTCGGTTAGAGATCCAAGCAGAGTGCTCGGGCAAGATCCTCGCCCAGTGTCCCCCCAGGTGGTGGTGAGATCCGCCGCGTGGTCTGGTAAAGAAAAGCTTCGCATCAGCGCATAAAAAAGTGCAGTTAGTTATGGAGAATATGTTTCAATCCTGAACGTACCTGACAATCCCGCCCGATCATGAGGCTGGCCGACCTCGATCCTCCGGCCGTACCAGAAGGACCTGCTCCCCCACGACGTACTGGCCCTGCAGAACCCGCCGCTGCCTGCCGGATGTCCCTTCACCATGGGGACCTCGCATATGTATCTGCATCGGTGACTGCATCGGAAACGGCGACAAAAGTCAGAGCACCGGACGACTGAGCGCATCGTGTTGCCCAGCCGGTCGAACGTGAATCGTCGCTCCTGCTGCGTGAGAGGGATGCCAGCCTGTAGGCGCTGCGCAGTAGTCCAGCTCCGTGTGGACGCCTAGCATCGTCCGCCTGTTCAGCAGGACATGCGTTCTGGTTAGTTGCGCGTGGTACCTACCGTTGAAAATAGTAAGAAAACCATTGACTCACCCGCGGAAGTACTCCTGGTCGCGTCCAGTATCATGGCGATGTGTCGGGTATGCGTCTCGCACCCCGCGACGTGCGCCTGTGGAGCCTCGGGAGTGTACGTCACCCGAAGTAGTCTGGTACGGGCCTGGTACCAGGAAAGGTACTGCTCGTTACCTAGCGGCCTGTAGGGGTGCCAGCTCCGTGATGACGTCCTCCGTGACTATTGAGCCAGTCGTGATGTAGTCGACGACGGTGGTCTCCACAAACCTACCAGCGCTGGCCACGCCGACTTAACCTGCAGAGCACAACCGGTGACACAATGCATAACAATACGGAATATGCATTCCCACAAACCTGTGAACGTGTGCGGTACGCCCCTGCGTTGTTGATGGCCCGAAGGTCTGTCGCATACCGAACTGCCGCATCACAACTCTGCGGGCAGTGCGGCTCGACAGAAAATGTCGAAACAGCATCGGCTCGTATCGTCAGCCAGACGCCTGGTCCCTGGTGCAGAGGGACGACAGCCCACGTGGCGCACGCGCGTTGCCTCGCCTCGGTGCTGTACGGCTCCCAGACAACGTCGTCCCCGTGATCCTATCGAAACTCCATGACGAAGTCTGGGTACGTCTTCTGCACCTGCACATGAGCGTACTGACGCTACAAACAGGATAAGAGTTCTCGTTAGTCCAAGTAACATAAAAACCGAGACGGTTTCTAACACCGAAACATACTCACGACGACACCACACCGTCCCCATCGTCGGATAGTCCTCCGGTGGGACACCCACGTACAGGCTCGCCTCTGTACGGACTGTGTGGTCCACAACGGGGCCGATCGCGAACCGCTCTGCCGCCCAGAAGCTGTAGGAGGAGTGGACAACCCGTGAAGACCGCTTCTGCCGGTCTTCCTGCAGCCGTCGCAAACAGACCCCTGTACGGGGCGGCAAGGACTGCCGATCCCCAAACTGTATGGGAACAGCACCGTCCTCGGCGTCGCTATCTCCTCGTGTAAGGATCAAGCCCTTGTCGAACTGCCGTGCCGAGTTGGTGGAACATCACCTACCGAACACCCACAACAGTTATGCCTCCAGCTCCTCTGCAGTGAGTACGCGTCGGCCTCCGGGTCTAGCTGATCAGACTGCGGTAACATATAAGGAAGTTAACACTGTAATTCTAGTACGGACTGAAGGACGAACATGTAAACAACAAGAAACATTCTTACCGTGTAAGGCTCAATACCCAAGCCTGAGGGGGCCCGCATGCGTGTACGGGGAGATGTCGCCGACGAGGGGGAAGCCCCGGAGCACGATGAACGGGGCGAACCGCTGCAGCAGATGTCCTCTGCCACGCCTGCAGCTCGTCAACTGGCCCACCGCATCCCGGCTAGAGGGCAGCCCAAGGAGGAGGCTGACGTCCTCTGCAGCCGTGGGGCCCATCTCACCGCAATGGGAGGTGGAAGGTGTGCGTCTCCGTCTCCACCGGTCCACAAGAGCTGGGTGATCAGCGAGGCCGGTCGAGTACCCCACTTCTTCGTCGGGTCAGTCGGTCCGTTGCGGCTGCTACCAGCCTTACACAGCGGTAGAAGGCCTGCCTCCCGAACCTGACAATCAAAACAAAGCAAAGTTAGTAAGTTCACATATACAGGATTCACAGTACAACGTTCGTACATACCTAGTCGTGAACCTGTCGTCCACGGGAAGAGTCGCCTAGAAGGTCGAGGACGTAAGGTACCGAGCTCGAGGTTCTGCACCGCCGAGAGAAACTATCGATGGGACTGATCTGGTGGCGTGATCCAGCAGCTCAGGCGTCTGGGTAGTCCATACCTGCAAGGAAAAAGAAGCGGAACGAATTAGCTCAATTAAACATAGTGCATTTACAGTCAGAAAATTAACAGACAAGCAAAGTACCTTTAAAAGACCCACACTAAAACAAAAATCAGATAGCAGTACAGGTGCATATTGTAACATTACAGGGAGATTACATCATCAACCAGCGCTATACTAGACAACATAACCCGAAGGTGCACGAGGACGCCTGCGATGACGCTGCCTATCAGTGGGTGCCTTCCCCAGTTGGCCGCCTTCCGTCGATGCCTGATCCTTCCAATAGGAAATTCCGCTGCACTTGGGTCCTCCGGCCGTCTTTCGTAGCCCACTTCTTTGTAGGTATGTCCCTCCTCTCACACCTACTGCAACGTTGAGCGCTAACGCCGGCCTCGGATTCGTCCATATCATTGCGTTATCCTCCGTGTCCGACGTCGGCCTGCCTTGTTCCTTTGCCTTCGTCGGGTCCAGGGGATGTAATAAACCTGGACTTGTGTCTTCAGTGAAAAGTGCCGACGATGCCGAAACCAAAGATCTCGGTACTCCATGTATGCATGGATTGCTTCCTTTTTAAAGTACGGAGACACATATTGGCGTTCATCAATGCCCACTCCCCGCAGCGGCAATGACATGAGAACAGGGCTTATGGTATAAGCTTGGTTTCGGCAGGAGCACGTGCATGTCCATCTTCCTTTTAGGACCACACTCTTGTATAGGTTTCCTTGCGAATATGCCACGCCTGGACCTGTCGCACACAATATCTCAAATCTAACGCTTCTCGTGTGCTGCCCTGCACTCAGACTCGGTGCTCTCTTGCCTTCTTGCATTTCTCCTCAAGGTACTCTGTCATTTTGGTGCCGAACCAAAAGTTTCCATCGGCCATAGATGGGCCATTTTGTCTGCACCTGTCGTGGAAGTACGTCTGTGTTTTATGTAGGATGAACTCCACGATGGCAACAAGGGGGAGTTGCCTCACACCACGCATGACCAAATTGTAGACCTCTGCAAGGTTCGTGGTCATTATGCCGTACCTTACTCCACCTTCATCGTACAACAATGCCCATTTCTCCTTCGGCTCGTGCTCGATCCACTACGAAAATCTGCTAACCGAGGAACCGGGCCTCCTTCTGAATATACCGTCATCGGTGGGAAGTGCAACTAGAGCTTTAGGGCCGTCAACACCTCTAGCTGGGGGTCTTGCAGAACTCTTGCGTCTATGTTTGGCTGTCAGCTCATCAAGTCTCCTCCACAGCTCATTGAACTTCTTCTGTTGATTTTGGGCGCACAAACGTTTGAACATGGCCATCAGCTCCTTGTTTCTGAACTGCTTATAAAAGTTTGCGCCCATGTGACGCATGCACCATCTGCTCTTCACATTTTCCCACATCGGAGGGTATTCCTTGTCTGCGCAGCCGTTTCGTAGCTCCTCAATTGCACGCAGCATCCCTGGATGACGGTCATGTATGAGACATACATCTGGCCTCATCCTCACCACCTTTTCCTTAACCAGCTTTAGAAACCAGTACCAACTCTCTGTGTTCTCGCTCTCGACGAAGGCAAAGGCCACGGACAACACTTGGTTGTTCCTGTCTACTCCAATTGCCGTCAACATTTGCCCTTTGTATTTTCCAGTTAGGAACGTGCCGTCGATGCAGAGAATGGGCCTGCAATGAAGAAATGCAAACATGCACGCCTGCAGAGAGAGGAAGGCCCGCTGAAGGACGCTCTGCCCAGGACTTGCTAACGATGGGAAACTTTTGATTTTGGAGTAGCTGCCAGGATTCCTCGCACAGATAGTTTGCAGTAGACGAGGCAAATTATTGTATGAAGCTTCAAAACTGCCGAATCTCATTTCAATTATCTTCTGTTTGGCCCTCCATGCCTTGGCATATGTAATGGTGTACTTGTACTTCTCCTCGATGCGCCTGATAATTGACTTGGGCTCGAACCGGAGGTTCTCCACAACAGCATAATACAGCTCTGAAGCGATGAATGCAGATGATATGTTCCTGTGGTACTTCTGAACACCCGGAAGATGGCAGTTGTGCTCCGTCACGATTGACACGGACCAACAGTCGTCATATTTCTTCCTGGATGCGTACATCCTCCATAGACATCCATCGCTTGAACTTGCACATTTCACTTCATACACCGATCTGGTGGACTTTGATACCCAGAACTCCCTCCCAAGTGACACGGCCCACATCTTCACAGCCTCTGTCAACTGTGCTTTTTCGGCGTATCTAGCGCCTTGCACCGCTTCATTCTGCCGATACTCCCATGCCACGGTGTGCCCCTCTGAGACAACGAGTACGGAGAAGTCCTCGTTGTCCCATTCTGCCGGGTATACATCGTCCTCCGAAGAATCATCATCCTCCATATGCTCAGGTTCTGAGTCTTCAATTTCCATCTCCTGTACTAGACCAGGGTGTCTCTCCCCTTCATCTGCAAATCCCCCCGGTCCCATGTCTTCTTGGCCTCCTTCCTCTCCGGCACCCTCCTCTTCTGCCTCATTTTGGTCCCCTGTTTCATCGGGCCCTTCCGCTGTACTCGGACCAGCCTGATCAATGCTGACCACGTCATGCACTACCACTAGGATGCTCGGTGCCCATCCTCGCTGCAGTGCACTCTCCACAAAAAATACCCAGCTGGCCGTCGAATCTACTGGCATCAATTCCCACCAAAAACCTTCCACAGCCCAGCTAACCAGTGCGTACACCGTAATTGCATTTACTTGAGGATCTACTCCGAATCCCCTCATTAACCAATTGTAAACTCCAGGAAAACTTTTCTCAGCTGGAGCTATAATTCCCTTTTGTGCTACGTTGAACTCCGATAAATCTACCCCATATTGTCCTTCTCTGACATTTCCTTCACCGTGGTATATCACGAATACAACTCTATTTGCCATTTCTGTTCACAAAAAAGATTTTATTAATCTGTACTAATCAATATTCGTTCCATAAAAAGGCTATACGTATGAGTCAAACCATTACCGTTTCTATATTTTACAAACTAACCCAGCGGCGCTAATAAAGTTATACGCTAGGTTTATCTAACGTGTCAAAATAACGTATACCAACGATGGCTATGGCGGAGCATATTTATTTCTAAAATATCTACAATTTACTACCTGTCCGCTATGTTCTTCTAGTATGGTCAAATAAATTTAACACTAACGATGGTTATGCCAAACCGCTAATATTTTCATACTATGTCAGGTATTACACTACGCGTCTAGTACTAATTAACACTTATCTAAAAAATTGACTACATAACAGAGGGAGAGCAAAAAAAAATACCTAGATTCGGCTTAAAAATCTACGAGGGCTTCGCCGCTGTACTGCTCCTCCTTTCCCTCAGCTCTATTGGACGAACGCTGGAGGCGGAAGGAAGAAATGACGCGCCGGCGAGTACGTGAATGGATTTTATACGGGAGGGCTAAAAACCGCCGTCCCCCAGAGCGGCGATTGGCTATAAACCGCCCTGGGGGACGGCGGCGAATGCAATTTTGCATTCGGCCCCCAGGGCGGCAAGGCCACGCGCCTGACGGAGATGCCATTCGCCGTCCTACCGCCGTGGCCCAGGGCGGTAAGAGGCTATTTCTGCAATTGACCCAAATCAAAAATTAGTTTTGTAAATTAAAAAAAAAATTAAATTAGTAACAGTAAAAATTCGTTCTTCTGATAAGCTGAAATGAAGCCTGGCCCATTAACCCGTACCGGGCCGGCCCAGCACGCGAGAGATAGTCCCCATATATAAGGGCGCTCCCGACCTCGCCTCCAAACCCTAGCGCCGGCGCCTCCACTTCCCTGCTCCCTCGTCCCCTTGCGTTCCGCCGCTCAGGTAATCTCTCGTCTCCGCCTCCGATACGCCGCTGCTCCAATTCATCTTCTCCGTGCTTGCCTGTTTGCTGATCTGCGCGTGCGCGCTCTCTCTCTCTCTGGCTTGACTCTCGCGGCAGGGCAGGTCCAGGGAAGAGGAAGGGAAGATGTACACCGCGAGGAAGAAGATCCAGAAGGAGAAGGACCTAGAGCCTTCCGAGTTCGAGGACTCCGTCGCGCAGGTGAGAGCGCCTCTCTCGTTGTCGCGTTTGATTGTTATCCTGGGCGAGCTCGTCTGCGTTTGGATTTGTCCAAGTGTGGTCTTCTTATGGCTGCTGCTGTTGGTGTCTTGTAGGCTTTCTTTGACCTTGAGAACGGCAACCAGGAGCTCAAGAGCGAGCTCAAGGACCTCTACATTAACAATGCAGTGTAAGTGGCCGTTCTCTCCCTGCAAACCTCCCGAGCCGATTGCTCTTGTGAGTCGCATGCATTTTGATGGCTAGTGGATTGTGATATGGTGGTTGCGGATGTACGTGTGCAGCCAGATGGATGTTGCCGGGAACAGGAAGGCTGTTGTGATCCACGTGCCGTACCGTCTGCGCAAGGCATTCAAGAAAATCCATGTTAGGCTTGTCAGGGAGCTTGAGAAGAAGTTCAGTGGCAAGGTGAATTATGTGTTCCCTGTTGTCTACTGTCTTGCATAGGTTGCATGATAGTAATTCGATGCTGGCTAGTGTTGAATGTGGGACTGCAAAATCTTTAGCTTATGTTATGCATGCTTAACGTGCAACATGAATGCTGTCGATCTGATTGAAGATAAACTGATGCCCTTTAGGGCTGAATATGTCATACTAGTATCACAATGTTGATGTAACACTGACATTTTGGAGAACATGGCTCAAGAGTTGCGAGCGCCATTTGAGTTGCACTCATGAACACACTTCCAGCTGCAACCAGGGCATTTGCAACTAGAATAGTGCTGACTGTCTATATGGATGCTAAAATGTCTGATGTAGTCGTTAACAAGTGTGGGGTAACCTTCAGTAGCTACTCTGAGGATTCATCAAAAACGACAGAAAGGGACCTTCAGTTATTTCTGTTAATTAGCAAAATTCTAGCATAAAGGATTTTTTAACATCTTTTTGTGCATGATGAACTTCTCAATTTGTGTACTTATATGACCTTGGTGCCAGATTGATGTTGTCACCTCTCTGTAGAATTTTACTATTAGTTGGAATATTTTAATCAGTTTTCACTTCAACAGGATGTGGTAATTGTTGCAACAAGGAGGATTGTGAGGCCTCCCAAGAAGGGTTCGGCTGTTCAACGTCCTCGTACGAGAACTCTTACTGCTGTTCATGATGGTATCTTGGAGGATGTAGTCTACCCAGCTGAGATTGTTGGGAAGCGGGTCAGATATCGTCTGGATGGTGCCAAGGTCATCAAGGTAGATAATACAACTCTCTATCATGTCTCTTTCAATCGTCATTTTAATATTTTATTGTGCTCATCCATCACAGCATGTGCTCTGTCGACTAGCTAAATTATTATCTCCATTATAATTTACACACACTGAAATGATGTTTCACAACTTCATTAACCAAGGTGTTCTTTACCTCATGGATACAATAAACTCGTTGTAACTAATCCAGCAGCATGACACCGCATTCTATTTACTAGGTTAGTATTGATCCATTTGTTGTGATCTTGACAACGTCTTTCTCAGATCTTCTTGGACCCAAAGGAGCGCAACAATACTGAATACAAGCTGGAGACCTTCTCTGCAGTCTACCGTAGGCTTTGTGGGAAAGACGTTGCCTTTGAGTACCCTGTGACTGAAAATGCTTGAATATGCATTTTGATTGCTCCATATGTATTGCAGAAAGTTTTGATGCCAAACTTGTACTCGGATATTTTGCTACTTAGGGACAGCAAATCTACTTGAGCAATGTTAGTTTTGGGCATTTAAATTATAAACCTTTGCTCGGCTCGGTTAACTTGTTAGAATCCTTTTTGTTGTTGAATGTGCTTGGGCAAAGGAAATCTTTATTTCCGTATCCTATTTCACCTTTGCTTCTGTATATCACCTGTATCTACTACCCATATCATTTTATTAGGGCCTACCATCCTGGAAGACATTTTTTGTGTAGTAGCTTGATCTGGTGGGCTATACGAGTTATTTCTTTGTAGCCCTCGAGCGAGCGGTCAGATTATTGTTGCAAACTACACAGGGCGCTGTCGGAAAGACAGCGAAGGAACAGCATTAAGGATTTTTGTACGGTTGCACGTAATAATATATCACATTTCACGCATACACACATCAACTGAATTATGTGCATCAATACTACGGTAATCAATATCGGCATTTGCCAGTTCGCCTGAACATTCTTGTTGCTGACATTCGACACATAAAGAGTACTACTTGAATCTTCTAACCTTATTATTCCTATATATTCTCTTGATACTTCCAGATCTCAAGCAAGCGCCACTGTTCTCAATGCTTGCACCTTTGTTAATCCTTTTAAGGATTACTGCTATAACCTGGTAATGCCAGACAAGAAGCAATGTAAGAACATTATTAGCAATGTTTGTGTGAACTGAAGTTATAGATAAATCTTCAGTTGAGTCATGTCTCAGAAATAATGGACAATTTTATTACCATTGCAGGACCAAGTTATAGAAGGCCAAACGGGCCGCTCGGCCTGGCCTGGCCCTAGCATGATAGTGACACGGCACTATTAGGCACGGTGGCCTGATCGTGCCGTGACTGTTTCTTGGCCCAGGCACGGCCCTACGGCCCTAAAACCGTGCCGTGCCGGCCCGCTGGGCTTAGTGCCGGTCTAGGCACTAAAGGCATCAACCACTCATTCAGCACAGCACAAGTTCAAAATTTTGAATTATTTAATAGAATTCACAGATTCATAAAGTTGTCAACAGATTACATTACATCCATAAATCATCAGTTACTTGAACAATCTCAACAGATCACATTACATCCAGAAATCATCAAATCATCCAGAAATTTCAACAGATCACAAATCACATCACAGACATACAAGAACATAGACTACGGAGACAATGTTTTTAAGTTTGAGCTGGTGCAATGGCTGCCTCATTAAAAACCTATCTAGGTAAAACTCACACCTCGTGAGAAACCCTAGATAGGAAAAAAGAGTACAGCCCAGCTAGTTCATCATTATTGCAATACAGTTCCATCATAGATTACACATTTAAATCATGATCAAGATATAAGTTTTCAAAACTAGCTTCAAGTTCCTTGTCCTCCACCCTCCACCATGTGCTGTAGTCTTACTGCTCCAGCCTCCCAATCCTTAATGCAGGAGAGCATCTTCACCATCTCAGGGCTCAGCCGACGCCGCCGCTCCTCGATGATTCTGCCAGTTGTACTAAAAATAGATTCTGAAGATATGGTAGAAACAGGCACAGTCAAAACATCTTTAGCTAAAATTGAAAGAACTGGATATGTAAGTTTGTGCTCATGCCACCAATTTAAGATGTTGAAGCTATCATTATGGTGGTTGATAGTGTCATTGTCCAAGTAGAAAGAGAGTTCAGAACAACCAATACCAGTTGCTCCAATGCTTGCTGCATGCAGCAAGGCACTAGCATAAATTCTTCTAGACAGAGTAGGAATGAGAGTGTAGAAAGAACTCAAATAAGTACCAGGACCAGGATCAGGACCAAGTCCAAAGTCAGGTGTATCATCACCAGCACCATCAGAAAAAATATCATCCCAGGCACTTTTTTCTTACCAGAACTAGAGGGCTATGAAGGCCTTTGCAACTTAACTGTACCAAACTTGTCATCATACCTCTTAAAGATGGTAGAAAGTTGAGCTCTTACCTCAGTAAAATAAGCTGAATAATCAGTACCAATGAAATTAGATAATAACCTAAGCACATTGCTAAAACCTTTCAATTTAGCTCTAGGATCCAAGATAAATGCAACAGAATAAAACAATGGAATGTCCCTCCAGTACTTAAGATAGTAGTCATTCATAGGCACAATCATATGTCTAAGCAATCTATCATTTTCATAAGTCTTTAGGTGCTTAGATATCAGAATAAGATGATGCAACATTAGTGGAGATGTAGGATAATAGACACCAGATAGTGCAACAGTTGAATCATAAAACAATTCAAGAAATGATAAAACTTTCTCTGCAATGTACCAATGATCTTCTGTTAAAAGTAAAGGCTCATCTTCACCCCTGGGATAGTGAGTTTCAATGAACACATCAAAAGTCTGCTTATAAGGGACTAGATGCTTAAGCATGAGGTATGTAGAGTTCCACCTCATATCCATGTCCAATCCAAACTTTCTTGGCCTCACATTAACAGCAATGCAATATCTCTTAAATGCAACAATGCGCTGGTTAGAAGAGTTTAAGAAAGAAATTGCAGTTCTAAATGCTTCAAGGTATTTCTTAATCTCAGACAAGGCAGACTTTACAATCAGGTTAATAATGTGACAAGCACAACGCTGATGCAAGAACAGATCACCAATATAACTAGACAGTATAGGTGTAAGTTTGTCAATGGCATTAGTATTAGCAGATGCATTGTCTAAAGTAACAGAGATAACCTTTGCACATAAACTATACTCCTCAAGCACAGAAGTCACACGATCAGCAATGTTCTGACCAGAGTGGGATTCATCAATGAGTCTCATACCAATGATCCTCTTCTCTAATTGTCAATCAGAACTAATATAATGAGCAACCACACTAAGATAGTCTTCCTTAGCATTACCAAACCAAATATCAGATGTAATAGCAACAGAAAAAACACTAGAGCTTAAAGACTCTATAAGCTTACTACGGCAATCATTAAAGTAATTCACAAAATCTCTAGTGGTGGTTTGCCTTGAGACAGAATCAAACCTAGGATTATGTGCAACCTTAATGTACTCCTCAAATGCATCAGATTCACCAAAACAGAGAGGAAGATCTAGTCTAGCAATCAAACGACAAAGCTGTGTACATGCAACAGCAGGACTGTACTCCCAGTGACGAATATTACCATCTGAATCAAACTTAAGCAAAGACTGAGACACGCGAGACTTTTCCTTTCTCGCTTGGCATTTATCAACATGCCGCAAGAGATGGCCAATGCCACCAGAGGATAAGGCAGAGTACTGATTGCCACAATGAATGCACTTGGCACCAACCCTTTCTTTCTTACCGTTGATTACCTTGAAGATCTTCTCGAAATCATTCCAGGCTTCAGAGGTGGATGGACGGATCCTCTTGTTGCCCCCCATGCTCACGGTCTTTGGATCGGCCGCCGCAGCAATAGTTGTAGCACCAGCCCCATCATCGCCAACAACGTCGATGGGATCGGCTGCGCTGCGACCGAACAGCTCATCCCGTCCATCGCCGTGGTCACTCTCATCATCTCCAGTCTGGCCCATCATCCGAAGATCATCGTTGATGGAGTGCCCTTGGTACTCGTCGGCGCCGTCCTGCTTGAGCCCGTCCATCGTGGAACCGGAGCACTAGAGGGGGTCCTCTGGTTCCTCAACGGCTGCGCGAGGTGGACGAACAACGGCTCCGGCCCGGCCCTCTGGTTCCTCAACGGCTGCGCGAACAAGAAGAAGAAAGAGAGGAAGTCAGGAAGAGCAAGAACTCATGAACAGAAGAACACATGAACAAATCTAGGGTTAGGGTTTGGGGTCCGAACACTTACTTGCGAAACCGGAGCACTAGAAGCGCCGGCGAGGTTAATGAGTCACGGATCTAGGAGATGACGAGATGGAGACTAGGGATTAGGGACGGATTCGAGGATCTGTTCACCAGAGATTAGGAGAGGAGGAGAGAAAGTAGAGAGGGAGAAGACGAGAGGAGCTCTGGCGGAGTGTGCCGTGCCAGCCGGCAGCGGTGCAGAGGCGGAGAGCCGCCGCCGGAGATGGAGAAGACGGGAGGAGCTCTGGATCTAGAGCGGCGCGTGGCGGAGCGAGCGAGGAGAGGCGAGAGGGAGAGGCAGGAGGAGCTCTGGCGGAGTGTGCCGTGCCGGCCTGCGGCGGCGCTGAGGCGGAGAGCCGCCGCTGGCGAGGTAGAAGACGGGAGGGACTCTGGATCTAGAGCGGTGAGCGGCGGAGTAAGCGAGGAGGCGAGACGACGCTAGGGTTTGGGGGTCGGGACTCAGGAGCGGGGAGCCGATGGCGCCGGCTTATATAGTCCCGGCCCCCCCTCGGCCTCCAACGGCTAGTAGGCCAGGGCCGTTGGTAGGCCGGTCAACGGCTAGGCAGGCCAGGCACGCCAAAAATTGTGCCATGCCCGGGCCGACACTATGGGCCAGATTGGTGGCCCAGGCACTATCCGATGGATAGGGCCAGGCCGGTATGACACTATTCACATCGGGCCGTGGCGTGTGCCGTGTTCGAACCAGGCTTTTTCGGGCCGTGCCTTGGGCCGCCCAATGGGCTTGGCCCATCTGGCCAACTATAGACCAAGTTAATAGCTTTTCTCAAGTCCCATTCACAATGCCGTGATATGGCGTGTGACCCCAAGTGTCCAACTAGGATATTCTACTCCATGTGGGTCTCTGTCGTGCCCCCGCGCCTCGGTGCATGGCCACCCTCGCGCGAAGGCCAAGCCCCAAGCGGTGGCGGCCAGATCTGGAGGGAAGGGGCGGCGGCCAGACGAGGGAGAGACATACCTGACGAGCTCTCGGCAAGATCTAGGGGCACCGCCGCCGACGCCACCCTCCTCTTTAGCGTCGCTGCAGTTGCGGCGTTCACCTTCCCGGAACAAGCGCCGCCACCGCCACCGCCACCGCCACGCAGATTGTTCGCTGCCTGGGACGACGGTGGCGCTCGCGCTGTGGCTGGGCGGGGCAAACATCGTCTTCGTTCTCGCCTCGCTCTTTCTCTTCCCTCCGTGTCACCGCCTTGTCCGGCGCCGAGGAGGGGACAGAGACGAGGAGGAGGGGACGCTGCCATCTGTCGCGTGCCGCCGGAGAGGTGAGAGGGGCCGGTGGCCGGGGAGAGAAGTGGTGGCGACGGCGGCGGCCAGAGAGAGAAAGAGAGAGAGAGTGGTCGTGGCTGAAGCCGAAGTGGGGAAGAGACGGCGGTGGCCGGAGGCCGGAGGATGGCTGCGTCGTTAGGGGACCAGAGGAATCGGGTGGTTTTATATTAGTTTATAACTTTTTGGGTCTTTAGTGTAAAATCTTGGACTTACATGTAAGTTCAAAAACTTTGAGGACTGAAATATAAAATGTAAAGTACAAACAGGGTCTGAAATATATATGTTCAAACGGGTCTCCTGGTCTGACACGGCCCGCTACGGCATGGCCCGTTTAGGTACGGATGCTGTAGCGGGCTATGCCGAGTTGGCCCGCGTGTCGTCCCTTCGGCCTAGGCACGGCCCACCGTGCCGTGCCGACACGGGCCCATTTATGGCACGTGGGCTGGGGACAGCTGGCCCGGTCCGGCTCCCGCGCGGCG
Source organism: Oryza meyeriana var. granulata (assembly GCA_003991445.1). Lineage (NCBI taxonomy): Eukaryota > Viridiplantae > Streptophyta > Magnoliopsida > Poales > Poaceae > Oryza > Oryza meyeriana. The sequence continues at coordinate 14,705 of RYFJ01000563.1, forward strand.
CGTGCCTCTCCCGCCCACGCCGTTCAAATTTGAACGGGAGCGTGGCACGGTGCGGTGGGCCCCACCGGCCTCCGCATCTCCCGCTATCGACGCAACGCGTGGCGGCCGCCCGCCGCCTGCCCCCTTGAAATTTTTAAAAAATAAAAATAAAAAAAAAGTGACTTAAAAAAATTGTAAAAATTAGAGGACAGCTAAAAAAATATGAAAATATGCACAAAATTATTTGAACTAAGTAAAAAAAATATTAGGGTATTTTTTTGATGATATCGGAGGAGGAAATTTTCATATTTTTTAAACAACAAAGATAGCAACACATATATAATTATGTAATTTAATTTCTGCATAAATATAGGAGAAAAATGAGTAGTGACCTTTATTGAATTTAATATTATACGGCTGCCTCATTAAAAACACTGTTATGTACAAACTCATTTTTGAGAAAACCATGACAAAAAAAGAGAGTACAACTAAAGGTCAACACTCAAAAATAAAAATGCGCTACTCTAGTTCTTTATTTTCTAGGTAAAGATTTTTAAACTGAGTAGCCATATCTTGGTTCTCCGCGGTGTGTTAGGCACGTTCCTTAGCTAGCTCCTAGTCTTTGACCGTAAGTAGCATTTCTATCATCTCGCTGCAGAGATTTCTTCTCCTCTCCTCAATAATACTTCTACAAAGACTGAATGACAATTCGGAGGATACTGTAGACATAGACACCGTGAATACATCCCGTACTAGTTTTGAGAGCATGGGATATTGGGTCTTGTGATCGTTTCACCACCCTGGTTGATGGAATCGCTGTCCAAGTAGGAGGACAACTCATAGGCGTCATGCGAAGTGTGTGCAGGACTTGCAGCGGCCGAACTTCCACCATCAGTGCTAGAAAAAGAAGAGGAACCACCCAAATTCGGCCCACTACAATTTCTTCATACCTGGTACTAGGACAGGTGGGGCTCTTTGCACACATACTCTCTGAAATTTAGTTTCATACTTTCGAAACACTTCATACAATTTAGTCTTAGCATTAGAATAATAGTTAGTGTAATCAATATTCATTGCATCTCTAATAAGATTCAAAATAATAAGGAATATCCGTATTTTACCCCTAGGATTAAGAATAAATATAAAAGCATACAAGTATGGAATCAAGATATGCAGTTACTCTCTTAAAACTAGATTTAACTATAAGATTGATAACATGACATGCACAATGTTGATGTAAAAGAAATGATTCAGCATAAACAGAGAATAAAGACTGCAGAATTTTCATTGCTCTGGAATTTGCAGCTGCATTATCTATAGTTACTGCAAATATTTTATTTGTGAGGCCAAATTTCTCACAAACTCTAGAAATTCGTTCAGCAATATTTTTAGTAGTATGTGAAATATCAATTAATTTTAAAGCTATTATTCTTTTTTGTAATTCCTAGTCATTATTAACATAATGAGCAACTATACTAATATAGTCCTCCTTAGCCCTACCACTCCAAATATCAGAGGTGATACTAATAGAAATAGTACATGTAGCAAACAATTGTTTAATACTGTTCCGGCCTTAGTTATAAACATTCACCAAGTCCCGAGTTGTGGTCTGTCTACTAACAGATTGAAACTTAGGATTATGAGCAGTTTTAATATAAGTCTCAAATGCAGGAGACTCACCAAAGTTTAAGGGTAGATCCTGTCTAGCAATTAAACGGATAAGGGAATCTCGTGCTACCTGAGGATCATACTCTTATGAACGTACCGTACCGTCAGGATTTAGTACTAGTTGCTGCTGTCGTAGCTGGTAAACTTGCTTCTTTGTACAAGCCTCAGCATGCCGCCTTAAATGCCCTGTTCCACCAGAAAATTTTCCAGAGAGTTTAGTCTTACAAATTCTACATTTTGCATAAATTACCTCCCTTCTATCCGCGCCGGTCTCCTTGATCTCATCAAAATGTTGCTAGGCGGAGAAAGTTCTTGATCTGTTTGAGCCGGTTGCCGTCAATACGCTCCTGCTCGCAGTTCATGATCCTTCCGAAGCGGCATGTACTTGCTCTGGCTGTCCTTGCGGTGTAGAGGCCGACCCGGAGTCGTCTCCCTTGACGTTTTGGTACGACATCGGCACGTAACTCGAGTCGAAATCGCTTAGTTGGAACGACGAGTAGTTCGGATCCATCCTGAAATATAAATAGAGAAAATTAGTATCGAATAAATAGTACGAACAAAGAACACAATTCAGAAATTTTTTTACCTTGCAGGAGCACTGGAGCTATCGGCTATGGGGATGTGGAGCAATGGAAGATTTTTGATTTTTAGACAAAATTTGTCTAAATCAAAAATTTAGAGTACAAGATGAGAGATTGAGAGGTTTGGATGAGCCAGGATGTTGCTGTTGGCTGTCCTATTTATAGGAAAAATTTCACATTATTTTGGTATTTTTTCGGATTTTTTTGGCTCTTCAACGGCAAAATTCGAAATCTAGCCGTTATTACTAGCCGTTGGAGACACGTGTCATCCTATCATTGGGTCACCTCATAGATCCGACTGTTGCCCCCTCTCCCGGGCGGCCGACCGTTGCACCCCCCGTCCCCCATGCATGTAGCGGACCAGCCGTGCCTGTGCCGTGCCGGCCCACTATAGGAAACGGGCCATGCCATGCCGTGCTACACCGCCATAGCCAACCGTGTTGCACGGTTACTATAGCACCATGCCCGGGCAGGTCCGACAAGACACAGCCCACTTAGATAACATTAGTCTGAAATGAAAAAATCATGAGAGAGTGGCTTGTTCTTAGAGTGGTTTTATCCTTCCCTAAAACTACTCGTAGGGATAACTTGTATTGCGAATGTCCTTATCCATGACTCTTCACCGTAGTTAGTTTATCAACTTTTTTATAGAAGATAATGGGCCTAGAGAACTGCATTACAAGTTTAGATTTAACATAGTGCATAGAACTCATACCTTGCCGTGCCATATGTGTTTGTAAAAATAAGAGTCTTATCAAATATTTTTAGAATGTATAGTAAAACTTTTAAAGCTTTTAGCACTAGTACAAACTGATCCTATTTAGATTGACCATCTAAGAATTATACAATTAGATTTGACAACAGATGTGTTCCTGTGATGTATTTCCTCATGATCTTTTTGCTAAGACATTAGTACATGCCAACATCCAAAATGGCATATGCCCATCTATATTGGATATGTTATATGACTATCATAATTCATAATGTACTAACCGTCGTTCTGGCCTTGAAGGATTTTGTTTGGTTTCAACTGCTTCAATCCCCTTCACACGACCAGAAACTGCATAGTTCACCTGCAATAAAATGACCATGTGTTATTATGTCGAAACACATCAGTAACCACTAGGGAACCAAACACATCAGATGAAACACTTATTGGGCACAGAAAGTTTGCTATCTGAGCTCTTTCCTTTTCATCCACTTCCTCGTTCGCAGCATCGAATAATTGTTGCACCTTTTCTCAATCTAGACCAATCACAGCACTGTGGAAGCATCTTATACAGATAACCAAAACTAACAATTGATTTGGAAAGTTAAAAAAAACTCAGGTAGACATATCTCACAGTGTTTTTTGGGCAGTGACCTACTCCCTCCGACCAAAAAAAATAAAACTTCTACGCTTTAAATTTTGTCCTAAAATAAATTAACTTTTATCCTCTTATCTACTCTCGGTCCATAAATTAAGAAATTTTATTACTTCAATATCCATCACCTACCACTCATCAATACTACCTTTTTTTATTAATGAGAGATATTTTTGTCATTTGTCTACTTCTTAAATTTTTCTTGGGAAGTTATAAATTGCTTCTTTTTGGGACAAAGAGAGTACATGGTTTCTCCTCTGAGCTATGTTTCTTGTTTTCTGACAAGGACTGGAATCATATGTAAAATATGTTATCCTTGGAGTTAAAACAATTGTACATAAAGCATACTGGGTAAAAGGGAACGCTGAAAAATTTTGTGGACTATACTTCTAGCATAAACAGCAAGATGAAAAAAAAACTAGAATAGGTCAGCTAGATTCAAGGCTTATCACTTATACACTAGAAAAAACGTGTGGCGTTGCCTCACGAAAAGAATTTTTTTATTTTTATATTTTTTTAAAAAATATTTACAAAAGTATTTTTTTAAAAAAATTTATAAAAATATACTCCCAACGCTCTCAGTTAAAACGCCCTCCCAGATAGTGATTTGATGAGGTGGCAGACGACCGTGGGCCGAGTGGTCGACAACTGTCTGCCCTTTTGCAGGTGGCCTCCTGGCCAGAAATAAACCACCCTCTAGAAGGGCGGCAAGGGGGCCGCCTGCAAAATCCCAACCCTGGGCTGTCTCTTTTGCGGGCGGCCCCCTTGCCGTCCTTCTAGGGGGCGGTTTTTGGCTGGCTAGGGGGCCGCCTGCAAAATAGCCTTTTTACTTTTAAAAAATTCTTTCCGAGTAAAAAATCGCCCATTGGGAGGGCGATTTTTTGCTGGCTCAGTATAAAAGCCCCTCTCAGCCTTCGAAAAGTTTATAAAATTCACAAAAATAACAGAAAAAAGAGGAAAGAGCTAAGAGCGAAGGCAAATGAAAGCGGCGAAGCCCTGCCGGTTTGCGGATTCGTCTACAGGTAATATTTTATGTCTCTTTGCAATTTTCATTTCTATTCATCAAGTGATGTAGTATGTGTAGTATTGTACTAGTTATTTCATGGGTAGGAGAATGTTAGGTATGGACCACAGGGTGTAGATCTATTGTAATTGAGCATAACGGTTAAGGGCATTGATAGGCCGGATGAGAGAAGTTAAGTTTTTTTTACTAAATGAGTAGCCATAGTTCGAGAAATACTAGGGAGATGGAAATGAGGATGGTGATATTTCATTTTTTGTAGTCATGTGTAGTATACCCTAGGTATGTAGTTGTATAAGGTATTTTTGGCATAACGAGTTATAACTTGCGTTTATTTGGTTATAATGCAGGTTGCTATGGATGCATTCGGTATGTCCAGTCGTCAATGACCACCGATTGGCGTGCCTCCGCCGATGTGTTGGTGCGGAGATGAGTGCAAAGTTGCAATAAGTGAGCAGGATCACACATACCGGCAAAGGTACTGGATGTGTGCTAATTACGCCTACACCCCGGAGAAGCTAAAGCCACAAGGAAAGAAAGGGAAGTCGAAGAAGCTAGTGGAGTTAATACGAATTATCTTGTAGTACGAAATATTTGAACCTTTGAACTAACAAATTTGCATATACCAAGGCACCGAAGCCTCCTCCGCCTCTGTGCGACTTTGTGCAGTGGATAGATACGGAGATCCGTCTACAGGACGCAGAGTTTCTTCGCATGTTATGGGAATGGAACAGGGAACGACGCGAACGTCTTTGGGCGGCGTAAACAGAGTAGGAGGCTGAGCAGAAGAGGAAGGAGGAGAAGGAGCGGTAGGAGAAGGAAGCCTGTGAGGCAAACAAAGAGAGGAAGTGGGAGAGTGTTGACGCCGAAAACCCGCTGGGTCTCGTCCGGCGTCTGGGTGACACGCGAAGGCCTGGGAGATCTGCTTAACTCCAGTGCAGGTCCTAAAGTCTTGAGGTTCGTAGGCGTGCTAGTCAATTTGACCCTGTAATTGACAAGGAGAAAGAAATGTTAAATTCGCGAGCCAATCGGCTGGAAGCCGGCTTGGACTCATCTCATCGGCCGATGGCCGATACGCACTGTAGCACTTATACATCGGCTTAGAGCCGATGGTGGCAAGAGCAATAGCGTAATAATACACCAGTATCGTGCTAGCCGATCATCAAAGGGATACTCAAAAACCGGCTATAAACTTGGTAAAATAAACAGGTATAATGCATAAGTAAATAAATCAAATAAATCCTAGCCAATCATAATTTAGTGTTACTGGGGTTGCCGTGAAGATATGCTTGTGCCCGGGCCCTTGCTTACATCGGCTCCCGGGGTCTTCATCCGCTGTCCGGGCCCGTACACTGGTCCTTACCTAAGCTCGTGCCCAGGCCCTCACCTGGGGTCGTGCCCGGGAACCTGCTTGTACTTGTACTTGGATCGGCAGAATAAACCCATCGGCTAGTCCTTAGCCGATTGTAACAATAATACAGGCAAGAATATATAATAAGGTATGCAATAACATAAATGATAAATAATTGATGAGCCAGCCGACTACTGAACAGAGCGAGTATAAAATAAGACAATGAATAAATGTAGTCGGCTTTAACAGATAACTTATCGGCTAAGCACTCCGATAACACCATCGCACAACACCATCGGCTCATCAAGAGTAAAGCTATTATCGTCAGTCTAGTAGATCGGACCCAACCGTTGCAGCACAGACCAACAATGATAGCGATACTTCAATGGGCCGATAGATATAATGCGATCGTGATGAAGATAACTTACCGGCTATGCACTCCGATAAGACGCCTGCACACAAAGCATCGGCCTAGCAGGACCGACTTATCACTAGCAGTTCAGTAGGTCGGACCTAACCGATGCAGCACGAACTGATGATAAATCGCTCCCAGTAAGCCGATACGATCTATGCACGCGTGATGTGATATACCTAATCAATCTATGTGGTCAAACTGAACTGATGCAGCCATAGATAAAGTAAATATATCGTGGTAAGCCGACTACCATAAACCGACTAGAATATTGGACCTAACCGAGGAAGTCCTAGCCGATAGGTAGCCGGGGTGACGAGACTTACCCTCTCGCAGGAGTTCGGACCTAACCGATGCAGCCCGGCTCGAGAAGCAGGATCCCGTCGAAGGGGTGGCGATGCGCCGAAATTTGTATTGATCGTTGTCATTATTTACAAGGTCCCCGGGCATACGTATATATACCCCGAGTTACATGAGTCCTTATAGGACACGGTATACAATTTCCTATCCATAATAGAAAACGCTAACTAATCCTGACCGGACACGAGGTCAGGTTTCCTAAAGATAAACATCTGCCTAATTAATATGTAAGTAAATAATTGCCAAATAACGGTCTTCATGGCTCCTTCCCGATTCCGGTCTCTTCTCCGTCAGTTGATTGCAATTTCTCCTTTGACCGAAGCTAATACAGGGCCTTACCAAATTTTGGCGTTAACACATGCCCCCCAATTTCGGAGTTCTTCAATAGGGCTTCGAAATTCTTCTATTATGGGCCTCCAGATTTATCCCATACCGAGGCGGCCCAAGATAGCTCACTTGCCATAAATGTTTGAAACAGTGCCAACGGCCTCGATTCCCGCTCGGTTGTCACACCTCTATAAAAACGCTTTGTCTCCTTGCCTTTTTTATGCTTTGACATCACCAGAGCACCACCGCTTCATCTTCCAAATCCCCACCAAGCTCTAGCGAATCCAGACGATTCATTGCAACCTTTTGCTCCGGCCGTCAATCCCTGCAACTTCTCCTACTCCCGTGATGGCATCGGCATCTGCAGTTCCTGAGGTAATCTTCTCACCCGATTATTTTCCCCCAATCTGCAATCCATACGAACCCGATCTGCTCCATTTTTTTTATCTGTTCTTCGTCGTGTTCTTGTTTGCTGTAGCATCTTAGAGCCCAGGTCTTGATTCCGGCCGCCGATTACCCCAGCTTTTTCTATCATGGCCCCATGGGCAGCGAAGATCCCACCGATTTCATCAGTGCCGAAACCCAACGTATTCCCTTCAAGAACTCGGCTATGTTAGTCAGTGACTGGACCAACAGCTTCAGGTCATGGCCGAGCAGATTGCCCGGATGGAGAGATTGGTACATCAGAGTATCGGCTGTGAAGAGAACCCTTTGGGATGAATCACATATCGGCCACTGCATTAATCTCTCCCTGGCTGATATGGAAAGGAACGAGCCCCTACTTGCATCGGCCTCATACTACTGGTCCGATGCCCTCAATGCCTTCATGTTTGGGCATGGGTCGATGACCCCCACTTTGCTGGATGTGACCATGCTCACCTGCCTGGATACGACGAGCTACATCAACCCTTTCAAACTCCGGTTCAAGCCTGCTCACCGGCTCCAAACAAAAAACATCGGCGGCTGGTCCAGGTATATATCTCTCCACAACAAGGGAACTGGACCGGTTGATGATCGGGAGCACGTCGCTTTTCTGAACTTGTGGCTGGAACGGTTCGTCTTTGGTGGTGCAACCCTTGGCCCGACGACCAATATGCAATGCCTGGCAGAGTGCTTGGCCGATAGGAAACAAATTTCGTTGGGGCACTATCTCCTTGGCGCCACCTACCAGCTGCTTCATCAGGTGGCAACTAAGCTATCGGCCGGCCAGCCCGTCGGCCATATTGGGGGCCCTTGGTGATTTGTACAGCTCTGGCTCAATGTTTACACCTCCAAGGCCATCCCAGAAACTTCTCTTCTTAAGCAATCCTTCCCAGCCGATTACCCAGAAGATCAAGACCCCGTCTATCGCCGATGCATCTCTATGGGCGAAGCTGCATCGGCTCTCTCTGGCAGCAAGATAACCCCTGCTGAAGTTAGTCAGTGGTTCAAGGGGTTTTATTATGGCTTCACCAGGGAGGCCACTCTCTGGTTTGCTTATAATGATGCATCATCATTTGAGATGCCTTCTACCTTTGACCCGCTCAAAGCCCTGGACAATGATGAATCCAAGTCCATCTTCCTATCGGCCATCACCCCCTGTCTGCTACCAACTGGCTTCTCTCTAGGCCGATCGCAGCCTTCATATGAGTTCTATCATCCATCAGTCGGCTCTCGCCAATTTGGTCTTGGGCAACTTCCCATCGGCCTCTTCTTCATCAACAAACTTCAAGCCCGAGGCACGGTCAGCAGCGCCCTGGAATATGATCGGCTGCGGACTTTGACAGATTCCCTCCCGCTAGGCGCCGCCACCGAGGTGTACATCTGCACTGCCAACACCAAGCTTTTTGTCCGATGGTGGTCAGAATGGAAGAAACACTTGTTCAGCTTAGCGCCCACCTGTTACTGCTCTCGTCTTGACACTGAGTACGTCGAATCCGATGAAGAGGTAATACCCACAAGCTTTAACCATCATCTCCAATCATCTCTAACCCCTACTTTGCAGGCTGCTAGCGTCGAGCCCCCATCAAGAAGCAACAGTGGTCGGCCGATTCTGTATCAACCCTCATCGGCCACCCCAAACTTAGGGCGCGACGCTCCATCCCCATCGGCTCTCCTCAAGGCGCCTCGGCCGACGGGACCAAAAAGGAAAAAGTTAGCACATCGCCCCTCCCTGAAGAAACAGAAAACCGATGCTGATATTGTTGCCACGACGCCATCTTCTCCCCAGACCACATCGGCTCCCTCATCTCCTCAGGTATGCGCCAAGTCTTATCATCATTATTACCCGCCTTTTCATTTATCTCACCAGCTCCATCTTCAGCTCAAGTCATCAGCTCCAGATCTTCAACCTTCTTCCAACGTCCCCCCAAGTACTGAGCCGATGGCCTCCTCAGCTGCCCCACTCTTGGCACCAAGTCCTCCAGCTGTCAATGAGACTGCCCCTATTCCATCAGCTGACATCGGCCCCTCCAGAGAACAACCTATTCATCCCCCTGAAGCCGATGTCGCGCAAGCTACCGATGTCCCTCCTCAGGTAACTCTTTTATGTCCATACTCCGCTCTTAACTTTTTTACTGATTCCTTTACCGATGCCAATTTTGCAGTCCTTAGCCGATCTGTTCTCCTTTGACATCGGCAAGTATCTAGAAGTAGAAGAATCCACAGCCACCAGCGCAACAACGAAACCATCCTTCCCAGCCGACGTACGCGAATATCTGACGAGCATCCTCAGTCGGCTGGAAAACCCAATCGACGCGCTAGCGGAAGATTGCGGGCCAATCCGGGCAAGATTCGCAGAAATTGAACACCATCTGCCCGAAGAACTTGTCGATGCGCTAACTCCCGCAGCATATCTGGAATCCCATAGGTTTAAACTCATCAAGCTTAGACAACGCATAGCCGACCGCGCTGACCAACAGAAGACTACCGAAGACATCCAAGCCGATCGGCTATTAGCCCAAGCAGAGAAGAAAAAGCTTGATGACATGGCTGCTGCCCCCCAAGAGCTCCAACCTAAGTTAGACCAGCTGAAGAAGAAGGAGGCCGATTTGCTGATAGAACTTGAAAGAGTTCGTAAGGATCTTATAGCAACAGAATCCCAACTAATCGGCCTACCGCAAGCCATCCAAGATCAAGAGGCCAAGGTTGCAGCGACAGTGCGTCAAGTCATTCATCGGCGTAAGAACCTGAAGACCATCCCGGGCTCCAATGAAGATGACATCCGTGCTATCAATGAGATTGATCAGATCCACCTGCACGCAATTGAAGTGATCCAAAAATTCTTGTAAATCTTAAACCTTCATAGCTGACTATTTTCTGGAACATGCCGATCACCCTTCTGCTGTCATATAATCCGATCGGCTCTGCTACTTATCCCTTTCAACCTTGATAATATTTCTGCTTGTTTAATCTAAAGGCGATATCGATTGACATCGGCTGTCTTTAAGCGATGTAGAAAAACATCGGCTTTCCGAATTGCTTTAGAAATCGGCTATACTCAACCGATTCAAGAATCGATCCACACGCTAGGGTAGTATTTCTTGAGATATTTTCTGTTAAGCGCTTTAGCAAACTCTGTCCCATCAAGATCTTCTAACACATAGGCATTACCAGGCACACAGCGATTAATCCGATAGGGCCCTTCCCAATTAGGCGACCATTTTCCAAACTTATTATCTCTGGACCCGACCGGCAAAATCAACTTCCACACGAGATCTCCCTCGGCAAACGACTTATTCACCACCCTTTTGTTGTAATGCCGAGCTGCCTTAGCCTTATTTTCCTTGATCCTCTCCAACGCCCTCAACCGATACTGAGCTAAATCTTCAAGTTCATCTGTCATTAAGTTATAATAATCATCGGCTGTCAACTGATTCTGCAAAGAAATTCTTCTCGAGCCGATGTTAGTTTCCCACAGTAAAACCGCCTCATGTCCATATACTAACTGATACGGCGGCACCCGAGTAGATCCATGACATGCCATCCGATAGGCCCATAGTGAATCAGCTAATGTAGTATGCCATCGCCTCGGCTGCTCATCAATCTTCCGCTTAATTAACTTGATCAGACTCTTATTAGAAGCTTCCGCCTGTCCATTGGCCTGAGCATAATAAGGCGATGAATTCAATAACTTAATCCCCATACTGGCAGCAAACTGCTGAAACTCATCAGACACGAAGATAGACCCCTGATCAGTAGTTATCGTCTGAGGAATCCCAAACCGATAAATTATATGCTCCTTCACAAACTCGATTGCTTCCTTGGACGTAACTTTCTTTAAAGGAACCGCCTCTACCCACTTGGTAAAATAATCTGTTGCCGCCAATATGAACTTATGCCCTTTACTTGATGGAGGAAAAACCTGGCCGATCATGTCAATCCCCCAACCTCTGAACGGCCATGGTTTGATGATAGGATTCATAGCCGATGCTGGCGCTCGCTGTATATTTCCAAATTTCTGGCAATCCTGACACCCTTTATAATACCTAAAACAATCCTCCAGCATTGTCGGCCAAAAATACCCTACTCTTCTCAGCAACCACTTCATCTTATGAGCCGACTGATGAGTCCCACAGACGCCTTCATGCACCTCGCACATAACCACTGTGGGTGCCATGGGCCCCGGGTACCTCATGACAAGCATATGGGCCACTCGGATAGAGGATGGGCCTAGCCTTGTAATTAGAGATATAGCTAGATTCGGCAGACTTCACCTTGTATAGAAAGGAATATACAGTCCTAGTCGGGTACGTTATATCTCTAAGGGGAGATCTCCTAGTCGTAATTCGATGGGGACTCCTACCTTGTAACCCTGTCCCCCAGTATATAAGGGGAGGCAGGGCGCCCCATGAGGGCAGAGAAGAGCTCATAGAAGCACACGGCCATACAGTTCATCAGAACTACCACCGTATATCCTCAAAGGAATACATACAAACTGGACGTAGGGTATTACCTCACATCGAGGGCCTGAACCAGTATAAAATTTCCTTGTGTTCCTTTGCAATCCACCGAGTTTCCATCCGCCGAGTAGCCCCATATATTTACTGTCGGTGTAAAACATCGACAACCACTTTGGCTTCTTCCAAATTCAGGCACTTAAGCAGAACTCCCTCAAAAGTCCGATAATACAACTCCCCATCAAGCAGCACATATTTAGTAGCTTTATACCGAATTTTCCTGGAAACCGATTGCGATGGATTTTGCAAGTAATCAACTAACTCCTGTCTCCAGTCATCGGCCTTGTTCTGGATGTCAATATCGGCTATCTCAACCTCAACTTGCCTATTCAGCCGATACCCTGAAGCAATCTGTGCAAGATCATTGGCTTCTAAATTCTGCTCCCTGGGAATATGATCTATTGATACTATCTTGAAATCTCTTAACAAATCCGTACACTCCTCATAATATGACCTCAAAACATCATCCCTGCACTCATATTCTCCAGACAACTGTTTGACCACCAACAAAGAATCGCCAATTATCTCTATGACATCGGCTCCGATCTCCTTTAAGAGTTGAAGTCCTTTTAACACCGCCTCGTATTCTGCTTGATTGTTAGTCCGATAAGGCTTAATTGTAAAAGCAAACTCAAAACTTGCCCCCCGAGGCGATATGATCACTAAACCGATACCAGATCCATGCTTGCAAACCGAACCATCGAAAAACAAAGTCCATGGGATCGGCTCTACATAGTCTTTGTGAGCCCCTCTGTGTTGCACAATAAAATCGGCCACTGCCTGTCCCTTAACCGCCTTAGCCGATTCATACCTCAAGTCGAACTCCGTCAAAGCAAAAACCCACTTGCCAACTCGTCCTTTCAAGACTGGAGCCGACAACATATATTTGACCACATCGGCCTGGCAAACTACTGTACACTCAGCCGATAGGATATAATGCCTTAACTTTGTACACGAGAAATATAAACACAAGCATAATTTCTCCACCGCAGGATATCTCGTTTCAGCATCCAAAAGCCTTCTGCTCAGATAAAACACAACTCGCTCCTTCCCCTCAAACTCTTGTACCAAAACGGATCCGATGGACTTCTCATCGGCCGATAAATATAACCTGAACGGCACTCCTCTCTGCGGCGGAATTAAAATAGGTGGGGAACTCAGATAGTTCTTTATCTCGTCGAACGCCTTCTGCTGTGCTGCCCCCCACACAAATTCTTGATCGGCTTTCAACTTTAACAATGGAGTAAAAGACTCAATTTTCCCTGATAAATTTGATATAAATCTTCTTACAAAATTAATCTTGCCGATCAATGATTGCAGCTCTGTCTTATTGCTTGGTGGTTCTGTAGTCTTAATAGCTCTGATGCTTCGCTGACTAACCTCAATCCCTCGCTCATGCACCATAAAGCCCAAAAACTGCCCAGCCGACACACCGAAAGCGCACTTATTGGGATTCATCCTCAGTCCATATTTCTTGGCCCTCTCCAGCACTCTTCGTAAATCGGCTATATGGCTTTCCTCACTTTTAGACTTAACCACCACATCATCAATGTAGATTTCTACCCACAAGCCGATGAGATCATGAAATATATAATTCATCGCCCTTTGATACGTTGCACCGGCACTCTTTAATCCAAAAGTCATTACTACCCACTCATACAAGCCGATAGCTCCAGGACACCGAAACGCAGTCTTGTGTATGTCTTCTTCGGCCATAAAAATCTGATTGTATCCTGCATTGCCGTCCATGAAGCTGATAATCTTGTGACCTGAGGCCGCATCCACCAACAAATCCGCTATCGGCATTGGGTATTCATCCTTAGGGGTAGCTTTATTTAGATCCCGGAAATCAATATATATCCTCAATTTCCCATTTTTCTTCTCCACCGGGACGATATTAGAAACCCACTCAGCGTATCGGCATGGTCTTATGAATTTGGCATCATATAACCTCATGATCTCCGCCTTGATCGGCTCATATAATTCTGCCTTGAACCTCCTTGGAGCCTACTTGAATGGCCGATACCCTGGTTTAATAGGCAGCCGATGTTCAACAATCGATTGGCTTAATCCTGGCATCTCGTGGTACTCCCAGGCAAAACAATCCCGATGCTCCTTCAGCAGTGCTATCAATTCCTCTCGTAGTTCAGGACTTAATTTTTTTGCTTATATACGTCGGCCTTGGTCTATCTCCCGGTCCAATATCGATCTCTTCCAAATCATCAGCCGACGTAAATCCTTGCCCCAACTTCCCCTCGAAGTCTTCAATAGATCCCATCAGAGTAACAATTCGGAGCCGACTTGCTAGATCGGCTGTATCCCCTGGCTAGTGACCTCAAGGTAATCTCCTTCCCACATTTTTTCGGATAGGCAGTCAACACCATCAGCTTCCCAGATTGGTAGATCGGTCATGGCAACATTGGTTGACCGATCTGCTAGCACTACCTCGACTTGATCTCCCTGCCACTGTATCAGACATTGATGCATTGTCGAAGGCACGCAACAGTTCGCGTGAATCCAGTCCCTGCCGAGAAGTAAACTATATGATCCTTTCCCGTCAATGACGAAAAACGTGGTAGGTAATGTCTTACTCCCTACTGCCAACTCCACGTTTAATACGCCTTTTGCTTCTGATGAATTCCCACCGAAGTTTTTTAGCACCATATTTGTCTTGATCAGATCTTTGGCAGTCTTCCCCAACTTCCGGAATGTGGCATGAGGCATGAGATTAACCGCGGCCCCTCCATCAACCAACATCTTTGTCATCGGCTTCCCATTCACGTAACCCTTGATGTATAACGGCTTTAGGTGCCGATGCTCTGACTCCTCAGGTTTATCAAATATGGCTTGATCAGATTGTAATGTCAGTTGAGCGAAAACCTCCTCATCGCCTTCTTCATCTGATGAAAGCGCTTTATACTCCTGGCAGAAAGAAAACCATGTCCACCGGAGCTGATGCATCTTCATCGTCCTTCCTCCTTACTCGCCAAACTTGTTTGGTCCTCTTGGGATGATGATCGGCTTCCTCCTGATCCTGGCGCTGCTCTTCCTTTTGCTCTCGGTGTCGTAACCGCTGTGCTCTTCTCTTCTGATTCTTCGTGAATATGCCGCTAGGACACCACTGAGGATTCTGGACCTGTTTCTCATGTGCTTCTTCTTCATCCTCTTCAAAGAACTCTTCATGGATCGGCCCTAGTCGGCTATAAACCGATGTTCTTTTCCCAAACGGCCGATCTTGTGAAAACCTCTGCTGCTGATCACGGCGATTTACTACACTGCTACACTCGGGGCAATTTTCAACTGATGGCAGTCTCATCCCTTGATCCCAGCAGAACCGGAAGAATGGGCAGTCCCAGTGCGGATTATATTGTTCTGGTTCATCCCTCTGCTCTTCATATCTTGAATATTTTTCTATCATGTCCGATGAAGTAATCCTTGACTTGTACTTTTGATGTCTTGCTCCATCGGCCTGATCCCTTGATGATGACCCCGCATAGACCATGTTTACGGGGAACGGGTGCCCATCTATCTTCATTGGCTTCTTGTCTTCAAACTTGATTCGTCCTTGCTCAACAGCCAACTGAATTTGTTGCCGAAAAACCTTGCACTCGTTAGTATGGTGCGATATCGCATTGTGCCACTTGCAATATTTCTTCTTCTTTAGTTCTTCGGCTGATGGAATCACGTGGTTTGGCGGCAATTGTATTTGCTTCTCCTGTAACAACAAGTCAAAGATTTTATCGGCTTTACTAACATCAAAATCATACCGTTCCTCCTTGCCGATATCTTTGACCCACGGGCATGATACTGACTTCTTGTTCCTAGCCCACTCCGCCAATCCAACTTCAGCATCGGATTCCTCATCATCTGAGTCCGTTGAATATACCTGAACCTGAGCAACCCTCCTCTGGTACTTGTCCTTTTTCGCCTCTTGAAATTGGCTTTCATGAGCCGATACCTTCTGTACCAGGTGCGACAGGGATTCAAACTCTTGTGAAGAAAATCTCTCCTTAATCGGCGCCAGCAGACCCTGGAAAGCCAGATCGGCCAGATGCCCATCACTCAGGTTCAAACTATAACATCGGTTTCTGATATCCCGAAATCGCTGAACATATTCCGGTACTGTTTCATCTGGTCGTTGCTTAACCGATGTCAAATCAGACAGTCTCAACTCATGAATTCCAGCAAAGAAATATTTGTGAAACTGCTTCTCTAGATCGGCCCACCCCCGAACAGAATTCGGCGGTAATGAGGAGAACCATGTAAAAGCCGATCCAGATAGTGATAGGGGAAAAAACCTAACCCTCAGGGCCTCTTCAGCCGATGCCTCCCCGCACTGTGCCAGGAATCGGCTAACATATTCTACTGTAGACGTGTTGTCCTGCCCTGAAAACTTAGAAAAATCCGGGACCCGGTATCGGTGTGGTAACGGAACCCTATCAAACCACTCAGGATATGGGTGCCGATACATGAATGCTTGTTCCTTGGGCTTGATCCCGAATTGCTCCCTTACTATCTCTTCAACCCGTGCCGACAAGTCTTCTTCTCTTACATTCTCCTGTTGATACTGCTGATACTGTATCGGCGGGGTTGGTGGCCGATTCTGTCTGTGATATTCCCTCTGGTAAGTACCCGGATCGGCTCCGCCTGCTGGACAATTCTGCTGATATCCTCCATAGTAAATAGACCGGTGATATCCAGCAGGAATATCCTGTTGCCCCCAGCCTGGTTCTGTGTGAACAAGTGTGCTGGTACATCTCTACTGATGTTGTAGTTAACTTGATTTGATTCCATCTTTGGCGGGAGAAAAACAGGACCCCGAGTTGGTTCTTGGGCAATTGATCCATCAACAGTCTTCTTGATGAGATTATGCAGTGTGTTTACCAAGACTCCTGACTGATTGATGAGCGCATGGTGAACAGCCTCATTAACCATCTCCTGCAAAGGCTTGATTGGTGGACTCTCGGGTTGTGTGCGGCTCGATTCTCCTACCAGTACTGGTTTCGGAAACTGAGACTTCTGAATCGGCCCTTGCCTTGTCATACTGAAGGATTCTAGGCACAGCTTCTGGAAATTTGTCATAGTCTATTCAACTTGCTGTTTTTGTTCTTCAGTTAGATCTTCCATGGTGACTGGTATTACATTGTCTGTCTTGATCTCTTTCCAGCCATGTTGCAGTTTGATTGTTAAACTTTGCGTTGAACTTTCGGTTGAAACTTCGTGTCCCACCAGGCGTGCCAAAAGCGTGTTGACGCCAAAAATCGCCGGGATCTCGTTCGGTGTCTGGGTGACACGCGAAGGCCTGGGAGATCTGCTTAACTCCAGTACAGGTCCTAAAGTCTTGAGGTTCGTAGGCGTGCCAGTCAATTTGACCCTGTAATTGACAAGGAGAAAGAAATGTTAAATTCGCGAGCCAATCGGCTGGAAGCCGGCTTGGACTCATCTCATCGGCCAATGGCCGATACGCACTGTAGCACTTATACATCGGCTTAGAGCCGATGGTGGCAGGAGCAATAGCGTAATAATAAACAAGTATCGTGCTAGCCGATCATCGAAGGGAATACTCAAAAAACCGGCTATAAACTTGGTAAAATAAACAGGTATAATGCATAAGTAAATAAATCAAATAAATCCTAGCCGATCATAATTTAAGTGTTACTATGTTTGCCATGAAGATATGCTCCGTGCCCGGGCCCTTGCTTATATCGGCTCCCGGGGTCTTCATCCGCTGTCCGGGCCCGTACACTGGTCCTTACCTAGCTCGTGCCCGGGCCCTCACCTGGGGTCGTGCCCGGGAACCTGCTTGTGCTTGTACTTGGATCGGCAGAATAAACCCATCGGCTAGTCCTTAGCCGATTGTAACAATAATACAGGCAAGAATATATGATAAGGCATGCAATAACATAAATGATAGATAATTGATGAGCCAGCCGACTACTGAACAGAGCGAGTATAGAATAAGACAATGAATAAATGTAGTCGGCTTTAACAGATAACTTATCGGCTAAGCACTCCGATAACACCATCGCACAACACCATCGGCTCATCAAGAGTAAAGCTATTATCGTCAGTCTAGTAGATCGGACCCAACCGTTGCAGCACAGACCAACAATGATAGCGATACTTCAATGGGCCGATAGATATAATGCGATCGTGATGAAGATAACTTACCGGCTATGCACTCCGATAAGACGCCTGCACACAAAGCATCGGCCTAGCAGGACCGACTTATCACTAGCAGTTCAGTAGGTCGGACCTAACCGATGCAGCACGAACTGATGATAAATCGCCCCCAGTAAGCCGATACGATCTATGCACGCGTGATGTGATATACCTAATCAATCTATGAGGTCAAACTGAACTGATGCAGCCATAGATAAAGTAAATATATCGTGGTAAGCCGACTACCATAAACCGACTAGAATATCGGACCTAACCGAGAAAGTCCTAGCCGATAGGTAGCCGGGGTGACGAGACTTACCCTCTCGCAGGAGTTCGGACCTAACCGATGCAGCCCGGCTCGAGAAGCAGGATCCCGTCGAAGGGGTGGCGATGCGCTGAAATTTGTATTGATCGTTGTGATGATTTACAAGGCACCCAGGCATACGTATATATACCCCGAGTTGACATAGTCCTGATAGGACACGATACATGATTTCCTATCTATAACAGAAAACGCTAACTAATCCTGACCGGACACGAGGTCAGGTTTCCTAAAGATAAACACCTGCCTAACTAATAGGTACAGTAAATAATTGCCAAGTAACGGTCTTCACGGCTCCTTCCCGATTCCGGTCTTTTCTCCGTCAGTTGACTGTAATCTCTCCTTTGACCGAATCTGATACAGGGCCTTACCAAATTTTGGCGTTAACAACTACACATACTACATTATTTGATGAATAGAAATGGAAATTACAAAGAGTTATAAAATATTACCTGTAGATGAATCCATAAACTGGCTGGGCTTCGCCGCTTTCGTTCGCCTTCACTCTCAACTTTTTCTTTTTTTTCTGTTATTTTTATGAATTTTTTGGAGGCTCGAAGGGGGTTTTATAATGAGCTAGTAAAAAATCGTCCTCTGAGAGGGCGATTTTTTTTTTGATAAAATGGGCCAATTTGCAGCGGCGCTTACCGCGGCCGGCGTTTTGCAGGCGGTCCCCTTGCCACCCTGCTAGAGGGCGGTGTTTGGGCGGCCAGGGGGCCGCCTGTAAATTGGCCAGCCCCGCGGCCGGGGTTTTACGGGCGGCCTCCTTGCCGCCCTTCTAGAGGGCGATTTTTGGCCGGCCAGGTGTCGCCTGCAAAAGTGCTGACGGCTGCTAGCCGCCCGGCCAACAGCCGTCAGCCACATCATTAAATCGCCCTTTAGGAGGGCGATTTCTTAAAAAAAAGCAGAGCGTTAGGAGTTTATTTCTGTAAATTTTTGAAATGAAAATATAATTTTATAAATATTTTATTAAAAAGATATATAAATAAAAAAAATTCTGGCCATCGATGCCGCGGTCGCGCGGCGGAGAGGAGGGAAACCACCGGGAAGAGGAGAAGCTGAGAAAACCGCCCTGCTGTGCGGCCGTGCTGGGTGTAGGGTTTTAGGTGGGGAGGGAGGGAGGATGGGGGGAGGTTCGTCGCCGGCGATACGGCCGATCGGCAAGTCCGCGGTGCACCGGATTTGCTCCGGCCAGGTCATCTTCGACCTCTCCTCCGCCGTCAAGGAGCTCGTCGAGAACAGCCTCGACGCCGGCGCCACCACTGTCGAGGTCACCCTCCGTGGCTACGGCGAGGACTCCTTCACGGTCGCCGACAACGGCACCGGCATCGCGCCGACCAATTTCCAGGCACCCCAAACGAACCATCCCCCTCTTTACTGCTTTCTCTTTCGATCCTGTCTTGGATTAGTTGCTGACCAGGCTCGTCGTCGTACCAGGCGCTTGCCCTGAAGCACCACACCTCTAAGATCTCGGATTTCTGCGACCTCAACTCCGTGGCAACCTTCGGGTTCCGTGGGGAGGCGCTCAGCTCGCTCTGCGCGCTGGGGAAGCTGACGGTTGAGACGAGGACAAAGGACGAGCCGGTCGGGACGCGCTTGGAGTTTGCGCACTCAGGCGTCGTGACCAGCGAGAGGAAGATGGCGCGGCCGGTCGGGACAGCCGTGACCGTTGAGAAATTGTTCTCCACCTTGCCGGTTCGGAGCAAGGAGTTTAGGAGGAACATTCGGAAGGACTACGGGAAAGTGATCTCCTTGCTGAATGTGAGTTGCGCATCTTATTGTCTATGTTCGTTTTGCAGGTGATTTCTTTGTGAAAGCTGTTGTATGTCGAACCTAGTTCATCTCCTTGAATACATGTTTATCCTACTTCTCTGTTATTTTACTCCAGGCATGCTTTGTTATGGTTGTGCTAAAAGCTGTGTTTTTTTTAATTTCTTTCCATCATCTCTACATACTAATTATCATGTCTTTCCTTTATTAGGCCTATGCCTTGATTGCTAAAGGAGTCAGAATAGTTTGCACAAATACTGTCGGCAAGAATTCTAAAATGGCGGTGCTTAGAACTCAAGGGAGCAGTTCACTGAAAGACAATATCATTACCGTATTTGGTTTGAACACTTTCAAGTGCCTACAGCCCTTGAACGTGACAATCTCAGAAGGCTGCCAAGTTGATGGCTTTCTTTCCAAACCTGGACCAGGTACCGGTCGCAATTCAGGGGATAGACAGTTCTTCTATGTTAATGGCAGACCTGTGGATATGCCAAAGGTCTCCAAACTTGTTAATGAGCTATACAGAAGCTCAAACGCCAAGCAATATCCTGTGGCCGTATTGAATTTCTGTATTCCAACCACATCTTATGATGTGAATGTTGCGCCTGATAAGAGAAAAATTTTCTTCTCATCTGAGCATACCCTTTTGCTATCTTTACGGGAAGGCATTGAGAATCTGTACTGCCCTCAACAATGCAGTTTCTCCATCAACAATGTTGAAGATCCTGGAAAGGAAATGGATTCAGCCATCGATGGGTCTGATGAAGACGTGTGTTTAACAGAAAAGGAGAATGTTTCAGCTCCTGAAAATGACGATGATGAGGATGAAACAGATACAGATAGTGATGACGAGGTTATACCAGAGAATCAGAAAGTGCCATCTTCAGTGACAAAAACGGTAGCCACTGGATCTACACCCAGAGATGTGAGCCCCTTGCCAACAGGCCCACCTGCTCAAGTTGATAGATCTGCTTGGCTTTCAGCCTACCGGCATGAACAACCAGAAAATAAGTCTACACAAGTAAAAAGTTATCCAGGACGAGCAAATCAGGTTAGAACAGGGCTTGCTGCAATGTCCTCTCCTTCAAGTACTGTTCAACCTTCCATTATGAACTTTCTATCACAAAATAAAAGGAAACACGAAGACAGTTGCAATCTTATTTCTGAAGCTCCAGTGCTGAGAAGGGGAACATGCTTGGAGCAAGTGAGGAGAACAGATTTAGGAGCAAATGCACGAGCTGCACTAACCTCAAGTATATCTAATATTCCAGAGGTTAACCCACCTCAAGGAACAGATCCTCTGCGGCATCATTCCCTGCAATCGTTTGTACCTGAGACGACAGAAGATTCACTACAGCATTCTGAACCACCTAATATTTTTTCTCATAGCGATGAAGTGCCTCACTTGTGTCCATGTGATGTTCACGCTACAGAACCTGAAGTGGTAAGGTAGAATTTTGTGGAGTGAATTCTTCAATTTTCTCCATTAAATTTCTCTAGGAGATTAGACTATTTCCATTATCTTATATTTTTGTTACTTTTCTTGCTTTATTTGCCTTGACTGGTTGTTTCTTGGCGTTTTTGTTAAGTGTGTATGCCTTGATCTTATCTTTTAAAGAAGTTCATGGTGAATTTCTCAACTGCTGTCACTAAACAAGGCATCTTCAATCTACTTCTAGCAATTTGAACAACTTGTTTTTAGTTTTGGATTATGTATACATTGTCTGTATATTGCCTTTTCTGATTGATTAACTTGTGATTGGGCATGGTTCCATTCCAAACAAAAGAGAACCACTAATGTTTAAACATCTAATGATGAGATTAACTGCATAATGAAATGCTGCAACCCTTGCAGGATAAACAGCATGATCGATGCCTTTCCAAGTTTAGTGCTCCCAGTAGATGTTCAGAAGTGGGACCCCAAAATAAATTGACAAATATTTCTTTGCCTGATGCTCATGCTGATGGTCATGGCACTGCAGTGCATTCTGGATCATTATCTTATCCAGTTATGCAATTTACACTTGCTGACCTTAGAAGAAGAAGAAAGCATAGTTTTATGATATCACATGCAAATAAAGGATGTTTTCCTGAGAAAACAACAAGGTAGCACTTGAAACTATTTTTATAGACAAGTTCTGTTTTCACCAGGTGTTGGGCTTTCTGAATGACTGGTTTATTTTTCCTACCTAGATGTTATAAAGCTGCAACACTGGATAACTATGTACCAGACAATGAGGAGGGAAAATCAAATTCTTTAGCTGCAGCCACCAGCGAGTTAGACAGGCTCTTCAGTAAAGATGACTTTGGAGAAATGGAGGTTCTTGACTTAACTTCACATTTGAATATTATCATTTTTCTAGAGTTCCATGCGAGATTATACCTGGTCGCCTTTCTATGAAGGCAAGCAGCCCAGCACGCGCATCCGTTTTCTTGCCCCTATACGAGAGTGAGGAATAGAAATCCTACAATCAACTTTGCTAATATACAGTCAATGAATGACCACTTGTTATCTAGGTGATAATGTTGCTTATTTGCCTTGCGCGAGTGTTCCCCTTTTGGTTTTCTAAGTGCTATTTCGAAAGAACTCTTTTACAGTTATATGCTCAGTGGTGCAGTGCTTCGGAGGAACCACAGTGTCTTTTGGCAATTGTGAAATTAAGTTGTACTGACACAGTGACTTTTTTGGTGGGACCAGTTATATAACTGTTATTTGTTGTATCATGAGGGTGCTTTGATAGCTTGCTTCTGTTCATGGCCCTACCAAGTACCATAGGTCGTGTCATTCTTACAAGTTCCTTGCAAGACATGTTCTTACAAGTTCCTCGCAAGACATGGATTGTCTTCATTAGTTTTATCCGAAAGCATTTTATTATTGTGAATATTTACTTATTTACTTGAGTGTTGCAATTTCATTGTTCTAAATAGGACGAAATATTAAAGAAATGTGTCGTATGAATACCATTTACATTACTTTGCTAAAGAAGTTTTTAGAGCGCTAAATAACTAGTACACCTTCAGGTTGTTGGGCAATTTAATCTTGGTTTTATCATTGGAAAGCTGGAGCAGGACCTATTTATTGTAGATCAGGTATCTCTCTATAGTCTATATACATATTCTATTTAATGATGCCATACTATTGTATAAACCCCTGGATATCTGGGTTGCAGCTTGCAAGATACATTTTGTAGTCATGTCTGGTGATTGATGTTTTTTTTCTTACTAGCATGCTGCTGATGAGAAGTACAACTTTGAGAACCTTTCACAATCAACAACTTTAAACATACAGCCTCTCCTTCAGTGAGTAAGCAAAACTTATCATTTTCATCTGTTGTTTTGGTTCATTGAACTCGTTTGGTACCTATAAATGATGGTAGGGTATCTTATGGTTTGTATTGAGAACGTTGAAATCAGGCCTATTATTACCTTTTGTTATGTATTTCTCTAGTACTGTACTATTGTGGGGATATATCTGATTGTATTCAAATACAGACCACTGAGACTTGACCTGTCACCAGAGGAAGAAGTTATCGTTTCTATGAACATGAGCACTATCAGGTAAATGCATTTATAGGGTCTTACAGCTCATTTCTGTCTACTACTCCCTCTTAGTCATAAATATTTGACGTTTAGGACAAGATTTGGTCAAACTTTTAAAATTCCGACCATCGATAATTTCTCAAATGCTTAGTTTAAAAACCAAAGAATGGTATATGGTATACACAGATTTGCCACAAAAAGTACTATCATAATATCATAAACTTAATAGATTTTATGAACTTATTCTAATATAAGATTGATGATCAGAATTTTAAAAATTTGACCGAATCTTGTCCTAAACGTTAAATATTTATGACCGGAGGGAGTACTTAACAGGTCAGTCGGTGAATTGTTTTTCCGCTTAGTGCATAACACCTGGAATCATACATGGTGTATTTTTCCCACACACAATATTTCATTGTTGAGACTGAGCAAAAGCTTACTTGCTTAAATGATTCTTTTATCTGTCAGAAAGAATGGTTTTGTTTTAGCAGAAGATCTGCATGCTTCACCTTGCAACCGCTATTTTATAAAAGCCGTTCCCTTCAGTAAGAATATTACATTTGGTGCTCAAGGTATCACTTATTCTCATGTCTGAAATGTACATTTTTATGTATCTCGAAAAGTGGTTTAATTCTAATTTCCCTTGATTTAGATGTGAAGGAATTAATCTCCATGCTTGCTGACAGTCAAGGTGACTGTTCAATAATCAGCAGTTACAAGCTCGACAGAACTGATTCTATTTGTCCTTCGAGGGTTCGTGCTATGTTAGCTTCGAGGGCTTGCCGAATGTCTACTATGATAGGTGATCCGTTGACAAAAGCTGAGATGAAGAAGGTAACCACAGATCAAAATAGTTCTTTGGGATAATTTTTTGAGCAAATTAGCTTTTGATGAAGCAACCTCCAAATGAACTCCTTTAAAAGAAGTGCAAACTTTGTATGGTTTCTGTCTTTTCAGAAATATAATGTAATGATTTAGTTGTGGTCAGTGTGCTGCTCCCTAGAAACAAATCGAGGCCCTTTTGCTTCTGAACTCCAGATACTTAAGAATCTAACTCAATGGACCCCTCTGCGCTTGCACTCTAGATACTTAAGAATCTAATTTGATAGGGTATTTTTCTTTTGCACTTCAGATACTTAAGAATTTAACAGGACTGAGGTCCCCATGGAATTGCCCTCATGGGAGGCCAACAATGCGCCATCTAGCAGATCTCCGTACTATAAAAACTGAAGGTAAGGGATTGTGGACCAACGCCCTTATCTTTATTCTCTAGTTTACATGCTTGTGCATGTCTCATCTATATCTGAAGAAAAGGCAGTGAAATTTTCTTGTTTCATTGCAACTCCAAGTAGTTCGAGTCATTATCATGTGCAAATATATTGTTCTAAGTTCTCAACATTCTAGACAAGGTTGTATCAGCTCATCAATTGCGCACAAATGTAATTGCTTGTATTTACCGTTATAATTTATTCAATAAACGGACCACTCCTATTTTCACTGAAACAACAAGATTGAAATGTGTTGTCAGGTTCATTGGGCTACAAAAACTTTCTATTGTAAAAAAAACACTAGATTTCAGAAATTACCTTGGGCAGAAGCTCGTCAATCATACTTATATTAATATTATTGTAAACAAAAACACTATCCTCTGTGATTTTCAGTATATGTCCTTCTGTGAGCATATTTATATTTTTTGAAAGATTCATTCTGTTCTTTTTTCACAAAAATGACATGATTAAATACTCCTCTTAAGGGTTTTAGTGGCAACTCCCTTGAATTATTTAGTTTACAGATCTCATTTCAGTGTTGCAAAATTTCGCAGGATCAAAGGCAACTTTCTCATGATGTCTGGGGGATTGTAGGTTGGGTTGATGATGGATGCTATTGTCTTTGCGCTGCTACCATTTGAAGGAAATTTGACGCTCCATGGCCAACAGTCCTTGATGTGTAAATACTGGTCTCTCTCACCTGTTTAAGAGCCCGTATGACCCATTCGTGTACTAACTTACATATGATAAATATATGACATCTTGATTTTGAATGACACTTGTGTGGAAGTGTCAATGACAGTGGAGAACCTTGTTTGTTTCTAAGCCTTCGAAATGGGATGCATCTCCTTGTCCACGAGATTACTTTTGCTGAGAGACTACCGTCGGAAGCGAAATCCTCTGACAAATTTGCAAGGGTTCTATATAACCTGGCTGCAAGGCCGAGCAAGGAGGTGACATACTGACATCATGACAAGCTATCTGGGGAAACTCATAAAACTGATGCACGTGCTGACCTTCATTATGTTGTTAAAATCTAGACAAGATGTAATTTAGGTACTTGTGCTGAAAATGCCTTGAGTTTGTATGTAACAAAGCTCTTAGCTGTATGTGGTTGCAGCTTGCATTTTGACGCCTTACCTTATCTGAACAGTAAACACTTGGGTACTCCATGATTTGTCTGTGTCATATTTTTGTTGAGCCTGGAATGGCTGGTAGATCATAGCAAATGCCTGTTATGAATGATGGAATCAGATGCTGCAAATTGGTTTTGCTGTCCCGAGAAAGAGGAACAAACTAGTCTATTTGCTTTGCACTGAAGCTACTGCAATCCTGTAGTCGTAAGCAACGTTGCAGTAAGCTCACTAGTAAAATTTTTCTGGTAAGTGATCCAGGAATTCTGTTTCTTAGTTCTGACCTTCCGCTTAAAAGTCGTTTATACGGCGCTCACGAGTCACACTTTTTGAAACTGGCAATTAAGTGTAAAGGTATTAGAGTACAAGTTTTTCTAGCTATGGATGGATTGAAAAACCTTGAGCTTCACAACAGCGTGATGCTTTTTGCAGTTTGCAGCTTTCTTTGCGACATCTTTACGAAGTTGCTCGATTCCCATCACAAGTGCGACTCTTTTTGCCGGATTTCACTTTTAATAAGGCTTTTCCATTTACGAAGTTGATTGTGAAGGAGACGCCATCCACCGATCCACGTATGATTTACTGTGCGGGAGTTAGTGTGCTTCTACTTTGCGTCTCGTTGCACCAACCCGATCGCACGAGAGTGAAAAGAGCCATAAAAATTGAAGTAATTATGTGAAAATCATGTACAAATTAATATATTATTAAAAATTAAGATTTTAAAAGTTTGACTTAGATTCAGTTTAGAAAGCTTATAATTTTAAGAAGCAGTTAGTTAAAATTTAAAGAACCTTGAGTTTTTTTTAAGCTTCTGACTTCTAATTCACTACAGATTTTTTTAATCTACATAAAAATCTAAATACTTTAAAGAATCAGTAGATTTTAGGAGAATCTGTAACGGTAAAAAGTTTCCTAAACATGGCGTCGATCTTAATCGCAAGATTGAATGTTTGCAAGTTGTGACGGGAGAGGATACCGCAAGCGAGGTGAATTTCTACACAGTTCCACCACATTAAAGGAAAACAAATCCGACCACTCTTCTTCTACCTCTCTAAGAGCTTCTTCGTCCCGTCTCCGTCTCCGTCTCCGTGCGCCATCCGCTTCCCGTCACCGCGCCACACGTCCTACTAACCAACACCGGCCAGGATCCGACGCCTTGGAAACTGGAATATCCCCCCACCCCACCCGTCTCCTCCTCCTCCTCCGCCCAACTCCGGCCATTTCTCCTCCTCAACCCCGAGCTCTCCTCTCCCGCTCGCCTCGCCTCGTCTCCACCAATGGCAACCTCCCCGCGGGCGCTATTCCCTCTCCTACTCCCTCTTCTCCTCTTTCTCCTCTCCCGCTCCCTCCGCGCCGATCCCGACGCCGTGGTGTCCAGGATTGCGTTCGGCTCGTGCGCCAACCAGAGCGCGCCCCAGGTGCTCGACGAAATGCCGCCACCCCACCCTTCGACGTCTCGATCTCGGGTTCTCTTTGCTCTGGTACGGTGTGGGTGATGATGTTATGGGAAATTGTTTTGGTTCGATTTTTTCTGCAGCCCGTGTGGGAGGCCGTCGTGGGGTACGACCCGCAGGTGTTCATCTGGCTCGGGGACAACGTCTACGGCGACAACAAGAGGCCGTTCCGGGTGTTCGGGAGGGAGAGGACGGTGGGTCCGTGGAGGAACGTGCCGCGGTTTTATCCGTCGCCGGAGGACGAGCTGCGGAGGCGCTACGAGATGGCCAAGGCCAAGCCGGGGTACGCCAAGCTCAGGGAGAGGGCTCAGGTGAGCTTGTGGTAGTTTCTGTAAGACTCGCTGGCGCTCATTTTTGCTGCATTGATTGCTAATCGGTAATTGATCGCTGAACCTCAGTGGCGATATAGTTACGTAAGCTTGTGGCCGGTTGTGCCGTGTGGGATCTTGTTGCTGGTGTTTCTTTTACAAACAAATAGGTCGAGGTAGTCATTTCTCCCATGAGTCCATGACCTTGATCATACAGGTGTAGGAGAAGTATATCTAAGGGAAAATATTCTGGGCTGATTTTTCAGCAGTAAAGGAATTGCTACAAAGGATCGTAATCTCCAACTGAGGATGAATGACACACAAGAATACTTGCTCATTTTCTTGCTCTTTGTCATGTTTGGGACACGTTCTGCATCAGCCAAGCTCATGTTGATTTTGCAACATTGCTATCACATGTTTCAGCAATTCCACTTTTAAAACTTTAGGGGTTGGAAACACTATGTCACTATCATTGGCTAAATTTTGCAGGTTATTGGAACATGGGATGATCATGATTATGGATTGAATGATGCAGGAAAAGAGTTTAGTGGCAAAGTGATCAATCAAAGGCTTCTATTAGATTTTTTGGATGAAGCTGAAGATAGTTCACGGTATATACCTGGGAATATTTGAGCTAATTTTGTTTTTTTTAATTCCATTTGTTATGAAGCCATTTATTTATATTATGGTATTCTACAATTGCGTCTATTCTTATTATTTTGTGGTATTTCTTGTTGTTTTCTTTTTTCACAACATATCTGAACATTCCTGTGTAGGGTTTATGGTCTGCATACATACAGTTGTAAACCATCAGAAATCTCATAGTGCTCTCTTTCTTGCTTATTTAGGAGGCAACAAGCTGGTGTTTATTCCTCATACATGTTTGGCACTGAAGGAAAACGGGTAAAGGTAGAGTCTATTATATCATGTGCAATTTTTGCTGCCAATTTTGGTTTTCTTGGCAGCCCCTTGTTCAAGCAGGACATGTTGATGCATGAATGTATTAGTGCTCCTTTTCATATGTGGCGTGTTCCCCTGTTGACCTTATGATTTACAACCAAGTAATGTTTCATATCAATCTCCTAGATCACACTGTGAATGCTGCACTTGCCATTCTCATTCTGGATCAAACTGCCCTATGCTGCAACTTCTTGTTAGTAAGTAGTTTTTGCTTTGTTGTTTCAGCTCCTTAAATGGAATTCGTAGCATCTTTTAAGATGTTGTAGTATATGATATCAAGGTTTGCAGCAACTTGCTACTATGTGGATATTGAATATAGATGTATATTTGTGTTTCTAGTTGATATTTCTTTTCCTTTACATACACGTTTAATGTTGGGTGAAACTATTCAGTTCAAATCCATATAATGCCGCACCAGAACAGATATTTTAGGTAGTTGCATAAGTTGAGAAGTTTTACCCATTTGCAGAACTGCTTGCAGACACTATTCCATTTACGTGTATTGAAAGATGGCCATACATTACTATAGGTAATTCTGTTGGACACCAGATATCACAGAGACCCTCTCTTAAGTGATGGATCTATACTTGGAGATCCTCAATGGCAATGGCTGGAGAGGGAGCTGCATGGTCCTCGATCAGAGATCACCATCATTGGATCTTCAATACAAGTAAGATATTCTTGTCTGGTCCTATAATGAACGAAAGATCAATGCTGGTGCTTTTTATGATGTTTATGCAATAGAGAGGATCTAGAACACCGGCTTAAATTGAATCTGCCAGGGAACAAAGAGTAATCATAGTGAATGCCATAAACTAACAGCGTACATAAAAAACTGGCAATATGCTAAAAGCCTAAAACATGTTATCATGTCTGGAGTTTGCAAAGTTAGCCAGCTGGGTGCCATCTTCTTGGACAATTTCATGGCGATGATAGTATCCCAATTCCCAGCTAAAGTTATGTATCATTTGTTACATAGATAGAATTTTTGATAAAAATCTTCGATCAAATAATTGTAATAATATTATTTTTCACCTTTATATTTTTGCTTTGCCTTTGATTCTTCATCTTGCATGCGATTAATTGTATTACAACAATACATTTTTTTCATATGCATGCCTGCAGGTAATATCAAATCTATCTGCCACCACCGGACCTTTGTTCTATGTGGAGTCATGGGCACGCTTTCCAAGGGAAAGAGAACGACTGTTTAGACTGATCGATAGCAGTAAGGTTGCTTACTTTACTTTCCTTTGCAGACAAGCTATTCCTTGATTCTGATCTTTTACTGAAAAATCAATTCTCCTTTACCTGTGCCAAAATGAAATTCATTGATTTAGTACTAGCTGGCGTACTTCCTGCATTATTTTTATCACCATATTTGACCTATGTAAATTGTAAAATGCAAAAAAAAAAAAGGCTCCCCTGGCAGGTGCCCTTTTTTTGTAAGAGAAATCCATTTTACTTCCTCAAACTATTTCATTGGATAACTTAACCCCCTAAACTATTTTTTGTCTCTTTTACCCCCTAAACTATTAAGAATTGTTGACTTTACTGCTAAATAGTATTTCTCTTTTTTGTTTCTCTTTATACAAGTCATATTTAAGATGAAATTTTTTAGAGCCATAGATGACACCATTATCAAAGTTCCAAAATATTTTCAATTTTTTTCATCACTGTTTGCTTGAACTTTAAGATATTGGTGTTTAAATCAGTCTTAGGTGCTTCCAACATATGCAGACAGCGATAAAAAAAATCTGAAAAATGTTGAGAGGTAAGTTGTAATGCATCTATCTATCCTTACCCAATTTTCAGTGCAAAATACAACTCATATAGAGAAAAACAAAAAAGATAAATACCGTTACGGAGTAGAGTGAACCGTTTTTAATAGTTTGGGGTGTAAAATGAACCGAAGAATAGTTTATGGGTTAAGTGATCCGTCGAAACAGTTTGAGGGAATAAAATGGGCTTTTTTTTATTTTTGTAATACATTGTAAAGTTTAATGTTTAGACTTATGGTTGTCTTTATATCTGTGTGAGATTTATCTTCTTTTCTAAACGAGCATTTATCTTGTGCATTTATTGTTTTTTATGGAACATATGGTGACTTTGTGCAGAGAAATGGAGTGTTATTTATCAGTGGTGATGTTCATTTTGGAGAAATTTCTCGCTATGATTGTGGAGCTCAGTATCCATTGTATGATATTACCTCAAGTGGTCTTACCCAATCTGTCGAGAACTCAGTACCAGCAGTATTTCAACCTCTTATGAGACTTCTGGCAGTGTTGACACCAACCACCATGCGAGTCTTTACCAATAACTGCCGTTACAAGTCATGCACATATGGTAAGCTTTCCTTTCTTCAAAACATGTAAGTATCAAGAGGGCATATTAACCCATGAAGCAATTGCTGTGTGATGCATATATGAAGTGTTACCTTGCTTTTAATGATATTATAGCATAATATTCTTTCTATTATTGTTGTAGTGGTAATAGATTCATTTATTGATGCTGAGACTATTTTAATAGTCACTATTGGCAGCTTCCCTCCCCACCCCCCCACCCCCCCCCCCCCCAAAAAAAAAGCTACTGTTCACTGTTAAAATCTTACCATGAAACATGTGAATATGGTATTAATAATTTTTAGTGTCCATCTAATTTATTTATGATGTATTTGAGTTTCACTTGTACTGCTTTATCAATTGGTGCTTGTTGCATCTATCAGGTCAACCAAACTTTGGAGCAATTGAAATAAATTGGAATGCTGTACCTCCCCGGATCAAACTCGAACTAAGAGATGTACAGGGAAACTCTGTTGGTGGTGTGGAGTTTCCTATATCTGAACTGGAGACATCAAACGCACATGCCATTAGAAAACAAGGGCATTCATTTCAACGGCATTGCACTCCCGAAAGTGAGCTTCCATGGCTGGTGCGACACCGTCTTGCTCTGCTGTTCTTTGGCACAATTGCCGGTATGCTCTTTATATCTTCCTCTACTTTTCAGGCATCTCTTTATATCTATCTCAACTTTTCAGACATCTTCTCTTTCCTCGCATGGCAATTGATTTTAACAATATCCTATTTCATGATGTTATTACGAATTATTTTTGCCAGATCTATTTTGTCTTGATACATTCCTTTTCTTCATGTAGTTTTTGTCATAGCCGTGGTCTTGCTAGTAATTGCCTGCTTGTCAGCTACTAATATTTTCACCAATAAATCCAAGATGGAATAGCCATATAGTGCAGAGGACAGAAGCAGATATTTCGGTCTAACTATAGTTGGAAAAGCTGAACTACACACCATCCATGGACGTTCCTGTGCCAGGAACAAACATGAGATTTCGATACCGATATACCCCGCTGTTCAATTTACGCAGCACAATCTAGATGAATGTAACTAACAGTTCTATATGTGTATAGCATGCTAGAAATTTGTCATGCCAATCCCGTTGTTTTATGGTGAAAAGATAGGATGATTGTTGGCTGTTCTCTGGACCCCATCCTTTGCTTTGCTTCCCCCCGTGCACCTGCTCGATTTGAACATTGAAGGTTCCGTGCTGTCTTTTACCTTGATCATTCGTTTTGTCCGTTTAGAAAGACATGAAAGAGCCGGCATATCCTCCGGCTTCAAATATCTTGACTTCCGTCACCTTTTGCGATATGTGGCGGCATAAATGTAGCTGGTCCCAAGTGGAAAACCGAAAGTGTGAAACACGTTGGCATGTCGTAACAGACAAGGGAGACACAGCAGCAGCCTGCGCTCGCTGACCTGTCGGTGCTCGTCTGCATTTGGAGAAACGGATTCAGTGCACATCCGAGTGAGAAGTGGCAGTGCTCTGACTATTCAGTATGCGGCGCCAATAATTCGGCCTTTTTGCCCCGACAAAAACCCATCAGCAAGTCATTGCCAGGGACACACCTCGGATGACGTGAACAGCACGGTTCCAGCGAAACGAGCAGGATGGTGGAGATTCCGGTGATCGACCTACAGCTCGCCGGCGCGGCGCCGGGGGAGGCCGCGCGGCTGCGTGACGCGGCCCGGCGCCTGGGCTGCTTCCGGGTGTCCGCCCACGGCGTGCCGCGCGAGCTCCAGGCCGACATGAGAGCCGCCGTGCGCGCTCTGTTCGACCTCCCCGACGACGCCAAGCGCCGCAACGCCGACGTCATCCACGGCAGCGGCTACATGGCGCCGAGCGCCAACAATCCGCTGTACGAGGCGTTCGGCCTCTACGACGCCGCGTGCCCCGCCGACGTCGACGCCTTCTGCTCCTGCCTCGACGCACCACCGCACGCCAGGTACTGTGCAGAGATATGTCGAGGCGCCCTTCCTTCCTCTCTTACCGTTTCTTGCCACGAAGTAGTGTAGCGCACGGTGCAACGGTGGTTACTCCGATCGTGTTGACAGGGAGGCCATCAGGAGCTACGCGGAGAAGACGCACGAGCTGACCGTGGACGTCGCGGCGAAGCTGGCCTCGAGCCTCGGTTTGGACTGCTCGTTCCAGGACTGGCCGTGCCAGTTCCGTATCAACAGGTACAACTACACGCCGGACGCCGTGGGGAAGACCGGCGTGCAGATCCACACGGACTCCGGCTTCCTCACCGTGCTCCAGGAGGACGACCGCATCGGCGGCCTCGAGGTCGCGGACCCGGATACCGGCGAGTTCGCGCCCGTCGACCCCCTCCCCGGCACGTTCCTCGTCAACCTCGGCGACGTCGCCACGGTATGACATCGGCTTCGTCGTCTCTGCCGAGCTCTACTTGTAACTTTGTCTGGTTTCGCGTTGTGAGTTTAGCGCGGGTGCAGGCGTGGAGCAACGGGGCGCTGCACAACGCGAGGCACCGCGTGCAGTGCGTGGCGGGCGTGCCGCGCGTCTCGATCGCGCTCTTCCTTCTGGCGCCCAAGGACGACATGGTGCGTGCGCCGGAGGCGTTCGTGAGCGCCGCGCAGCCGCGCCGGTTCAGGGATTTCTGCTACAACGACTACCGGCGGCTGAGGCAATCCACCGAGGAGCACGCCGGCGAGGCCCTCGCGCGCTTAGCCGCATGATGCCATATGACTACAATTGAGCGGTTGACTCGACTTATATATGGTCAAGTAATACTATTATATGCCAAGAACGTATTATTTGCATTAACCGTCGCCTCAGTTTGGTTCTCAAAGGCTAGCAAGATGCATGAAGGCATGAAGCTACGGTACTTAAGTTAAAGTTCGATCTCAATTTGGCTCGTTTTAGTCCAGGTTTTCCTCAGGACAAATGCACGGACAGATCCCGTGGCCACCGTCGTGCAACGCAACTACGCAACCCCGACCCCATATCTGCTTTGTTAAGGCAGACAGCGCGCCATGGGTGTCGAGGATGTCCAAACGCCTGGGCTGCGATGACCCTTATCCGTGGACAAAACCCGGCAATCCGCAGCGCGGCTGGGGTCCCAGAAGAGCGCCGCCGTGGCGACTTCTCTCTTCTGACCTCGGGGCCTCGAAAAGCTCACCGACCCAGGCAAGGCCTTTGGCTTTCATCTTTTAATTGAAGGGATTAGTTGAGTGATCAAATTTTGCGTTGCGTCTTAGTTTTTCTTAACGCATGTTAATTCTAAGTCGACGGGGCTCCGAAATTTTACATTCTTGCCTTGTTGGTCTGCCTGAGTGCCTCTATGGTCACACACACACGAATGACAAGTTGTGAATTTGTGATACGTGCATGCATCGAACTGAAGCAATGCAAGCTGCATGCGGCCGGCATGCCTGCAATCCTGCATGCAACTAGTAGCCTAGTAGTACACAGTACATTGTACATACACGAATGTTCATAGTCGTTTCAGTCGTAGAGACCACACACGAGCTTGCTCTGTATATTTCTTGAAATGAATGTATGGAAGCTTTGATTGAAGAGCTCAGATCCTGGGAGCTGGCCGCCTTATATTGTCTCTTGAGAATTAACTGTAATTTCCTTTTCGTTATTGTACCATTTGTCGGTTTAGCTATAATTTGTGTTGAGAATTCGCTATAATTTGTCGGTTGCTCCTAATCTTAAGAAAGTTGTTCGGATCATCAAAAAGATTAAAAAAAACAGATGGCGAGGGGCCTAAACACAGAGCGAACACCCCAAAATGCTCCAACGAGAAGAAGTTACTGTTACTAATTTAATTTTTTTTTTAATTTATAAAACTAATTTTTGATTTGAACTTTTTGCAGAAGTAGCCTCTTGCCGCCGTGGGCCACGGCGGTATTTAAAAACCGCCGTGGCCCAGAGCGGCGAATGGCATCCCCGTCAGGCGCGGCTCACGGCGCCGGCCGCCGTTAGCCCGGGGGAGGCCACGTGTAACATACCAGAATTTCGACTTTCGAAATTCTAAACAAAACAAATTAACAAAAAGACCTCGAGGGTAAAATCATATAGTATCCAAAGTAGGGAGCAACGATAAGAGGTGTTGACCAAGATAAAATACCTTAGGAGTGCGTAAAGATTTTAGGAGTTAACCCACAAGAAACAAAAAACGTAATATGACTAACTATGTATAGATAAAAGTTTGATATAAAAATATGGAGATAAATAAAGCAATTACCATTTCTTGTGCATACCTTTTTCTGGATTGTTTTTGGATCTTATATTGCACTTTCATAATAGGATGCATATATATTTGTATAACCTAAATAATTTCTAAGGAGAATAGGTCTAACGTAAAATCATAGAAAAATTCCTGTAACCACTATCCCACAAAATTAATCCACTGTAAATTTTCTATAACCTTATCACTTCAATTGGTACTTCAATAAAATCTCTCAAATCAGCTAGACTAGGAAGCTAGCTAAAGATAAATAGGTATACTTCTAAAATTCACCAAATGAAAATGAAGAATAATTGGACAGAGCTCTCTTTCCAAAGTGTGTGCCAACAAGAACCCTACCACCAGTAATTTTGGTTTAATTTATCTCCCAAAGAAAACACATCAAATGATAAGATCAAGGCACTGGAGAAATAAATGAAACTTCAGAAAAACTGGATCCACAACCCTACTTTGCGAATTCACCAAAAATAAACCAGATCACTTCTAGCAACAAAATTTGGTCAGAAAGTTAATCACATTCTTCTCTATCTCCAGTAATTTTTACCAAATTTTATGAATTCAATAAGTGTCTCAAATAAATACTCTTAATTCAGCAATACAGAAAAACGTGCACCTGCAGACAGCCTACTTGACACTTTTGCCAGAATTAATCCATCAATCACATTCTCGCCAAATCTTACCAGAACCTGGATTATATTGTGAACCAATTACAGTAAAAATTCCAGTACAATCTTCACAAAACTTGAACATGAAACAATAGGACAAAGCTCACTGACTCAGACTAGTGCACAGCAGAAAATGCTTTTTGGCCGAACTTTGCCACTTTCTCCAGAGAAATCCACAAGTCCCACAACTCTGAATTTTGGCACAGAGCTAGCCAATACCATCTACTGCCCACAGTGATTTTTTCCAGATTTATACCCCTTGGTAACTTAGTAAAACACCTGAGTAAAGACTGCATGTTTTGGACAGCTCACAAAACAGTCTCTAGAGTGTTCTCCTCTCTCAAGTCACTGACTAGTGGGACCTACAAGACTCTGGCCCACCTGTAAGCCTCAGTCTTTCATGAGACAGTGTGCTTCACCAAGGAATTCACCCACACCTCTCTCATCTTCCTAGAACATCACTACTTGGACCCACAAGTCATAGAGGAAATCTAGCCAAATATGTGTAGAAAAGTGCTATCTTACATGTGGGACCCACCAAGGGTACTGTAGAGATGGATACAACTCAGCTGTTGCATGGCAGACGTGTCCTCCTCTCCTTCTTCCCTCTCACTCTCTCTGCCTACTGATTCAGCCAGCCCAGCTCCATTCCTTGAGAGCATCGACATTTTCACCTCAGAACGCATCAACAGAGTCTCTCACCTCTCCTCTCCACGTTCCTACTGGATAAACCCACGGATTCCCCAAGGATCACCGCCAGCAGCCTCACTTTTCTCTCAGCTGGCAGTGTTCGATCGGTCCCGAGCCAACGCCGGTGAGCTCCATCCTTTCTAAGTCTCGGGAACATGATCTACACCTTCTAATGGTTCCATTTTCGCACTTTGCAGCCCTAGGTTCGTCGGTTGAAATTGCCCTGGCGCCGCCGTGCTCTGTCTCTGTCCCCCGCCGGCGTCGCTTCGCCGTTTCGGCCGGCACAGGAGGTTTCTGACCGAGCCAGCTCGCCAGTGTCATCGCCTTACTCCCAGAAGACAACCGGCAGAAGGAATCGGGAGATGATGCAGTGAAGCTTGAGATCGAGGCCATCTTCTTCCTCTCCAGCCAAGTCGCCGCCGCCGTCGATTCCTCACTCCCCGGTGAGAGTTAGATCGATTCATCGCACGAGTAGCTACCTTAGGACTCACAGGACGTCGTGCACCCTTTTGCTTGGCAGCTCGTTGACCGGAGGATGCTATCGACGAAGATCCACTGCGTTCCACCGCCGCCGGCCTGCCTTCGACGTTGCTGCTGCTACGCTGACTTCGCCGGCCTCGCCAGACGCCACGGTGAGAACCCTTACACCTAGTAATAGCTCATGCATGCATGTGCACGGCCAAATCGAGCCCAAACCAAAGCCGGCATCATCAGCCCGAAAATAGCCGCCGCTGGAGCCCGCCGCCGGCGAGATTCCGATCACCCGAGATGGCAAGAAGACCACCCACAGCTTCGTCACAGTCTTCCCCACCTTTTCTCTTTTGGTCACTACCCGAGCCGAGCCACCATTCGCCGCCGCTGCCACGGAAAAGCGCACTGTCTGCGCCTCCTCTGTTTCGCCTGGCTGGACGGTCCGAACTGCAATCGGACGGTCCGTTCTATTGTTTCAGCGCATGCCGCCCTGCCCTGTCTCTTTGACACGTGGGCCCATCCTTTATAAAATCCAGAAACTAAAAGAGATGAATAAATGCTTTTCTATTACATTGATAATGGATTTAACTTTGGAAAATCATATAAAATTCATTACAACTCCAAATTAAGTAAAACCAGTTTTTCTGGTTTTGTAATTTTATTCTCTAAAATCTGGTAAAATAAAAAGTAGCACTTTCTGTACAGAAAATCTGCCAAAAATTATAGTAAATAAAGGGTGAAAATGGGACTTTTGACTAGAAAATTCATAAGAAATCCATTATAACTCAGAAAAATGTCAAACCAATTTTATAATTCTCATAAAAATGTATACTTTCCATTTATGAACTCAGACTGCACAAACTTAGGCCACACATAATCAGTACATTTTATACTACTAAAAGGACACATAAAAATCGTAAAAATCATATCTCACAAATGGCAAGTGCAAAGATAAAAATAAGTTCACCAGACAGTATATAAAACCAGTACCTAGTCACTGTATAAATCTCACACATATCAGAATAACTTCAACTTTGACCTTAAATCGTATTCGGACGTATTTTCGTATAGAACTCGTAAAATTCATAACTCTCAAACAGAACGTGATAAAATAGAAATTCCTTCACCTAAATTCACTTTAGACCAGTAGCAACCTAAGGCATAAATATAATGCATATTAGAGCATTTCATATTTTCTGCATTATTTGCTATTTATTCGATAGTACGTTATTTTCTCTCTAGAGAACGAATTCGATATCGGTGAAGGAGTGAAATAGTTGGAGTCCAAGTACTCAAGAGTAAGGCAAGTTTTCTCCCCACCTCCTTGAACAAATTGAATCCTATATTTTGGGGAATGAAATGTGTTGTTTGTAAAATTGCATGCGTATTTGTGAATACCAGTATTTGAATTGTGGTAAATGGTAGTTATAACCTATTAGTTGCATGATCCACCTTAGAACATTGTGTTCCTTGCTGTTTGTAACCTTATGCTTGATTAAAGTACTTGGTTTGTACCCATGGGGATCTATATTGAGTTAATACATTTGCTTATGCTTAGCCATGCTTAGTAACGTGCTAAATATTAAAGTGATCACTATATACATTTGAAAATGGGAATTTTATGAGCTCTGGACAGAGGTGAAGCCTCTGATTATTTGTGAACTAAAATGATGAAAAACCTGATTTAGACTTGGGCAAGCAAGTGGTACACATATGGGATAGTTGTGTACCGATAGGGGGAGTGTTTTGCCTGGGTTGCTTAAGGACCGAACTCAGTGTCATATTCTCATGTTAAACAGTACAACCACATGTGCTAGTTATGGGATAGCCATAGTAGATTAAGTTACTTAATATTTAGCCTTGCATTTTGATAGGCTGAGTAGTAAGGGCAGTGCCTACGAATGTACTGTAGGGCTGTTCAGAGGAGCTACCTATGTGAACCATGAGGGACTGTGATCACCTTATGGCATAGGCGTCTAAGCGTGTCCAATATAACGTTGTGTGCCTCGTGGGGAGTCAGAAAGGCTGCCGCCACGGCGCTGGGTTTAAGGCGTGGGCCCGCCACCCACGGCATTGGGGTAGCGCCCCGATGTGGAGTAACACACCTCGTGCTGGTGCAAGGCTAAATGTTAGGTAATGTAAAAGTTGTGTTGTGACCTCTAGACCGCATTCAACGTGAAGAGTGTGGTGGTACCGACGGGTACCGGACAAACTAGAGTGTAGCCGTTGGGCTTCTATCACATCATGTGGGTAACGATGTACAAACTCTGCAGAGTCAAAACTAATCGGTTAGCCGTGCTCACGGTCATGAGCGGCATGGTTGTGCTCATTGAGTATAGATTTATGTTTCTAAAATGCTTTATGAAATTGGGATGAGGATTGGTGATTTATGAGAACTATTATGCTTATTACAAAGCTTATGGTGTCTTGTTGCCGAGGAGGGCACAAGCAGGAAAATCATTATGTTGATATTATGTTGATCACTTCACTACTTATTATATTTGTTTAAAATGCTTTCTAAATTACCGTTGCAAAATGATTGTGAACTAAAATTAGCTTTATGCAAAACTGAACGCACAAATAGCCTTTCCTTGA
The DNA here is from genome assembly GCA_003991445.1 of Oryza meyeriana var. granulata. Lineage (NCBI taxonomy): Eukaryota > Viridiplantae > Streptophyta > Magnoliopsida > Poales > Poaceae > Oryza > Oryza meyeriana. The sequence goes on from RYFJ01000563.1 coordinate 54,617, forward strand.
TTTAGAACTTGCATGTATTATAGGATTGACATTGCCAGTACATTATTTCGGTAATGTACTGACTCTTGTTTGTATTTCCGTTTATTACCTTGTTGTAGGTTGAGTGCTACGGGATTCCGTTGCTTCTTCAGGATTGATTCTTTAAGGGTGTACCCCTAGTCGGATTGCCTGTTGTATGGGTAGACAAGCTTCCGCTGAATCATATTATTTGGCCTTTTGGCCTATGTAACTCTGATGTAGAAAATTTAGTTTACTTGTACAACCACTTATTGTATACCATTGCTAGAGATGAAAGTGTGGACTAGCAATTTTCCTGAATTTTCCTGGGGCTAGTCTGCATGAGTATAGACTTAGAACAGTTGAGATGCATGGAGAATAGTTCAACCGTAGACCATGTCCTTAGAGATATGTATCGTGTTTGGTCGTCGCTTTCGTGTGGTTTGACGGGCATATCTCGCCGTGTGGACTGGTGTAACTATTCTTCTAAATATCTCTTGTGTTCTTAGTCTGGCGTTCGGTTGTTTTGCATTATGTTTGGTAATTTGTGTGACAAGGCTGCGATGAGGTTGGATGGTTACAGTTTTATTTGGTTTTTATTCGAGATCCCATCCAACTAGATATTTCGCGTTGTCGTACCAATTACCTCTTATAGTGCAGAATAATCGGGTGCCCACACCACGTAGCCTTGCCGCCCTGGGGGACGGGTGCAAAATTGCATTTGCCGCCGTCCCCCAAGGCGGCGAATGCATAGGACCGTCCGCATAGCGATCGGACGGTCCGAATCCTCCGAATGCTAATTTTTAACCCCAAAATTTTTGAAAATTTATTTGTCAAAATTAAATTCTTAAATTCTATTTATTGTGTCATTGTATTTATTGGGTCGATGTTTAAAAAAACCAAAAATCATAGATTGTTCACGTCGTGAAAAGAACTTGTCAAACTGAGGGTATTTCCGGATCGCCACTCGCATTCCACTCCTCGTATGTCTGGATCGGCACTCGCAATCCACTCCTCCCCGTCTTTCGCCTAGACGCTTCACAAAATTTAGTTTTAATTGTGGTTTAGGGTTTGTTTTTTAAAGTTTTTTTTTATAATCCGACGATGGTGGGCGTTGGTTTGTAAAATCGTACTGATCATTTTTTCAAGTTTATTTTCGGTAAAACTTAATTAATGACACGGTAATAGGCCGGTCCGTTTTACGTGAGGGGCTTAGGACCCCAGGCGAACGGAATGTTAGGGCCTCTGAATTTTTTTCCCAATTTTTGCGCAATGTACGTACTGAATGATTTTAATTCGACATTGGAAGACGATATACTTCTATTATTCGTCATCCCACATCGGTCGATACTTAACGCAGTGCATGTATACATAGCATAGTGATATAGCTAGATGGAGCCGTTCGCATTGCGGGCATGATGAATGCGACACCCATAGTACGAAATACAACAAGGGAGACTACATTGTTAGCAGTACAATGTATCTAAAGGATGGGATCGAGTCTACAGGGGGTGAATATGGACATGACAAATTTAAACAAGTAATACGAGACCTCTAAATAAATAAATACAACAATAGCCCCTAGGTCATACGCCTCCTCGTCCTCCTAGGCTGCGCTCGCACGTGCCCGCGCGAGTACGTCAGGCGGTCCGCCGGTACCCCACGGGTGGCTCGGATTGCCTGAGCAGCAGGGGAAGCACCGGCGTCGTGCGGCTGTGTGTGCGGTGCACCTCCGAGCTGTGACAACCCGATCACGTCCTGCTCCGAAAGGAGGTCGTCCTCGGTAGAGATCCAAGCAGAGGTGCTCGGGGCAGATCCCTGCCCAGTGTCCCCCAGGTGGTGGTGAGATCCGCCGCGTGGGTCTGGTAAAGAAAAGCTCGCGTCAGCCACATAAAAAGTGCAGTTAGTTATGGAGAATAGGTTCAATCCTGACGTACCTGACAATCCTCGCCCGATCGTGGAGGCTGCCGACCTCGATCCTCCGGCGGTACCAGAAGGACCTGCTCCCCACGACGTACTAGCCCCTGCAGAACCCGCCGTTTCTGCCGATGTCCCGTCACCATGGGGACCTCGCATATGTATCTGCATCGGTGGGACTGCATCGGAACGGCGACAAGTCAGAGCACGGACGACCGAGCGCATCATGTTGCACATCCGATCGAACGTGATCGTCTGCTCCTGCTGCGTGAGAGGGATGCCAGCCTGTAGGCGCTGCCACAGTAGGTCCAGCTCCGTGTGGACCTGCCTAGCATCGTCCGCCTGTTTAGCAGGACATGCGTGGTTAGTTGCGCGTGGTACCTACCGTTGAAAATAGTATGAAAACCATTGACTCACCGCGCGGAAGTAGTCCTGGTCGCGGTGTGTCAGGTATGCGTCTCGCACCCCCGCGACGTGCGCCTGTGGAGCCTCAGGAGTGTACGTCACCCGTAGTCTGGTACGGGCCTGGTACCAGGAAAGGTACTGCTCGTACCTGGCGGATGTGTAGGGGTGCAGCTCCGTGATGACGTCCTCCGTGGCTATGAGCCAGTCGTTGATGTAGTCGACGACGGTGGGTCTCCACAGCCTACCGGCAGCCTGGCCACGCCGATTTAACCTGCAGAGCACAACCGGTGACACAATGCATAACAATACGGAATATTCATTTCCACATATACCTGTGAACGTGTTGCGGTACGCCCCTGCGTTGTTGATTGCCGAAGGTCTGTCGCATACCGAACTGCCGCATCACACTCTGCGGGCAGTGCGGCTCGACAGAAATGTCGAACAGCATCGGCGTCATCGTCAGCCAGTACGCCTGGTCCCTGGTGCAGAGGGACGACAGCCCATGCGGCGCACGCGCGTGCCTCGCCTCGGCGCTGTACGGCTCCCAGACAACGTCGTCGTCCGTGATCCTGTCAAACTCCATGACGAAGTTTGGGTACGACTTCTGCACCTGCACATGAGCGTACCGACGCTACAAACAGGAAAAGAGTTCTCGTTAGTCCAAGTAACATAAAAAACCGAGACGGTTCTAACACCGAACATACCTCACAACGACACCACACCGTCCCCATCGTCGGATAGTCCTCCGGTGGGACACCCACGTACAGGCTCGCCTCGTACGGACTGTGGTCCACAACGGGGCGGCCGATCGCGAACCGCTCTGCCGCCCAGAGCTGTAGGAGGAGTGGACAACCCGTGAAGACCACTTCTGGCTCGGTCTTCCTGCAGCCGTCGCACAGACCCCTGTACGTGGCGGCAAGGACTGCCGATCCTCAACTGTATTGGGGAACAGCACCGTCCTCGGCGTCGGCTATCTCCCTCGCGTAAGGGATCAAGCCCTTGTCGACTGCGTGGCCGTGCGAGTTGGTGAACATCACCCACCCGAACACCCACAACAGGTACGCCTCCAGGCTCCTCTGCAGTGAGTACGCGTCGGCCTCCGGGTCTAGCTAATCAGACTGCGGTAACATATAAGGAAGTTGACACTGTAATTCTAGTACGGACTGAAGGACGAACATAAAACAACAAGAAAGCATTCTTACCATGTAGCTCAATACCCAAGCCTGAGGGGGGCCCGCATGCGTGTACGGGGAGATGTCGCCGACGAGGGGAAGCCCCGGAGCACGGTGAATCGGGGCGAACCGCTGCAGGATCTCCTCTCGCCACGCCTGGAGCCCGTCAACTGGGCCCACCGCATCGCCGGCTAGAGGCAGCCCAAGGAGGAAGCTGACGTCCTGCAGCGTGGGGGCCATCTCACCGCATGGGAGGTGGAAGGTGTGCGTCTCCGGTCTCCACCGGTCCACAAGAGCTGTGATCAGCGATCGGTCGATACCCCACTTTTTCGTCGGGGTCATTCGTCTCCACTGCGGCTGCTACCAGCCTACACAGCGGTAGAAGGCCTGCCTCCCGCAACCTGACAATCAAACAAAGCAAGTTAGTAAGTTTGACATATACAGATTCACAGTACAACGTTCGTACGTACCTACTCGTGAACCTGTCGTCCACGGGAAGTAGTCGCCTAGAAGGTCGAGGACGTAAGGTACTGAGCTCGAGGTTCTGCACCGCCGAGAGAAACGACCGATGGGACTGATCAGTGGCGTGATCCAGCATCTCAGGCGTCTGGTAGTCCATACCTGCAAGGAAAAAGAAGCGGAACGGATTAGCTCAATTAAACATAGTGCATTACAGTCAGAAAATTAACAGACAGCAAAGTACCTTTAAAGGACCCACACTAAAACGAAAATCAGATAGCAGTACATGCATATTGGTACACATTACAGGAAGATTACATCAGCAACCAGCGGCTATACTAGACAACATAACCCGAAGGTGCACGAGGACGCCTGCGATGACGCTGCCGATCAGTGGTGCCTTCCCCAGTTGGCCGCCTTCCGTCGGCGCCTGATCCTTCCATAGGAACTTCCGCTGCACTTGGGGCCTCGGCGTCTTTCGTGCACTTCTTGTAGGTATGTCCCTCCTCTCCACACCTACTGCAACGTTGAGCGCTAACGCCGGCCTCGGATTCGTCCATATCATTGCGTATCCTCCGTGTCCGACGTCGGCCTGCCTTGTTCCTTGCCTTCGTCGGGTCAGGGATGTAATACACTGGACTTGTGTCTTCAGTGAAAGTGCCGACGATACCGAAACCAAAGATCTCGGTACTCCATGTATGCATGATTGCTTCCTTTTTAAAGTACGGAGACACATATTGGCGTTCATCAATGCCGCACTCCCCGCAAGCGGCAATGACATGAGAACAGGGCTTGTGGTACAAGCTTGGTTTCCGGCAGGAGCATGTGCATGTCCCATCTTCCTTTAGGACACACTCTTGTATAGGTTTCCTTGCGAATATGCCACGCCTGGACCTGTCGGCACACAATATCTCAAATCTACGCTCTCGTGTGCCCTGCACTCGGACTCGGTGCTCTCTTGCCTTCTTGCATTTCTCCTCAAGGTACTCTGTCATTTTGGTGCCGAACCAAAGGTTTCCATCGGCCATAGATGGGCCATTTTGTCTGCACCTGTCGTGGAAGTACGTCTGTGTTTTATGTAGGATGAACTCCACGATGGCAACAAGGGGGAGTTGTCTCACACCACGCATGACCCAGTTGTAGACCTCTGCAAGGTTTGTGGTCATTATGCCGTACCATGCTCCACCTTCATCATGCAGCAATGCCCATTTCTCCTTCGGCTCGTGCTCGATCCACTGCGAAAATCTGCTAACCGAGGAACAGGGCCTCCTTCTGAATGTACCATCATCGGTGGGAAGTGCACCTAGAGCTTCAGGGCCGTCAACACCTCTAGCTGGGGGTCTTGCAGAACTCTCGCGTCTATGTTTGGCTGTCAGCTCATCAAGTCTCCTCCACAGCTCATTGAACTTCTTCTGTTGATTTTGGACGCACAAACGTTTGAACATGGCCATCAGCTCCTTGTTTCTGAACTGCTTATAAAAGTTTGCGCCCATGTGACGCATGCACTATTTGCTCTTTACATCTTCCCACACCGGAGGGTATCCCTTATCTGCGCAGCCGTTTCGCAGCTCCTCAATTGCACGCAGCATCCCTGGATGACGGTCATGTATGAGACATACATCTGGCCTCATCCCCACCACCTTTTCCTTAACCAGCTTCAGAAACCAGTACCAACTCTCTGTGTTCTCGCCCTCGACGAAGCCAAAGGCCACGGGCAACACTTGGTTGTTCCCGTCTACTCCGATTGCCGTCAACATTTGCCCTCTGTATTTTCCAGTTAGGAACGTGCCGTCGATGCAGAGAATGGGCCTGCAATAAAGAAATGCAAACATGCACGCCTGCAGAGAGAGGAAGGCCCACTGAAGGACGCTCTGCCTAGGATTTGCTAACGATGGGAAACTTTTGATTTCGGAGTAGCTGCCAGGATTCCTCGCACAGATGGTTTGCAGTAGACGAGGCAAATTATTGTACGAAGCTTTAAAACTGCCGAATCTCATTTCAATTATCTTCTATTTGGCCCTCCATGCCTTGGCATATGTAATGGTGTACTTGTACTTCTCCTCGATGCGCCTGATAATTGACTTGGGCTCGAACCGGAGGTTCCCCACAACAGCATAATACAGCTCTGAAGCGATGAATGCAGATGATATGTTCCTGTGGTACTTCTGAACACCCGGAAGATGGCAGTTGTGCTCCGTCACGATTAACACGGACCAACAGTCGTCATATTTCTTCCTGGATGCGTACATCCTCCATGGACATCCATCGCTTGAATTTACACATTTCACTTCGTACACTGATCTGGTGGACTTTGATACCCAGAACTCCCTCCCAAGTGACACGGCCCACATCTTCACAGCCTCTGTCAACTGTACTTTTTCGGCGTATCTAGCGCCTTGCACCACTTCATTCTGCCGATACTCCCATACGACGGTGTGCCCCTCTGAGACAACGAGTCCGGAGAAGTCCTCGTTGTCCCATTCTGCCGGGTATACATCGTCCTCCGAAGAATCATCATCCTCCATATGCTCAGGTTCTGAGTCTTCAATTTCCATCTCCTATACTAGACCTGGGTGTCTCTCCCCTTCATCTGCAAATCCCCCGATCCCATGTCTTCTTGGCCTCCTTCCTCTCCGACACCCTCGTCTTCTGCCTCATTTTGGTCCCCTGTTTCATCGGGCCCTTCCGCTCTACTCGGACCAGCCTGATCAATGCTGACCACGTCATGCACTACCACTAGGATGCTCGGTGCCCATCCTCGCTGCAGTGCACTCTCCACAAAAAATACCCAGCTGGCCGTCGAATCTACTGGCATCAATTCCCACCAAAAACCTTCCACAGCCCAGCTAACCAGTGCGTACACCGTAATTGCATTTACTTGAGGATCTACTCCGAATCCCCTCATTAACCAATTATAAACTCCAGGAAAACTTCTCTCAGCTAGAGCTATAATTCCCTTTTGTGCTACGTTGAACTCCGATAAATCTACCACATATTGTCCTTCTCTGACATTTCCTTCACCGTGGTATATCGCGAATACAACTCTATTTGCCATTTCTGTTCACAAAAAAGATTTTATTAATCTATACTAATCAATATTCGTTCCATAAAAAGGCTATACGTATGAGTCAAACCATTACCGTTTCTATATTTTACAAACTAACCCAGCGGCGCTAATAAAGTTATACGCTAGGTTTATCTAACGTGTCAAAATAACGTATACCAACGATGGCCATGGCGGAGCATATTTATTTCTAAAATATCTACAATTTACTACCTGTCCGCTATGTTCTTCTAGTACGGTCAAATAAATTTAACACTAACGATAGTTATGCCAAACCGCTAATATTTTTATACTATGTCAGGTATTACACTACGCGTCTAATACTAATTAACACTTATCTAAAAAATTGACTACATAACAGAGGGAGAGCAAAAAAAATACATGGATTCGGCTGAAAAATCTGCGAGGGCTTCGCCGCTGTACTGCTCCTCCTTTCCCTCAGCTCTATTGGACGAACGCTGGAGGCAGAAGGAAGAAATGACACACTGGCGAGTGCGTGAATGGATTTTATACGGGAGGGCTAAAAACCGCCGTCCCCAAGGACGGCGATTGGCCTATAAACCGCCCTGGGGATGGCAGCGAATGCAATTTTGCATTCGGCCCCCTGGGGGCATTCGCCGCCGTCCCCCAGGGCGGCAAGGCCACGTGGCCTCCCAGGGCTAACGGCGGCCGGCGCCGTTAGCCGCGCCTGACGGGGATGCCATTCGCCGCCCTGGGCCACGGCGGTTTTTAAATACCGCCGTGGCCCACGGCGGCAAGAGACTATTTCTGCAATTGACCCAAATCAAAAATTAGTTTTGTAAATTAAAAAAAAATTAAATTAGTAACAGTAAAAATTCAAGCAAATAACACCCTGACCCCCCAAGGGGGTACGATCTTGGGCTATATACTCCAAGCCATGGTACTAAATAGTAATCCATGCGGCCGCAATAGTGATAGCGAAGGTTCCCGCTACCACAGGGACATTGCACCGCTAAAATAGTGGATGGGACTTTGTGGCCTTAATAGCGGTCGTATCATGCATTATTGGCCGTTATTTGGTATATGTTTTTTTAAAAAATATATTTTTATTTTTTGGGACTTGGGCTCTATAACTAATATTTGTCTAAATGATAAGTTTTGAGTAAATTAAGCACTAATCTATTATAATTTCAACAAGTAAATTGATCGCACACAAACTAATGATATATACATAATTTACTACCCTGCTCCGCAACGGCATTGTGCTGCTAAAATAGTGAAGGGAACTATGTACAGCACCGCAATATCGGCCGCTATTTGGTACATGTTTTTTAAAAATATTTTTTGGGCTCTATGACTAATATATTGTTTAAATGATAAGTTTTGAGTAAATTAAGCACTAAACTGTAACTTATAATTTCAACAAGTAAATTGATCTTATATAGATTGATGATATATACATAATTTACTAATATTTTGAGTGGTATTTTTTATTTCGTTATTTGAATATTCGTTAGCAATTCTCTCCTGACCACTCATTGCAGGTACTATGCTAATACTCACGCTTAACCGTTGCATTCATTTCATCAATGGAATCTTGACTTTGCTCTGCTGCAGACAACAACCCTTTCATCTAAAAGACAAACATGGCAACCGTACCAGTGTGCTGAGTGCATCACTCCTTCAGAGCAGCTATATAGTTTAGCCAAAAACACACAGCAGAACTGTGATGCATCATGTATCCATTAGGTGACACTTTTAGTTGTCCAAGAGGTGGCACAGGACCAGGGGCAGAGCTGCATGAGAAGAGGAAGAGGATGGGGGGAAGGAGGCAGGGGTGTCCAAACTCAGGCACTCGCATCAGCCTAAACTCGATCCAAAGTAGAGTAAAGCAAGTGAGTGGCACCACCCTCAATTGTGTTTTAGCTCCACCCTTGCAGAGGACGGTGTATCTACCAGTAAAAGGGGGTGACTGTCAGGCCGCATAGTTAATTAGCACGAACATTGGCACTGCCTCTGATCAAACAGTCTGGCGTACTCTTGCCGCTTCGGTGATTCGAGAAAACTATTGTTGCCCTAAATAGCACAACTACTCGTGTACATTAGAACAACGCGGTCTTTAGCGAGCTCTTTGTTGATGTCCTGCCTAGAATTTGACTTCACAAACAATGGCAAGATTACATCTTTCGTAAAAGAGAGCCCATCCCTTTTGAGGGTGGAGCTACTTCTGGAGAGCTTATAAGGCGAAAAAGAAAGGTAAATCCCCTTTCTAACCCCTCTTCCTCCTTCGATTCTGGCAGCTCACCACCGGCGACGGCCGAAAGAAGGGTCGGGCCTCTTCCCCTGGTAGTATAGCGTAGTCTAGGTTCGAGTTTTCTCGTAGTCAGGGTCCACCTGTGTGTTGGGTCAGTCCTGTTTTCGGGTCCGCCGGCGTCAACTCCATGGTGTGGATTGGAGGCGGCAGTATCGGTGCCGATGGCTGTTGGTGGAGATGGCACCATGTCTCTAGCTTGCTAGACTGTGGTGGTGGAGGCCTGAAGCGGCGGCAATGGCTGGATTGTACCTAGAGCCTAAAGTAGATCTGGCGTGAGCACCTTGTGACGGATCCGTTGCCTCAATCCCTGCTTTGGGCTTCTCTTTGCGGTGAGTTGGGCAGCGTCAGATCAAGGTCAACGCACCCAATCGCTGGCCCTTGCAGTGGCAATCATCTGGAGCGTTGTCTCCAATTTGGCTGTTGCATGCTTGCTTCAGATCCACTTCATGCCAATTGTTTTCCTCGGCTGGCGGTTGGGATGAGGACAACGGCTGGTGGTCAAAGAGGCAATGCACAAGGAGAAGTGATTTGTGCAGCTCCTACAGGTCTAAGGTACCTACAAGCCATCTTATACTCTACCTCCTCTATTGTGATCCGGCTTGAGCTACAAAGGCAGCAATTCAATCACCATCATCCTAATCCTCTCACGATTAAGGCTAGTTGGATTTCGGAGACTTCTTTTGCTTTTGTAACTTGCAGCAATAACTATGTTGAGATCTCCGTTCAAGTTGAGCACCGACCGCCTGTGTGACTTTTGTCAACAGGATTGCAGTTAGCGTTCCTCACATTTGACGAAGAGCTTCATAGCAAATCCTTGTTGAGTCCGGTGAATATCAACAAGTCAATATCTATATTCATTATCTTTTTAAGACTATCCAAGCTTAATCGAGTGACACTGAGTTAACTTGGGCAACATAAATGCCCATTTGGGACTATCCTTTTTTGAAGGCCCACCGAAGTTGAAGGCACCCAACCTCCCAAACTCATGAAAATGTTCTAAAACAATTTAAAAGGTATGGATATATTACTTTTTAAACATGCATGATTGTTAGAGACAGACTGCAACCCCTTTGGACGGTCCCCCTTCGGAAGGCTCAAAACCGAAGACACCTAATGGAGCCCCTTCGACAACTCAAGATTGAAAGCATGAGGCGAATGGCCCAGCTCAAAGGCAAAAGGCGCAGTACACTTAGCGAAGACGACGGACTTCGGGACGAAGCGCTGAGGCCACTGGCGAAAGACCCAGGAAGGCCGAAGAGGCAACCCCGCGAGCAGAACTTTGTGGCAGCCGTCCTGACTAAGAAACTAAGGTGGCCAAAAAGCCCAAAAGGCCCATCGAGGGCCTGGCCCACGTAGGGGGTCTCGTGGCCCACGTGACGGCCCAACAGCCCATCAGAAAACTTGCAGACAAGAAAAAATGGGAATACCCCTGTGACTGTCCCTATCAAGGGACTATGATGTAATAGCACTTATAAATGAAACCCTAGAGTTTGTAATTGTACCCCTGGACCTATAAATAGATACCCAGGCCACTCTAATGATAAGGTTTTTGAGATTAATACAAAAGATTTACTACCACAATCCACTCTCAATTTTCACTGTTGTTCTCCGACAACAATGACCAAATTAGATTTACACATATAGAAAAATTAAAATATCTATAAATCCACCGCAATGCAATCTTGATCCAATTTAAAGGTGGTATCAATATCTTCCTTATAATCATCCATTTGAGTGAATTTATAGCAGCAAATAATCACACCCTAAGCACAGTGAGCATTTTCCTTGCGTGGCAACAGAAGCCTCGATTTGGTGTCAAAAACCTCAATCAGATTTGGTGTCCTGCTCCCCCATGCACTCAACATTGCTTATTTGGCTCCCTTCACCACCGTGGTCCAGGCGTCGTCTTGTTCGACTGCTTATCTGTAGGCACACATGTATAGAGTATTTAAAAGTATCTATGTACAATAAATTGTCTTCACCTCGGCACGGGTATTTTGCTAGCTAGCTAAAATATCTATATACGAAAGGATATGTTATGTTCTATGACAATAAGATACTTCACTGCCAGTTAGTCATATATTAGAGTGAGAACGCATAATCAGAGTGAGTTGTTAGTAAGGTTTTGAACTGGCTCATAAAGTAAAATGAGTTATTCTTAGGGTTTTGAACGCATAAAGAAGTAAGAAATTAAAAAGAAAGAAGAGAATATAAAAAGAGTGATAGTGGGGTTTAAGTGGGCGAACCATGATCCGACGAAGAAGGCTTCTCAACAGCGGAAGCGTAGGCTACATCATAGTTGCAACTGACTTTAAAGCCGGATGCACATGTAAAGCCCCGGGCGAACCTGGCTCCGTGGAAACCCAAGCTGTTCGACTGCTTATCTGTAGGCACACATGTACAAAGTATTTAAAAGTATCTATGTACAATAAATTGTCTTCACCTCGGCACGGATATTTTGCTAGCTAGCTAAAATATCTACATACGAAAGGATATGTTATGTTCTGTGACAATAAGATACTTCACTGCCAGTTAGTCATATATTAGAGTGAGAACGCATAATCAGAGTGAGTTGTTCGTAAGGTTTTGAACTGGCTCATAAAGTAAAGTGAGTTATTCTTAGGGTTTTGAACGGCTAAAAGAAGTAAAGAAATATTAAAAAAAAAGAAGAGAATATTAAAAAGAGTTGATAGTGGGGGTTTAAGTGGGCGAACCCATGATCCACGAAGAAGGCTTCTCAACAGCGGGAAGCGTAGGCTACATCATAGTTGCAACTGACTTTAAAGCCGGATGCACATGTAAAGCCCCGGGCGAACCCGGCTCCGTGGAAACCCAAGCTGTTCGACTGCTTATCTGTAGGCACACATGTACAAAGTATTTAAAAGTATCTATGTACAATAAATTGTCTTCACCTCGGCACGGATATTTTGCTAGCTAGCTAAAATATCTATATACGAAAGGATATGTTATGTTCTGTGACAATAAGATACTTCACTGCCAGTTAGTCATATATTAGAGTGAGAACGCATAATCAGAGTGAGTTGTTCGTAAGGTTTTGAACTGGCTCATAAAGTAAAGTGAGTTATTCTTAGGGTTTTGAACGGCTAAAAGAAGTAAAGAAATATTAAAAAAAAAGAAGAGAATATTAAAAAGAGTTGATAGTGGGGGTTTAAGTGGGCAAACCCATGATCCACGAAGAAGGCTTCTCAACAGCGGGAAGCGTAGGCTACATCATAGTTGCAACTGACTTTAAAGCCAGATGCACATGTAAAGCCCCGGGCGAACCCGGCTCCGTGGAAACCCAAGCTGCTATCGAGCTCTGGGCTGAGGCGAAGCCCCAAACCCAAATTAACCCACCAGCCTCTTTTACAGGCCGATCAACTGGGCCAAGGCCTGGTTCCTACTCCGTAACCCATCACAACCCCTCCCCTCCGGCCACTCGAGGCACCTGACCCAAACTCTTGGGCCAACTGCTGGCTTCATAACATGGGGGGTGGGGGGCAACGGGTCGGGCTTCACAAACTCTCATGGGCCGACCCCATCAGCGAGTACCCAAATTCTCTATTATGGGCCTCTTCTTTTCAACGACCGGCCCTGCACAACACCCACAGGGACGACGGTCAAACAACGAGCGAGAGTCCCACCGACAACCACCAACGCCTTTTTCCAAAACAACTTGAGGCATTATATATGGGCGGCGGGGCCTGGCAATCCCTTTTAAAGGGACGCCGGCGAGCGTCGTCCGGAGAGTTTTAAGGGAGAGCTACGTTTTTGGACATGACACCAGGCGGATTGCCATGGGCTCGAGCGCACAAACCCCATATACAACCAACTCTTCAGCTCTCCAAAAGCTGGAGTTACAGGCGCGCGCGACCGAGCCCAGCTAGCCGGGGTGATCGGAGGAGCGTTTTAAGCTGGTGCTGGTATTGTTTGACAAGCGGTATGGTACTAATCGGGGGAATAGTTCTTGTGGAGGAGATCGATAGTGCTGCAGTGGTTGCCGTGCTGATTCCATGGACTTGAAAGCCCATTTTCCACGGGCCTCTCACGAAAATATGGGGCCTATGTAAACTGCAGCTGGCCGCGCGCGCTCGTCTGGGTGCTCCGCGAGACCACGGCCTACCCCGGTGGAACACCGAGCAACGCTACAAGTCACCCCCGATAGCGGCACGGCAAAAACCAAATCAACATGCGTGCGGCCACTCCGGCGGGCAGGCGGCAGCACGAACCTGCTGGACACCGGCGGCCGTGCCACCCACCTCCTACTGTCCTAGTCTCCCCGGGTGGCTTCTCGTTAGCCTCGTGACATCGCCCCGCGGTGAACCGGTGACCACCGCACAACCGTCGGTTTACCGAGAAGCTTATACGAGCACAGCGAACGCCGTGTGCCCGTGTGTGAATGGTGATCATGTTCAATTTGATGCATTCTTCTCAACTCTGGGTAAGTTTTTCATAGAGTACTGGAGCTGCATAAGTTAAGCACTTGAGTGGAAAACTGATAAAAGTTTGCGCTTTCTCCTGGGCAAATCCTAATAAGTACATTAATTGGATTAGAAATCTCTAGCTCGTCTCCAGGCTGTCACTACTACTACCTCCGGCCATAAATATTTAAGGTTTATGAAAATTTTGATCAAAACAAACTTTTAAAGCTTTGAGTACAAATTTATATTAAATAAGATTATAAATTTTAATAAATTTATGATATTATGATAGTGCTTTTCAAAGCAAATCTACGATATACAATTTTTACTAAGTATTTAAGAAGTTAGTGATAATCAAAGTTTAAAAAGGCTGATCAAATCATGTTCTAAACGTCAAATGTTTATGACCTAGGAGTACCTCCGTAACACTGTATTAGGCATTATGTGCTTTTAAATATGCATTATGATCACAACGGGTAAAACATTGAGCGTTCGATTTGTACACATTTTTTAATGACATCTAATGAGGCTGCCATACTCGATGGATCAAGATTATGGATGGAGCATGGAAGGGCATGGCTGTTGTGCCAGGGAGCTTTGCCATCACGAGTTCATACTTCGCACGTAAATACATACAGATGTTGTAATTAGATCATAAGATGTATTTATTGACAAGGTATTGGCAAATGACGGCAGAGCACCAATGTCTAGGTCGGCTGACCAACTATGAACATGTTGAAAATAACCAATCTTGACAACCTACGCCGGGCAAGAACCACAGCCACCCTCATCCATCTTCAACTCACAACTACAGCATAGGGCAGTTTGTAATTCGGAGTGTGAGACGATTGCCGGCCGTATGCCCACGAGAAGTTAGAATCCGGCCCACCCTGATGGCTGCTCCACTTTCTTCCCTGCTCCTGAGCTGAATCTCTGGGAGGAACTACCCTGAACAGTGGCCCTGTTGATCTGAGCGGCAGCACTCCCCGATGTTGTCCTGAAACTATCTGGCCCGAATCCCCAACCATCCGGTGATTGTCTTGAGTTTGTGTTCCTGGTTAGGTTCTGCACATCATTGGTAGCATGATCAACCTTTGGTCTGACCTGAGCAGGCTGAGATTTGGGCTCAGGGAATGCCTGCCATGTTTTGGCTTCAGAGCTAGGTAATGAGTTGTTTGCGAGCATTCCTTGCTCAAGCTCCCACACTGTTCCTTCGATCTTCTCCTTTCGCTACACAGGATTGTATGTCTCATGTAAGATTCCAACAGAATTAAGAAATAAGCAAAATATGTTGTACCTGATATATAAACGGAGCACAAACCTGTGATCCGGATTCTGGTAGTCTTGAGCTGATTTTGCTTGATGAAGGCGGTGTCGTCTCAGCAAGAGTGCGCTTCAGCTCTTGAATCTCCTGACGCTGGGAGCGGCATATTGCAGACAACTTTTCAAACTTGGCTGTCATCTCGGCCTTCTCTAATGATGTTTTCTTTAACTGTTCCTTCAGATTAGACACTTGTGCTTCAAGCTCAGACTCCTTACCAGCAGCACTGGTCCCAGAATGGAGATTGTTTGCTTCAAAATCAGCGATAAAGCTGTTGAAGGGATCTTTCTCGGATTTAGGTTGTGATGGTGTAGTTTTCAAAGAACTTTGTGATTCCATGAACAAATTTGTATTAGCACCACTGGCAAGCCCATTGTTGTTACTTGGTGTACTCCGAACAGCCAGGCCAGAACGGCCGTGCCTATCTCCAGGGGCATTGATGCTGATGTCCACCCTGCTTTGGTTATGCTTTGATGAAGGTGATGGTTTTGTAGGTTCCTCGTCAAACAAAGGGTTTCTATTATCTGCAACTTGAGAACCCTGTGAGTGCTGTGTTGCCCAAAATGCACCTAGAGGTGCATCTCCTGCCTTTGCAGTTCCATGAGATAACAAACTGTTGGATTGTTCTCTTGGAGGTGGAGGTGGAGGTGGGCTCCTTCTAGGCATCACGTGTGTTCTTTTATAAGCACCTACACAAGCAAAAGAAACAAGACATGGCTCCAATTACGCAAAGAGATTATTGAAATCGGAAGTGGTTTGACGGCTTCTGTCCGAATTTACAAATTACAATAGCAAAATAATGCAGGAACCACTAACAATAGCCACAATCATATGTCTATCAGAAAATATTCAGAATGAACAATCAGACTAGATTAGTAAATGATTATTCTAGCATGCCATGAACATCACGATGGCATCACAGAAAGGTTGTGTATCCTAGAGGACAAGAAGATAGGTCATGACAGAAAGATTGCTTATCCTACAGGACAAGGAAATAGGTCAATGGCAAATGCAGTAAGTATCCCCGTGATCATGACATCCAAACAAATGATAAAGGAGGACAAAACCTCCCTTATAAGAAAAGGAATAGACCAGTGCATAGGACAAGCCAAAATATGCTTGTTCGAAGATGGGGTTACACTATCCAAAACAAGCATTATACCTACCAGTCACAGGCCACATGAAAGAGGACAAAAGGATAATAACCAATTTATAAACATAAAACTCCTGATAATTCCAGATAAAAACAGAACTAATATAAACTCTGAGTTCTCTATAGTGGCTGTAAACATTTATTTAGACATTTATCAAATTTATCCTGTAGTAGGCAACATTAGGGTATTCTGGAAATAGGAACTCAAGTATGGAGAGGCTAAATGAGGAATCTGCACTGTAATACATGCAGTTTCGGCTTTATCCAAAACATATTTCTTAAGACCAAATTTCTTAACCCCACTGCTCTAGTTTTCACTTCACGGAACCAATTGTATCATAAGACATGACAGAATATATTAAAAAATATGGAGCAATGGAAGCATTCTCTTTTTTTATCTCCAAAATCTTCTCAGAGTAAGTGAAGTTATTTGACATGCAAAAGGAAACATATCCTATGCACACAAGCTTTCCGTGCACACACCATGCACACCAACTAACAAATATCACCAACAATTCTAGAAAATTTTGTACATCTACTTCCAATAGTACTACACCTATGTACAAAGTCTCATCTTTAAATTCATTATATTTTAGCAGTAACAAAAAAAATCTGACAGTTTTAAGAGTATAAATCTGTCAGAATTTTGTCTTTTTTGTTGCTCTCTATGTATAATGAATTTGAAGATGAGACTTTATACATAGATGTAGTACTATATGAAGTACATGTATAAATTTTTCTAGAATTTTTGGTGATATTTGTTAGTTGGTGTGCATGGTGCATGGGAAAGCCTGTGTGCATAGGATATGTTCCCCATGCAAAATCACGAGCTATACTCTGCAAGCGCTCCAGATTTATATTGGTGCCAAAAGCTGCAAATGTATAAGAACCAGAATGGCTCCAAAATTTCAAGATAACACTACGAGTGTCAATCCTGATCCCCAACAATACTAGTACTGAGCGCTCGTTCTAAATAGCATCTGTTAAAAGCATCAAGCTATTGTGGGTTGTGCAGTACAACTAACTGAATATATATGAAGGCTAATGAAGCATCTTCAATCAACAGAAACAGGCATGCCAAAGTTAACGACTTAAGTATTATTGTGTATCAAAGGTAACCACAGATGAAGAATGAAGTGTATTCTACTACAAATAGCATTTCTTTCAGCACACCTTCATCTTGCAAACTCATGGAAATGGTTGATGAAGTCCCATCAGGTAGATTTTTCTGTAACTCAAGAGGAAGTAGTTCATTTACACGAAACCAGATCTGCCAAATGTACAAATTTTAACATCAGCCACAGAAAAATATGCTTTTATGTTATGTGGTTCCTAAGGCTACATGCAACAATCTATGACTAACCTAGTATCATGGAGATGAATGGCCAATCAATCAAAGCTCTTGCCTGCGTGATATCAGGTCTGTCATTTGGAGAGGCTTCCAGCATATCTTTGATCAGCTTTATGACAGCGGTACTATACTTGGGTTGCTCTGGAATACGATAATTGCCGTTAAGTATCTGCAACTTGGACTCTCCATCAAATGCAGACTTGAAGTAGCATATTCTATATAGAAGGCACCCCAAGGCCTGCCAATTGTCAGTTGAAAAATGTTATAAACAAATTCACCTTAGTTCGAATGTAATGCAATGCAAGATAAATATACAAACTTTAAAATTTAAGAAAGTGTGATCCAGAAGATGAATATGCTAAGAAGTAGCTGTGCCTGGTGGCCTGGCCATAATAATTTAGGTGGATATAACATACAAATAGCACTTTCTGTGTCACTAATTACTTAAGATTCAAACACTTACCCAGATGTCGACTTTCTCGCTAATAACTTCTCTTCTGTAAAGATCCCACATCTGGGAAAAAAAAATAGAAAAAAATGCATCAAAGGGAACACTGGAGGTTGTACAGGTTTGAAACTACTATTCCACAAGCAGCTGTTTCTTTACCTCAGGGGCCCTATATGCTGGGGTTGTATGCTTCCTGATGATATCTTCCTCAATCCCCATCTCTTCTGGCTTATCAAAGCATTTATGATTTGTCGATGTGCTTCCAAAATCACATAATTTCCATGCACCATCTAATCCAAGAAGAACATTTTCAGCTTTCAGATCCCTGAAGAATCAGAAAAGAGGCAGAATGTAAGATATTTCTAAGTGGTGACATTAGCTACTGCCTATAACTTCAAACCAAGTCCCTCATTTACACATAATCTGGAATAACCCCACAGTGAATAATTGGTTGCATATTGACCAACCTTGAGAAAATAGCCAGGCTACAAAGTACAGGAGTTTCATACTTTACAACAGAATATGAATGTAATACATACATAATTTGGTAAGGTACCAGCCATTGCGTAGTAAACTCAAGTAACCTAATCAAATAGTGAAATATAACAGAATAACCACTGCAGAAACCTTCATCATAAAACATTCTAACGGGGATGGAAATAGAACCTCTCTTTGATATTTGTAAAATGTTTCACTATACCTATGTGCAATTGGTGGTGACTGGCCGTGCATGGCAAAAACTGCATTGCATACATCTCTGAAAATCAAAAGTGCCTTCTTCTCCTCATAATAACCACTACCTCTGCTCTCCATTGCACTAACCAGAGACTTCTCACAGAACTCCATAACAAGTAGTGCCTCCTTTGTGCGGCCCATGTCAAAAACATCATGGGCGACCAGTGTAACCACATTAGGATGCCCTTTAAGGAGGTTCATCACCTGGATCTCCTTCATGACAAGATCAAGCAATTCTGAGTCATTGCAGATGATGTGCTTCATTGCATACTGCTTTGATGGATGTAATGCATCGCATGCCAGATATACACAAGAGAAGCCTCCTTGTGCAATAGCATTGCGTACTGTAATCTTAATGTTACCAACATCAATGGTGCGACCTTCCAATCCATTTTGTACTTTCCCCCCAAAGGGATTGAACCTCCACATTATTTTTTCAGTGCGCTCCTACAAATATAAATAAAAATTCACTGTTTATTTTTTTCAGTGCGCTCTTACAAATATTTACAAGTAGATAAAAGAAACAATAGAGTGAAGCTCCAATATGCAGCAAGTAAAAGTTTTAGCATTATATCATGTGTATTACAAGATCAAAAGAAATACTTGCTGCTCAAACAAGGCGATCCAATTCCATCACCTAGGTCCTAACACAATTACTGTTTAGGATTTCACTCATCTGAAGATTTACAATGGCAACCGCACATGGCACACCTAACAGCTAAGGATAACCACTTCTGACAAGTAAAATGTAGGAATTGTTAAGCCATGAATATGGCACACCTAACAGCCAAGGATAACCACTTCTGACAAGTAAATTTAAGAATTGGTAAGCCAGGAATATCTGATGGCAGAAATTTTACTTTTAGCTTGTCTGAATTGGAGTATACAGTAATAGTATTAAGCTAGGACCAGCATAAACACATTAATTACAAAAAAGGACCTAAATTCTCTGTAACTAATTGATTAATCCAAGTGAACCAAAATGGATGGACTAGTCACTTACACGTAAACCCACCAGCTGCAATAGTTCTCCACTATGATATCTCATAGGGCCAATAGCCAATGGCGTGTTGTGACTTGTGAGGCACTGATTCCCGCAGCATTCACAAAAATAATATGGCTGTGTATTCTAAGCTATTAATCCTAATCATCTATGCTATAAACATATCTCAGTACGATCAGCGTCAGATCAGATTATCTTGTGGAAACCGCAGAGTGTCCTCAACAACACCAAAAGTATATGGAATTGGTGGTGCCTTTCAGCCAGATTTCAACTAAACGACCAAACAACTACTAACAAAAAACAACCAAATGCTCCCGTGCCACCCCCGCGCGCAGATCGGTGCGATCCCAGGCGCATCTCCCGCCGCAAACGGAAACGATCCAATCGAACCCTCCCACGCGAAATGCAGATCGGAGCCCGCCGGGGAAACCGAACCTACCCACACGGACGGGCCTCAGCGTCCAGCCGCGGCACGCGAATCCCGCAGAAAAGCAAGCTGGCCAGGCTTAGCTTCGGCCGGGAGGAGGATGGTGGGCGCACCTGTTAGATCGAAGGCTCCGTCCTGGGCTCGCGTCCTGGCCGACACCGCCGCGGCCGCCGGGGGCGGATTAGCGGCACGATCCGCGGTGGAGGAGAAGGTATCTGCCTGGGCTGGGGCGCGCCAGGTGATGCGATGGATGCCGTGGAGGTGGAAGGAGGGAGAAGGGAATGGACGGAGGCGAGACGTGGTGGAGTGGTGGAGGTGGAACCGTGGAGCTTGCAGTTGCAGGTGTGGTGGGCTGGTGGCCGGGCAGAGGTGTGGGGCCGGACAAAGGGGGTGTGGGCTAGAACTCTATAATTTCTTTTTCCTTTTTCTGGTTTTGCTGTTTTTTTATTTTACAGTTCGTGTCATCTTTTTATTCACCTTTAACAACAGCTCTGTTGACACACATCTGACCACCTTATGTACAGCCTGCAACAGTGCTCGAAGAAATGCTGTCATATAGAGTAGATACTACTGAATGATCACTCAATAGGAACTCCATTAAGATTAACACGCGTTGATTTATCCTTGGCTCGGCAAACTAACTAGTACCTCCTCTAATATCGTAGAGATTGAGAGACGATAAAAATCAAAGGGTTAGAGGGCGAACAAACACAGAATACAGGAAGAAAGGAGGGAGATATAGAATATAAGTGTAAAGATAGTAGATTGATTGTGACGACTGATTAGTTGCTTCAATCGGTCTTGGCCTCCTATAGAGGAGTGGTCTTACGTCTACAGGGTCTTTTCCATATTCTATTAGACTTAGAGGTCAGCTAGAACTCTAATAACTCCAGCCTCAAGCAAGTAAACACGAAAAATACCTAAATTAAAATCGGAGTCGAGACTGAAGGTCTGACTGTCCGGATACCTACAGTCAGACTGTGGTTCATTGTCCGGTCTGACCGGACACACAACGGCGGTCAGACCGACCTCCATAAGAAAACTCCGGTCTTTTCCAAATTTGGCTTAAACTTGTTATAAATCTAAACTGTTACCAAATTTTGACGTCAACAAGCTCTCTCTTGTTTTGTTTTTAAGTTAATTTCACAAAAGTACAGATATTTTGATAAAATTATCACAAACGATAGATTTAAGCTCCATAGATACAGGGACACATTATGACAAAACTACATATTTAAATCATTATATCGTAAAACTATGGATTTTAGAATGGCTTTACCACAAACCTATAGATTTTGTGTCGTCTACCACAAATACATATTTTAAAGCTTTGGCCCTATATTAAATCTATACTTTTGTGATAGAAAAATATGCTAAATCCATAGCTTTGTGAAAATTTCGATACTAAATCTGTAGTTTTGAGATATGGAGGAGTAGTTTATGATAATTTTATCAAAATATATTTGTAGAGTGATTGAATTTACTCCTTGTTTTTTCCATATAGGTACTCTGGTAGAGGTAATTAGAGCATGGCCAAGAGCATCCCAAAATGGGTCCCAATTCTAAAATTTTGGGTCTCTACAAAAAAATTAACCTCCAGCTATACCCCTAAATACATCCCGAAAAATTAGAATCCCCTTCTCCTCTTTTCTCGTTCTTCACAAGTCAGAAAGAGCTCTCGCTCCCAATTTTCACGTGGGAGCGTAGAGAGAGTGACTCATGAGAGAGAGGGAGGGACCACATGGGAAGATCGGAGTGCTATTTGTTTCTATTTTTTGGATGGACTCACTTTTTATTACTGGAAGTCACTTTTTAGTTATCTGTTAGAGTGACTAATCTATCCACAACTAAAAATCTGATTAGGGATCCAAAAAGAAAATTTTGAAATAGATTTTTAGGTTTCTGTTGGTGATGTTAAGTCAATTATGAAATTCACGGTGCATTCTTTGTGGCGCTCTGAGATCGATGTGCCTAGATTTACATCGTGTTAAAATAATATACCATATTTATTTCCAAATAATATACCACATATGTTTTCAATTAAATGGCAATATTGAATATTACTGCTTCACTTTGACCACTAAAACTCTTAACAGGGCATTCGGGAAGGCTTGTTTGTACGGCTTATAAGCTGCACGTAAAACAAGAAACATCATTAATACATGATTAATTAAGTATTAACTATTAGAAACTTGAAAAATAGATCAATTTGATTTTTTTAGAGATACTTAAGAAAGTTTTTACAAAAAATACACCGTTTTACGTTTTGGTAAACGTGCTAACGAAAAACGAGACATAAGCCAAAAGCTATAAGCTTAAAAGAACAGGGCGTAAAATGGTAAGATCATGATGAAAGAAAATTTCAGGCTTGTTTTTAAAACATATGGAGGCTAACAGCCTCAAGAGGGATTTATTATAGCTATCGGATAGCACAACAAGATGTGCAAACAAACACCTTACAGATTAAGAAATTACAATTGGGTCCTGAAAATATGCAAAGAGGAACCTCAAAAGAAATCATAAAAGCAATCCAACCCCTAACTTTGCTTGTTCCACTGCTCCGGCAACTAAAATCCATGCGGCGGCGACGAAGACAGAGACAATGAGGTCGACTGTAGGAGATGAAGTTATGATGCAAATCCATTTGGGGCCTCACTTGAACGGAGGTTGAGGCGACTCTAGCATACTAATGAAAACTTAGCCTGACCTTGAGATGTTGACACCGGAAACAATGAAGGCCGTCTTTGCTTCTGTGGAGAAGACGCCGATGATGGCCATAGCGGCCGGTGCAACCTTCTTGATATGGAGGCCACACTAGCACCTTGCCTCCTTCATAGATTTGCTGCTCCCTTAGCAGCAAACGTCGATGGTGAACCCAACCTAGGCTAGCCACATAGAGGAAGCCAGTAGAGCTAGCAGCCTCATTCATGGCCGACCTTAGCCAGGATGAAGAAATCGGACGCCGAAAGCTTCTTTGGGTTGTACAAGAAAGAGGGGGAAACCACGGTATAAACCCAAGTACGGGACAAGCCTGGTTGCTCGCCGGACGACCCCCCCCCCCCCCCTCTCTCGGGCGGCAAGCGGCCACCGGAGGTTGAGGGGAGAGGGGATCCGATGAGAGAAACCGAGAATCGTATTTTTTGTCTCCTACCGACAGAGGGAGGCATGGGGAAAGTAACCTCTTCACAAGCTTATGTTTAAGGTGCAATACACTTTGATAGTATGATATTTTGTTAATTATTTATAAATCTTTCATAAAAAGGGAGTGGTGAAAGTATAAAAGATAAATGGTTACAACTACTGTTGTTTAAAAACTTTGGGAATGTTAGTGTAATTGTGTTACCCAGTGTGATATTAGCTTTGTGGTACTTAATTCTAAGCATCGGGAATTTTCAACTTGGGTTTAGCATAAATTAGCTACATCAAAAAGTAGGACGATAGACCTATAGTAATATTCTTTTCAAAATTTTAGTGTACAACTTCCATTATTTTCCTCTTAAACCATAACGCTAGCATTCAGCATACTCTGCTGATAACATTTACCCTAGAAAACAGTACTGTCCCATATCTCTCTTGCCTAACATTCATGTAAATAGGATTTACTGAAAACCATAAAGCATCGTCTCGGCGAGGAATAACCACTATCTCACTTTGTGTGCCGTTATGTATGAGATTGATTTTACCCGACCTATTCATTATGATTTTCCAAAACCATTATACATAACGTTTGACGACTATAATAGAGAACTATTATGCCGATGGGTTACATCCCGACTACAGTGTTTAGAGATATAAGAGTCATTTGATACTAAGGTATTCATGATATGTAAAAGTAGAGGGAACTAAGAGAATTTTATACTGGTTTAGACCCTGAGATAGGTAATGACCCTATTCCAGTTTATTGGTCAACGAAGTATGCACCAAGTATAAGGATATATGTAAACTATTTAGTCTAACATACCAACTAGAATCGATGAGATACAGTAGTCAGCAACTAGTAAGAAGGTTTCTCCTTGACTCTGACTGGTGTCTCTAGATCTATAGGCTTATGATTCAATCCCTCTCTTAGAAGACAATGTATTTATACCGATAGATGACCCCTCTCTTTAAGTAGGACTCGGAGACTCCTGGATAGGACACGGATAGATAAGACATTGTCGTTACCAAGTCGGACTATGAAGTTTTCCTTTATCCTTGGTACGTTTCCTTCTATGATTGTATCTTTATCCATATCGGGTCTTCACCATTCGTATTTTATTAGATATGTGATATTTCTAGTGACGTATGTCTATGTATACAGGGTATGTCATATCTACTATACTGACACGTTGATTGATTGAACATTTCACTAACCCCTCTAAGAAACCGTTTGGAGAGGAGGGTGCCTTAAACTTATAAGACATACATAAAACGAAAAATATCATTAATACATGATTAATTAAGTATTAGCCATTGCAAACTTAAAAAATAGATTTATTTAGATTTTGAGAGAAATTTCTATATATAAAGATTTCGAAAAACCGACCCATTGGATATTTTAAAAAGTGTGCTTAAGGTGATGAGGAAATAGTTTCTTCTAATAAATTAAAAAAACACTGCCTAAAACTGAACTTTAAGTTTTTTTAAGTTTGAACGACTAGTAACTTTAAGTTTGAACATGATAGCACCATTCCTATATTTGACTTCTGACAGTCCTTTTAAAATACTTGGAGTACTTGTTTCTCTGTCACTGCTTGCGGTTGACCGGTACTTTCATGTTAGAACCCTCGACCAAATCGTGGTGGTGCACGGTTTTCGGGTTTGTTAGCATGTTATTGTCGGTTACCACGGGGCGCACAATCGCAACAGCCATTTAAGGGAAATCGAAACAGCGCCACAGGCAAAGGCGCTCAGCTTAGCTAGTGTTCAGAAAAAAAAACATATTAGTACATGATTACTTAAATATTAACTATTAAAAACTTAAAAAATAAATCTAATTAATTTTTTAATACTTTTATATAAAAATTATTTAAAAAATATATTATTTAGCAGTTTAAATAATATACTCATAAAAAAACAAAAGTCTCAAACTGTTTCGTACAGCATGTTAAGACCCTTGGAGAGAGAAGGCGAAGCTTCGTGAAAAAGGAACAGCACAGCGTCGTGTCGGTGCGAAGCTTCAGTTTGCTTTTGGTGATTGATAGCTCGAGTCGTCGGGGTAATCTGACACACACAAATTCGGTGTTAATTGTTCAGATTTCAGAATCATATACTTACAGCGGTGCATGTGTCATATATTTGTACATACTGCTTCTGTGCTAAAATCTACTTTTTTTTGTTCCAAAATAAAAAATTTAGTGACACATTTTTAGTATTATAAATAAAGAGAGTAAAATATAGCTATCTTTATATTTAAATTTTGTCCTAAATATAATAATCTATGACACATAAAAGATAACTTTTACCCTTAAACTCTCCATATTACTCCTATTATCCTATTACATCACTAACCTATGGGCCTCACGCTCCACCTACTTTAATAAAAAATATTTTAGATATTTCATCTCAATCCTTAATTTTCTAAAAACTCTATAAATAGCTATATTTTGGGACGGAGGAAATAATTATCTTTAAAGTTTTAAAGAGATGATTGAGGTCAAAGTTATAAGACGCCCTCATTATAAACACTAAAGTGTCCGCTTTGGTAGATGTCCGGTGGATTGACAGAGCAAGGATGAAAAGATTAGTATCAAAATTTATCTTTACACATAATTTAAAATTAGTTTGAATCCTAAAAATAGCTATATTTTTGAACAGAGGGGGTTACATTTCAATAGATCGTGTGGCCTCGCTGCAGCCCGAGAGATAAGTTAAAGCACACATATTTACATTTAGGGCTGATCCACTTTATTGCTACTTTTAATCCTATCAAATTTTGGTATTACTAAAATTTCGGTACGACAACAAATTAAACATATTTTTATCATTGTTATCATACTAAATTTTGATAATTTTGAAAGTTTTCACTCTTAAAAACTCTACCAAAATTCGGTAGGACTAAAACTTTATAAAGATTGAAAGCGGCGACAAATTAAACAAGCCCTTAAATATCAACCAAACATGCCTTTCATCTGTAATGAGGGTTAAGCTTAAGCTACGATGGTGACTAAAATTCAGGCCAGACTTAAACCATACTTAAATATTAACCTGACATGCCTTGGATCTGCGACGAGGATTTTAAGCTACAATGATAATATGATAATTAAAAGGTGAAATTTTTTAGGTCCTTTAAATTTTAGCCAATCCCTTCTATGCTTTTAATTTTTTTTCACTCCTTTGTATATCCCTAAATTTAATTTTAATCCCTTTTATACCTATTTCGTCAGATGGCTGTTAGTTGACCATTTAATATTTATAATAAAGTCTATTTTATCCTTGAAAGGAACTTAAATTAGTGGAGTACATTGTTGGAAGTGTAGAGATTTATATATGAGGTTATATATTTATGAGTTTATTGTGTTAGATATTATTCGTGATAAAGTCTAATTTCTAGATAAATGACAAATAGACTTCAACTATTTATTTCTTAATTAAAAGAGTATATTTGGATGATATATACGTCAGATTAATTTATGTGCAAATTGCATATTTATCTAAAAAATGCTATACAACTATAGCTATTATGGTTAACATCTTTAAAAATGCTACATATACTTTTAAATATTAAATTTTCTCCGCATAATACGGCCTCACACAAACTTGTGAATATTATATTCGCACTATAAATTCATGTATTTTCAATGATAGATTCCACAAATTCCCGTATTTTTTTCTATGCCTAAGTGTAAAACAGTCATTTTCATATATATTTAATGGTTAACTGACGGAATAGGTATAAAAAGATCAAAACAAGAATTCAGGGATATACAGTAAAACTTAGGAGGTGTAGAGGGGATCAGCCAAAATTTAAGGGACTTAGAAGGAAGTTTCTCTTATTAAAATTAAGGCCAGATTCAACCGTTGGATTTACCAATTGTAACAAACGATACTATGGATCAAACTAATTCATACCGAGTTTATATTTTTGATAATATAATTGATAATATAATCATTAAAAACTTATTAATCAAATTCATACCGAGTTTATATTTTTAATAAAATAATAGATAATATAATCATTAAAATTCAGTCCAATGAATGCTGCAGCTAGCGCAACAAGGCAACTGCAGCTAGTCCAACGAATGCAGTAACGTGGCAGTTAAACCGTAACGAAGTCATACTTCAACTTTAGTAGTTTTACAGGATCAAGGTCAGATTTAACCCCCTTATAGACGATCGGAATTGGTGTTTTAGACGAGTATATAAACATTTCGGAATTGGTGATTGGTGGGTAGGGAGGCCCGCACGGGCAAGTCCTGCAAAAGTAAGCAGTGTCAATACCCGCGCCAGCCTCTTCCCCTCTCAAAAATTGCCGTGCAGGGTTGAGTCCCGCACCGCGAGCGGCTCTCACCGCACCGCTTTGTTTTCCTTACTCATTAGTTTAAGGCAAGTTTTTCTAGTTGCACCGCGCCCCCTACTTATAGCGCCAGGCGCCCCGCGCATCGCCTCCGCCGAGCGAGGTGGGATTATTCGTCGGGTTCCCGTTCGTTGCGAGTTGCCAGTTCATGGGCCGTGGCCCATTGGCTTGGTAAGTTGGAACCAGTTGTACCATGTGGGCCGTGCTCAATAGGCCCATGCTAGATGTACTCTGCGTTCGGGTCTCTGACCTTTAAACCCTCCGCTCGCCTCGTCCGCGGAGCTTTCCACCCACACTCCTCCCTCGCGCCGCCGCCGCCGCCCCGCCACCGCGCCTCGATTCGAGCCCCCACCCATGGCGAAGAAGCGGAAGCGCTCCTCCGATGCCTCGGCGGTAGAGAAACCCGATGAGTTCGCGCCGGAGCGCCCGGAGCGCACCCTCTTCGGCTTTAAGGACAAGCCTGCGGACGCCGAGCCCGAGCCCGAGCCCGAGCCCGCCTCTGTGGGCGAAGAGGACGCCGCCGCGGCGCCGTTCCGCAACAAGGAGAAGGTGCTTGTGATCTGCTCCCGCCGAATCAACTACCGGTGAGTGGTGCCGCGGCGCTCGTTTTACGTTCGGTGTGATGTGGCGGTGGATAGATCGATTGACGTGTGGATGTGCTTCGGGCGAATTGGGGTGGTGGGTTGCTCGTAGGTATCGGCATCTGATGCAGAACGTGGTGTCTCTGCTGCCGCACGCCAAGAAGGACAGCAAGGTCGAGTCGAAGCAGAGCAAGGGCAACGCGCTTAACGAGCTGCTCGAGCTCAGGAGCTGCTCCAGCTGCCTCTTTTTCGAGGTATACTTATGCATACACTACTCCATTTTCAATTTGCTTGGTGGAAACATTCACCTTCGATATGCTGATGGCTGCGTCCTCGATAGGAGAACTATGCAATAGGAATATCACTAGATGTTAAATTATACTGTGCTTAACATATTAGCTAGTGATTTCTAATGCTAAAATAATTAAATGTTGTTAGTTATTCTGTATTTCTGTTCTGTTGTGAAATTTACCGAGCTACTACTTCACTATGGTGATAAAGCTTGGAACTTCAAATTCTTTGTTCCTTTTGCACCTAAAGTTGCCCATTCTGACAGTGGAGCTTCTTCTACATGTATACTACAGTGCAGAAAACAGAAGGATCTTTACCTTTGGATGGTTAAGGCCCTTGGAGGACCATCAGTGAAATTTCTAGTCAATGCCGGTATGTCAAGTATTTGTGAGCAGCAATCTGTACAAGTTTATCATGTAAATTAATCTGTCAGTGCCTAAATGTCCAGTAATGTTGCATGCAGTTCACACCATGGAGGAATTGAAGCTTACTGGGAATCATCTGAAAGGGTCACGGCCTCTTCTAACATTTTCTACAAATTTTGACCATCAACCTCACTGGAAGCTTGTGAAAGAAATGCTAACCCAGGTGCACACCTGATTTGATATGTTAATTTGCTCCACATGCATTCTTAATCACCGAATAAGTTGATCATGCACTAGACTAAATAACTAATCTTTATCAACTTAGTGTGACTTTAGTCTGTTTTTGCCTGGTGTCAACAGGTTCAAACTTGAATAGTTGAATTGAAGACATGTTTTCAATAATGTCTGATTGTAAAATCCTGTTTGTGATACTCAATTCACAAGTATTGCGAATGTTCTGTTGTTCATGGATTAGCTTGTGGATATCTGCTGTACTTCACATCCATTTTTGACTAGTTGATAACATTGATTTAAGAAATTGTATTCTTTAAAATCTGGTTCTAGTCTTTACAATTTATGAATACTTTCTCTTCTATGCCTATTTTTAATGTCAGTTTTCATAATTAGTATTTGGTCATGAGGCCAATATGAATGTTATTTGAGCTTTCCACATATTATGAACTGGAGGAATGCAATTCATCATGAAGTCATACATGCTTCTTTTCAAGCAAAGCAGTTGAGAAACTAACTTGCCCTAAAAAGACATGATAAGTTAATTCCTACGTGCTCTGCAGATATTTGCTACTCCAAAAGATCATCGAAAGACAAAGCCTTTTCATGATCATGTGTTCGTCTTCTCCATCATTGATGACCATGTTTGGTTCAGAAATTATCAGGTAATATATTAATCTGTTTGTTTTCTTAATTTTCATGAACTTCCACTACTTACAAGCAATAGAAGTTCCTAGCATTGTCTGAATATTACCATATGATCAAAAATTGCCAGATTTCTGTTCCCCATAATGAGATTGACAAGGTTGATAAAGGAGGTCTGGATAAGATGACACTTGTTGAGGTAAAGGCGCATAGCTTCTATTTGTATATTTTTATGTTTCCAAATTTAGGTTCAGTTTTGAGATGGAACTTTGTGTGTAGGTTGGCCCAAGGTTCTGTTTGAATCCAATCAAAATATTTGGCGGTAGTTTCGGTGGCCCTACATTGTACGAGAATCCATACTACGTGTCTCCCAATCAGGTATCCTTTTTGGACCAATCAATTGTTGTGTATAAGAGACTTCTGAACATCTTAGGTGACCACCTGACAATGTTAAAGCAATCTAGGTTTGTTTCTTCTGGTCATTCTTACGCTTTTGTGTATCTTTATATGAACAAAAAAATGTTTTGGCTGTCGTGTTTGCTCTGTTCATTGAGGAGTATGCGTTGTGGATTTGATTCAACTATAACAAGTCATTTACCCTCATGCTGTGCACATGTAGTTGATATGTTTATTCTGTTATCTTCATCAGATCCGTGCACTAGAAAAGCGGAAGAAGGCTGGCAAGTATGCCAAGAAGGTGAAGGCCAAGGTGAGGAGGAAGATGCACGAGATGGAGAACACCCTGGAGCCTGATGAATTTGCTGAACTTTGGAAAGGGGAGGACTAGCCCGACTATAATGATTGAACCATCAACCCCGTTAAACTAGTTGCTATCGCTGTCACCAGACACGAGTTTTGTTTACCATCTTGTGGAAATTTTTTTAAGACAGCACGTGTCTATTATTTACATGAATCATTGAATCGGATCTAAGTGTACAATCCGACGTATCCGCGCTCGTGTTTGAGTATGGTTTGCTTTAGTAGACTTGTTTGTGCCTTGTTGCTGGTTTTCTTCTCGCTTGGTGTTTACTGTTTACCATGTTTTTTTTGCCCAACCCCCGTTTTAAACCGAGTGAATATAGACTGTATGCTTTACCAATCCCATTTAAAATTGGATTAAAGTATACGAATGGACCGTTTATGAAAAAAAACAGAAAAATGCCCCCTCACTTTTTTTATTTGTTGTTTTGGACATTAACATGGTATGCAATGCACATATCTCATCATTAATTTTTTATTCATTATATATATTTACCAAATCTACTATCTCTGTCTTAAAATATAACAACTTTTAATTATGTATTTGTTACTCTCGTCTTAGATACATAGTTAAAAGTTATTATATTTTGGGATGAAGAATGTATTAAAATTTAATCATATGAAAGTACTTTTCATGAAAAATCTCTTTATACCATTTTTACATATTAATCTATGAATAATTTAAGACTTTAAGGTTTGACTGCACCAAACAACTTTTCGTGAATAGAGGTATAGCTCTGTTTGGCACACCTGAAAGATCTAAGTTTCTTTGTTTCTTGGAGCTAGGTATTAATAGCTCCAGAATTCCACGGATCTGGCTCCATGAATACTAAAATTTAGATAAATTATTTTGTTCCTACTCTTTTTAATTAGCTAAAAGTTATTATATTTTGATATAAAGAATTATTTTAGATGAAAAATAAAATTTTTAAGTACTATAATTTATTACATACAAACTTTAAATTAACCGTGATCTTAGATTTAGAGCTGTGCTAAAAAAGGGCTTATAGTATCAAGAGTACAAATTCGTGTAAAACAAACACTCTAGACCCCGTTTGGTAGAGCTCAACTCTTTGAGCTGGAGTTAGAGTTTAGACCTGTTTATGTAAAACAAACACTTTAGACCCGAAGACCACTCCACCTCGTAATTCAATTTTTCGAAGTAGCTCTAGTTTACTTCACTTTATTTTTTAATAGAGTTAGATTATTTAGAAGAGCTCTAACTCTACTTAACTAAATATAAGAGCTGCAGCTCTATCAAACATGACCCTCCGCTCGGCCAACCAAAAAACACTATGATGAAATAACTCGTGAAACGCCGAGTGCATAACGGGATGTGTGGACAGTGGCCAGTGGGCCGGATAAATCAGCCCACCACCAAACATCCGCATAGAAGCTAGGGTTTCCGCCACCACGCCGCGGCACGTATATAAGCCTGCGACCAAACCCTCCCCTCCATTCTCCCTTCCCCTACCGCCGCCTACACCCCCTCTCCAGCTGCAGCGCCAGGGCCGCCTCTCCTGCACCGAAGGATCCACCAATGGCGCCGACGTCGAAGCTGTCGCAGGGCATCAAGCGCGCGTCGCGGTCGCACACCTACCACCGCCGCGGGCTCTGGGCCATCAAGGCCAAGCACGGCGGCTCCTTCCCCAAGGCCGAGAAGCCCGCCGCCGCCGTCGAGCCCAAGTTCTACCCCGCCGATGACGTCAAGCCCCGTGCCCCCAGCACCCGCAAGGCCAAACCTACAAAGCTCAGGTATCAGCCACCGCAACAACACGATTGCGACCAACTCGACAGCTCGTGATCTGTGCTGGATCAGTGTTTCTGAGTGCTAGTTTGCCCGTTGCAGGTCGACCATTACGCCGGGGACGGTGCTGATCCTGCTCGCGGGGAGGTACATGGGGAAGCGCGTGGTGTTCCTTAAGCAGCTCAAGTCCGGCCTTCTCCTCATCACCGGTAAGCCTTGCCTCTTCCCCGTGCGGTGATACTGCGATGACTGATTTGTGTTGGTGCTACCTTGATAGCCTCTGCAATGACTGATTTGTGCCAGTACTACCTTGATAGCCTCGGGGAGGGCGTGTAGCCTTAATTTATGGATTGAGTTGTAGTTGCACACGTGCTATTGGCTCTTGATTGGTGAAACCAGATTTGTAGTTGTAGCATATGTCGATTTTTACATACTGGAAGAGGCTTTTAGTTTGCTTGTTGGGAAATTTGTTGCGCAAAATGTGGGATTTACCCACTTCAGATTGAGTATACGTTGTCTAAAACGTTTGTCAGTGTAATTGAATTGCTCATAAGATCTAGTCGTTGATACAAGCGGGTGCAATACTTTGTAGTTTTTGTGAAATGTTGTTTTGTTAGGAATCCTTTTTTTGCCTCATGTGTGTAGATTGAGGTGAAAATGCATCTGTAATTACAACATGGAGATGTAAACTGGATTATGCTGGTTTTAGTATGAGAATCCCATAACACTAAGTACCGGTGTTAGTGTAATCAGATATTATCCTTTCTGCTCTCACTTGAGGTTGTGTTCTGTGCATTGGATATGAGAATTGTTTGTTTTGGCATTGTCCCACTGGCATGTATGACAGGGAATGGTTGAGTTCTGATTACAACTAAACAATAGAGCTATTTTTGCACTAGATTTTTGCCTTAATGCTTCTGTTCACGTTCAGGACCTTTTAAGATCAATGGAGTGCCCATCCGCCGTGTGAACCAGGCCTATGTCATTGCCACATCCACGAAGGTTGACATCTCTGGTGTTAAGGTGGATAAATTTGATGACAAGTACTTTGCCCGGGACAAGAAGACAAAGGCCAAGAAGACTGAGGGTGAACTTTTTGAGACAGAGAAGGAGGTACATGTTACATCTTGATTCTGTATAGCATGCCTCCATTACCAGTTACCAGTTGAGCTCCAATGCTATTACTCACCTGACTATTCTTTGCTAAATCTGTAGGCAACCAAGAATCTGCCCGACTTCAAGAAGGAGGACCAGAAGGCTGTGGATGCTGAGTTGATCAAGGCTATTGAGGCTGTCCCAGACCTGAAAACCTATCTTGGTGCCCGGTTCTCTCTCAGGGACGGCGACAAGCCCCATGAGATGACATTCTAAGTTAGTTGGTACAAGTTTCAAGTTCTGAGGAAGTCTTTTTGCCTAGTGTGTTTCTGTACTTCTGAATTTTGTACCCGGGGTAGTAAACTCTCCATTTCTGTTGAAGTCTGCCTGTCAAATATTATGAGAAGATTAAGAGAAGGATTATCTGCTTTGGTGGTTCATGGTTAAGTATCAACTCAATGTGCAATGCATAACTGATGATGAGTCATACTGAAAAGATATTTGCGCTGCAAGTCGTGTATGCATGTCATTCTATTTTTTCATATGATTTCGTGAAGGCAACTTCATTATTTTGATTGCTTGATGCATGCGGCTTTGGGCGGTGCCATGCTGACAATTATGGCCTAACAGTTTGGTTGCGTCCTGAGTGAATGTTCATAGTGGCTGATCTAGGCAAAACTTGCTACCTAAAATTTGTGTAATTGGCTGGGAACACTGTAAAATCATGTCTGTGTAATTGGCTGGGACAATGTAAAATCATATCTTTATTGTGGGATATCTGGCACGTCTTTGACATATCATAAAAATCGTGTAATATGTTGTAGTGATTATTTTATAATTTTTGGATAAAGAATGGAGATAGAATTTTAATAATGATAATTTTGTTCGAAAATTATAAAATAATCACTCCGGTGTCCTATTGTGGCGTCCTATGACAGAGACATGATTTTACGGTATCCCTTAGCCAATTACACGAATTTTAGGTGTACTGTAGCAAATTTTGCCCACAATATATACGTTGTTTGTCACAACTTATTTACGAATATAGATTTAAGCAGAAAAGTGTTTAATCTGCAGCATGAGGTCCAGAGAATATGAGATGATGCATGATCCTGCATCATGATTGGCGTTTCAGAGTTTCAATAGACCGAGGTGTTGGTAGGAGGTTTTAGAGGGAGTCGAAACTCGATAGTGACGGTCTGATGGGGTGATCTATTGGCTGAAGAGTGTGCCAACGGGAAATAGAGGTGAATAAGAATACAGCTAAGCTCCAGGTAATTGATTTATATACTAAATTATCAGTCACATTTTCCAGCCGTCCGATCGTGATCCAATGAGTCTCTTGCTTCTTCCACTTCTAACTTACTATCTCCTTAATGGCTCTTGCTCCCTCTTATCTTTCTTTTCGAGCGCAACACGCCGGTGAAGTTAGAAGAGAAAGATTAGGGCAAGTGACCCCTCTTATCTTTGAATTGCTTCTTAGAATGCAACACCCCTCTTATAACTCACTAACTTCTTCCAATGCAACACACCGACGAACTTCCTCCCCTCTTTACTTGTTTCTAGGTGATGGAGTGTGCACGGATTAGAGCATTAGAGTGGAGTGGATTGGGATAGGGTGGGAGGGCCGGTGTAGAGGAGAGGAGAGTGTTCATCGAACTTGGGTATAGAGAGAGGCCTTGGGTGACAATAGATTGGCAGTGGGTGACAGTGAGGGTGGTACGGTGAGGAGACAATGGCATCGTTGTTAGAGAAGACCAGTGGTGGAAACAGTTGGTGGAGGGAGGAAATAAAACCGACTAATTAGGGGGGGGCAGCTGGTGGCGAGAGCCACTGGACACAAGTGAGGTAAGACGATATAGGAAAACCATATTTGACGAGATGAACTATAGAAGAGAGAGATGGAAGGAGAGCTGCTATCTAGAGGCAGAAGAAAACCATCAGCTATTAGATGAGCATACAACAAATTGAGGGGAATAGTCTTATATATTAGTCGACTGATGTGAGACTCACGAATAACACAATGGAAAAAAAAGAGGCAACATAGTTATTGCCTTACCATTGTTTATGTTGGGGTGAGATAGCATCGGTGTGTATGAGGAAGGTGAAGGTTGGAGATAGCGGCATTTAATTGTGTGTTTATGTGAGAGATGGATGGGAGCACGAGAAGAGTGGATTGATGAGTGGATATAATTATGGATAAGTAGAGGTAAATAAATACGGACCGTTAGATCTTAATAGAATGGACAAAAACCTATTTAAAAATGCAAATAACAATTATTCCACCTCACAACCTTATTCTCCCGTAGCTTTGTGTCATTTTGGCACGAAACTTATATAACCACGAGATCATATTTGGAATATATATTTTGTAAAAAAATGAAAGGATACAATCCTTTGTTTCTCTTTCCTATTGCGCTGTTTGGAACAGTGTTTCTAGTCACTAAACTACATGTCTTTATTTGAAGATTAGCCCCACATTACCAATTTTTTCATGTTATTTTTGGTTTTCGTTTTAGGTATAGTTAATGATGATGAATGTGTGCATCCTAGTTGATGTAGATACTAGGAGTACGCGTTTTGCTCATCTAAAATAAAAAATATATCTAAAACCCGTAGTTTATAAATACTGCTCTACAGTCTATCCGTACAATTTTTTTCCTAATCTTTTCTTTTGTTTCTCATTTTTGTATTGCTGGGTTTTGCTTTCTCTGTCCCAAAATTCAAAAGCCCTAGGCTTCGGCTTTGCGGCGCGGGCTCCGGGGACTCCGGGGGATCAAGCTCCGGCCGCGCCGGCGGCGGGCGGCTTCCTTCGTCCCTGCGCGCGTAGGTTGGATGGGATGTTTTTTTGCCTCTGTTTCGTCGGAACGGAAAACTCCCCTTTGTTTTGGTTTGCTCCATTTCCTTTGAACCAATCGCATTTACAGCAATTTTCCCCCGCAGGAATCGAAGCCTCCGAGAATTCATTGGTAGTGCTAGCCCTGCCAATGGACAAGTTCCTCGTGGCGGCACGGCCACCTTCCAGTGATGTCCCAGCACCGGTTCCTCCGAGGTGCCCCCTCCCCCTGTCAGAACCCCGTTACTGATCTCTCCCGTACTGCGCCTTCTCGCTTCTGTAACCTTCTTTTGATTCGTAGACAGCACCGGTGGAGCCGCATCGCCGCCGAGCTGGACGGCCGCATCGACGCCAGGTTTCGGCACCGGGAGTCCGTTCGCCTGCTCGATTCGTTCTCTGAGGTGACAGACATTCCGTAAAGAATATTTGCTTTGTTCGGTTTTGGTTATGAAGTTGCGTTCTCAATTGGAAGTACCGTGTATGAATTAGGCACAGGAAATGGAATTCTCAAGAGTGGCTAACATTTCCTTGGACATTTTTACTAATGTTGGTTGTAGATTCCAATTTCAAAGCCGCTTCCTATCTTTCTTCTGTTTTTTCCTTACGGTAAGCAGTAAAGACTATGGTTATGGTAGAACTGTAGAAGTGCTATAACTTGCGAAGTAGCACTTATAGGATGCCACAAAGCTATGACCCTTTTTGATTTCGAGTAAATTGCACTTTGCACCAGGTAAATTGTACTTTCTTTCACTTTACATCAGGTTTAGCATATACTTTCACTTTACACCAGTGTATATCAAAATAAGTTTCACTTTACACTAGGTTGCGTCATATAATTGAAAGGAAATATTGTAAAATATGAGTAAAACTTATGAAAATTCTTGAACTTGTACCATGTTTCATTCAGATCTTATGGAATTTCATGAAATTTTCATTGGTTTGATGATATATCTTGATGTTAGGTGAAACTTGTTTCAATACAACATGGTGTAAAGTGAAACTATGTGTTAAACCTGATGCAAAGTGAAACACGGTGCGTTTTATCTGGTGCAAAGTGCAATTTACTCTTTGATTTATTAGATGAAGAGTTTGTGTTGATGTCCTCCAAGGTTCAAATTGGTGCTTATGGCCATATGCTTGCTGGCTCGCTGCTGGGGATCTGGGAAATACTGTTTAAGAGACCATCTCAACTTGTGTATAATTCTATACATGTAATATACTCCAAGCCTGTAACATGAAAGTATAACTTGAACATAGAGCTTATGATATCTACTTTATTAACTAGCAAGGTGTTTTTCTTTGAGAATTAGGCAGAAGAATTATGTCATCATAGGAGGGTGTTAATTCTGCAGTACAAAAAGGAGGGTGGTTTCAGTTGTAACTATGCCAGTTTTCCAGTTCTTTTTTGAAGGAACACCATTTTCATGTTCTATTGCAACATAATTTATTGGATTTTGATTAATTTATTTTTTATGTTGGGAAGATAAGGACCTTCAGTCACAATTACTACATGGAAGGCCAGGAGCGGTGCACAACATATGTAATTCTCATCCTGTGCTTGTGTTGTCTTTTTTAGTTTAATACTTTAATATATCAGTATGTCTGTCCCCTGCTATTTTTTTACCAAAAATGCTCATTATGTACCTTTTGTTGTACCTTGTAACGTTGAATCCCTGTTTGTTATTTGACTGATGAGTTAACTATTGTTGCTCCTATCAGATGAATCGAGTTGTTAATGATTCAGTCCTGGGATTTCAAGCAGTAAGGTCAGCATTTCTATTTTATGTTGTTTGCTGTATTTTATTGTAAATTCACAAATTTAAAGTAGTCACGATAATCACCTTCCTAGAGTTTCATTCTGCCGTTTGTAGTTACCTGCAACCTTTTCATGCGCCAATAAACTTGTCTTTCTTTATTTTGGCAGAGAGGGAATTTCAGCAATGGAATTTGATAAAAAGGTAGCATTGGAAATTTGAAATGTGTGTTCAATTTTCCTAGATTATCATGGCTGCCTATGGCAGTTGTTTATAGGCACAGATTTTTTTTTTTGAAGACTATTGGCATGTATTGATATGTAAAAGGAAAAATAGTATTTATGCCATTGTAAAGGTTGCAAAGATATGTTATTAAAAGTTTCCTCTTCCACACATGCCATTGCATACTTTTTTTTCTTCTAAAATGATATGCAATTATGAGCTACTGGTATGCACATTTGACCAAATTACCCCATCTTCCCCTCTTTTCCCCCAACCTCCTGACCTTCCTCTACCTAGCTTCCATTCCCCTGGTGTGCACTTTGGTGCAGCTGCCTCTGCCCTTTTGTGTCACTAGATCTGGCATCCCGAGGCTAGCAAGGGGTGGATGAGATAGAGTGACGGCATTGGAGGAGGATGGACAGTACCAATGGGGTGGGGTGGACGACAGTCCTGTGCATGCAACACACCTATTGCAAAATGCTGGCACCATCCACGCAGCACCGGCAGCCGTGGACTTTGCTAGCAGCTCTGTCCATGTGGCAGTGGCACCCTTGTCGACAGCACGTCCACGCTACCTCTACCGTGTCTTGTACAATCGGCATCCATGAACAACAGCCTCGACCTTTGAGGCATCCAATCATATCATGCCTTCTTGGGCACATCGATTGTGCTGGTATGTAGGACTGCTGACTCAAGAGGTGTGCTGGAGATGGGAGTGGAGGAAATGTGGAAACGTGGGAGCATGAGAAATGGTCGAGAGGTGGGAAGGGAGGAGAGGGCAAGAAGGAAAGGAAGGGGGGGGGGGGGGATAGGTCAATTTGGATATCCAATGGCATATGGCGAACGTCAGCTTTGCAATGACATGTTTCTAAGCATAAACTTGTGATGCAATATCTCTAAACTATAATGTTTGAATTGAAATTTATCTATTTTTCCTATATAAAATGTTTACACATATTCCTTGTGTTTTTAATTGGCAGGGAATATACCTTGCATCAGTTACAGCCTCGGGATGTTTAACTGTGCACGATTTTGAGACCTTATACTGCTCCACATACGGTCCATCACGTAGTAAGTTAAAACAGAGCCCAACTTGTCCATCTAAGATATTAAATTGGATTATATCAAGTTAGCGGACGTGTTGGAATCCACTATTATACATAAGCAGATGAGTGTTAGTGTAGTTTTAAAATGCGGATTTCCTTTCCAGCACAAACCATTATTTGTTTATGAAATTTCTTTTCCTTTTCACTGAGATGCATTGTTTTCATTTTCCAAAAACATACTCTGAGATAAGGGACGGAGTGAGAAGTGGCACTCCAAACGTTCTTTCTCAAAGTTGTTATAATTTATTGATAGCTTGCTTTTTTTAGACAAGGTTCTTCATAGCTTTCTGCCTTTGTGTTTATCATAATCCTTCTGCAATTTACTGTTCCTTGGTAGGTTTGCCAGATGAATCATCAAACTATTTGCTACATATAGCGAACTCAGTGCCCCTATGTGCTGTCCGATGGAATCCAGCAAATCAAGATGAGGTCTGTAATTGTACACAAGCATTCATCTTTATGTTGTTTGGTAACTGGTATATTAGAGTTCTAGTTTATTTTAGTTCAGCAAGTACTTTGTCGATTTAACACTGATGAGGATTGCTTAGTGTAACTGGCATAGAGTTAGGGACAACATTTGTTCATCTTGTAAAGATGAATCATGTCTTATATTCTCTATCATTCTATTTCTTATTATTGTATGCCTGCTGAAGATAGTTTGTACTGTATACTGAATAACATGGTTCGCCGGTTTGATATTGGCGATGTCACCAGTGCCAAATTTTGTTTTCCATCATTTATCTCTTATTTTGCATTCATGGTGCAGATAGTTTGCGCATCTAGACAAAATGACATGATTCTCCTGTTTGATATTGGCTGTGTCTCATCCATGCCAACTGAAGTAAGTGCCTTTTTCCCATTTATAGTTTGTGATGTTTTATCTCATTAAAAGAACTGTATTCTAGTAACTCTAGATCCAATACTTTAGTTTAGCTTTGTTTACCAGTTTTAACTCACCGACCTTCTGATTCTTTTATTAATAATTTAGGTTTTACGGAAAGGAAGATCCAGATATCCTGTGCTCTCTGAATTCCGCAAGGGTTTGACTGATGTAGCTTTTTCTTCAGATGATAAGTCATGGTATGTGAAAAAAATTGTATTGTTCACCCTTGGCATGCTACTATATTTGCTTCTTTTAAATAATGCAACCATAAATACATAAACTACTGCTAGTTAAATACTTGATGTGAAACTTTGCTGTGAGTGACTGCATGTTATGTTCTTTCATAATTAGAAGTTGAGGGCAATTTTACCTCCTAGTATTATACTGAAGAAGCCAGAGAATTCTACAAATTTTGCACATTGCAATAATATATTTTTTTTACTTGTCTGGGTGGGCACGGGGTATGCCAATACAGAAAAGAGGATTATAGGATATGTGGATTGACTGGATTCTGGTTATGGTGGGTGTTGGTTTC
This sequence comes from Oryza meyeriana var. granulata, assembly GCA_003991445.1. Taxonomy (NCBI): domain Eukaryota; kingdom Viridiplantae; phylum Streptophyta; class Magnoliopsida; order Poales; family Poaceae; genus Oryza; species Oryza meyeriana. The sequence goes on from RYFJ01000563.1 coordinate 95,310, forward strand.
TAAAGTAAAGAAAGCTACTATAAAGATTGCCAACAACGTTGTTCTTGTTATTATTTATAAATGGAACAATGTTGTTACTAATATGCTATGCTTATTGGGTGCTCCTTCCATAGGTTATTTGCATCCGGCCTTGATGGAGCGATCTTCATGTGGGACATGCGGCTAAGTAAAAAACACTGTCTTGAGCTCATAGGATATCCAGAATCTCAATTTAGCAGTGTCAAGCTAAATATAGATAACCGGGTATGCTAGTTTTCATGTAAAGCACTTGATGTTTGTTGTTTTATTACAGTAGCTCTTTGCCTCTTTAGCTTTCTGAATTACGTTCTCAGTTCTCACATCCACCTATCTATGTTTAAGATTCTGAGTTTTCCAACTTGGATTGTAAGTTGAGCTTAGTGTTACAGAATTTTACAGATATAAAAATAAGTTTGATAAATTGTGTTAAACTTTGGGCCATTCATAGATGGAGGCTGACAGTTTATTTTCTAATTTCTAGACCGTGTTTGCTGCAACTAAAGAGGGTACTGTTCATGCCTGGGATCTACGTGGAGGGAGGGCATCAGCTGCTTTTCAAAGCCATAATGAGGTACTCTGCTATTTCTTCCTTATTTTTGTGTGTTATTGCATCATCCTAATTGATATTCATTGTGATAATTTTTATTATCGTAGATTCAGAATAGCAAACTTCTATTCATGAAATTTATATATTCAGAGGCAACTCAGTATCCAGAAGCAAGTTTCGGTAGACTCCTACATGTACTTAAAGTCTGGTAGAAGTCTATGTGTTCCTTCCATTTCAGAATGTTTGTCCATCGAGAAAACCAAGAGGGCAGTAATCGCGTTTTTCTACTTTCTGCCCCAAATTTAATGCTTTAGAAGAGGTTAAGTTGGTCATAATTTGTCATTTAAAAGGGTTATGTATGGTCATTTCTCATTTGACATTTTTTCCCGGAGAGTTAGTGCTTATTGCTTAGTTTGTGCTCCAGTGGATTCAGGCTTGATTTAGTTCTCTATTAATTTGAATTCATGGCTAACGCTCTAGCCCTTTTTCATGCAGCAAGGTCATAGCTGTCTGGGCAATACGGATGTCTGTTCCTTGCGTTGGTACATGTTGGGCTGATATATTTTTTTTTTGTCTAGGTTCAACAATTATCATCAGTGAAGATATCAACTTTGTTGGGCAAAATTCCATCACTAAAGGTAAGAAAAAGAAAAACAAACTTATGATTGTTTCTATTTCTTCAGAAGGAAATTAATTTCTCTTTTTTCAAGTTCCCATTCTTGTGAGCATTATTGATGTTTCATGTAGTCACAGTATCGGTGAGACGTGAATTGTCAAATTCATCTGCATTAATTATTAAATACCCAAATTTGGAATGAATGCTAGCTATTTTGTTCGCATGCAAAATATTAAGTTTGATAATATTGACTTGCAGCGACTCACTAAAATATAGAACATCAAACGTCACTCTATGAGCCATGATATGTCCCTGTTGGGCTTGTTTACTGTTCTGAAAACTATTTGCCTGGAAAAAAAACTAGAAACAGGCTGCCTACAGGTTTATTAATTAACTAGTAAATTCTCTTGGGTTAAGTTTTTTCTTTTGACTTTTCTCAAATATTGATATTTTGAAAAAAACCTAACAATCATTATGCACATCTAGCTGAAAAGGGAGGTCACTTGTGATTCAATGCTTTAAACCCGTCAGATTGTGTATTCTTGCTTCAAACTGGCACTTTAAGAAACGAGCAAAGCTGGCAGTTTGCCTCCTTTTTGCCATATCGGAAAGTACCTAAACACTGGACATACCAAGCAATCTGTTTAAGAGTGTAATGAAAATTCACTAATGTTATGAGCATAAACGACTATTCAGTGAGATACATGAAAAGCTGTAACACTTTCCTCAAAACAGCTTCTGCAGAACTGTTGCCACAAGCTTGTGACAGGAATGTATTGTGAAATTAGGGGCATTGGGTGGAAATGTTACAAATTTGCAATAACCACACTTGATTTCCCCAAAGGACAAACATTGTAAAATGGCACATCTCAAGTAATGAAATGGAGGCATAGTTTCTTTTCCTTGTTTGAAGCCATCATTGTGACTTGAATTGAGATTTTGGAAGAGAGATCCAATAGTTGAGATCCCAATATATATAGATATGACTACATGGGCCACATGGGCCTATAGTATATGGGCCTTGATATACTTAACACCCCCCTTCAAACTCAAGATGGAAGCGGAGGTTCTGAAGCATTGAGTTTGAGCAAGTGAAGCCGATGTTGCTCTCGAGTTTGTGCTTTAGTGAAAAAATCTGCCACTTGCAGTTCTGAGGGCACATACTGAAGAGCAATTGTTTTCTGATGACAATGAGACCGAGTAAAGAATGCATCAACGCCAATATGCTTTGTAAGTTCATGCTTCACAGGATCATTGGCAATCTATATGGCTCCAGTATTGTCACATAGAAGAGGTGTAGGAGTATCACAAGAAATACCAAAATCTGCTAACAACCATCGAAGCCATACAATTTTTGAAGTGGTAGTGGCAAGTGTTCGAAGTTCTGCCTCTGTACTAGAACGAGATACAGCCGCCTGCTTCTTAGACTTCCATGCAAGAGGAGAAGAACCAAGAAGAATGCAATAACCTGTGATAGAACGACGATCCGTTGGATCACTCGCCTAGGTGGAGTCCGAGTAAGCATGAAGCTGAAGCGGATTCTCACGATCATAGAACAAACACTGAGAAGATGTCCCCCTTAAGTACCGTAGTACACGAAGCAAATGTCCAAAATGAATGGAAGTAGGAGCACTCACAAACTGACTCAGAATATGAACCGCATGAGCAATATCAGGTCTAGTAACAGTGAGATAAACAAGACTGCCCACAATATGCTGATATCGAGACGGATCCTCAAGAGGTGTACCATCGATAAGACGAAGTTGTAAATGAAGATCTATAGGCGTCGCAGCCGTTCGACTATCTGTAATGCCAGAACGAGCAATAAGGTCTTGTATGTATTTGGACTGAGAGAGATAGTAGCCTTTTGCAGAATGCAACACCTCAATTCCTAAGAAATAACTAAGAGGACCCAAATCAGACATCTGAAATTGCTCACCAAGTTGCTTCTTCACATGAGAAATGTGTTCCATATCATCTCCCGTAATCAACATATCATCAACATACAGAAGAAGCAAAGTACGTCCACGTGGAGAGAGATGAATAAATAGAGCAGGGTCATGATCACTAGGTGAAAACCCAGCAGCCCGTATCACAGATACAAAGCGCTCAAACCAAGCACAAGGAGCTTGTTTAAGACCATATAGAGCACGACGAAGACGACAAACATGTCCAGGAGGAGCATCAACACCTGGGGGTGGTTGCATATAAACTTCGTCATGCAAATCACCATGAAGAAAAGCATTTTTAACATCCATTTGAGAGATGGTCCAAGAAGAAGTAGCAGCCACTGCAATGAGAGTACGAACAGTAGTCATATGAGCAACTGGTGCAAAGGTCTCATCATAATCTCGACCTTGAGTTTGCTGAAAACCTCTAGCAACAAGACGAGCTTTATATCTTTGGACAGAACCATTAGACTTGGTCTTAATTTTGAAAACCCATTATAGGCACTGCATGTGACGGTAATGGAACAAGATCCCAAGTGCCTGTACGATCAAGGGCAGCAAGCTCCTCAGACATAGCAAGCTGCCATTCCGGAATATTAGAAGCTTCCTGGTAAGTGGATGGCTCATCAACAACAGCATCAACAAAACCATACTTGTCAGCCGGACCAATAGTAGTACGATCTCGTAGATTATATCGTGGACCAACCTGTAACTCATTAGGAACAGTATGAGACTCATCGATATCATTAGAAGCATCAACAGCGGTTGTATCAGGACTGGCCACAGTGGTAGAGCTAGATGGAGGAGCTGTGGGGTTTGTGGGACGACGATTAGAATGAAAAGGAGGTGGTGCAGGAGGAGGTGTAGTCTCCTGTGAAGGTGGCGTGATGGAAATAGAAGGAGCAGGAATGGGTGTAATATATGGGGAAGGTGTAGTGACATCAGTATTGGGTGAAATAGGAGGAAGACTTAGGAACAATGTGGGTTCTGTGGGAGAATATTTGGGCTGAGTAGAGGGATTATAAAAGAAAGGATGGTCTTCAACAAAGGTCACATCACGAGAGATACGTATGCGACGAGAAAAAGGATCATAACATCGATATCCTTTATGTTCAGGACTATATCCTAGAAAAACGCACTCAACAGATTGTGCAGTCAACTTAGTTCGCTCACGAGGGGCAAGCAAAACATAGCAAGTACATCCAAAAACTCGGAGGTGATTATAGTAGGGAGAAGTACCAAAAAGAACTTCACCAGGACATTGACCAGACAGTTTGGATGAGGGTTGTCTATTGATGAGATAGACAGCAGTAGAAACAGCTTCACCCCAAAAATGAGAAGGAACAAAAGATGAAATCAAAAGTGTGCGAGCAGTCTCTATAAGATGGCGATGTTTGCGTTCATCAACACCATTTTGAGCATGAGCGCCAGGACAAGAGAGCTGAGCGAGTGTGCCCTCAGAAGATAAAAACTGGCGAAAAGCATCAGACAAATACTCACCACCAGAGTCAGAGCGAAAAACTCTAATAGGAGTAGAAAACTGTGTGTGAACCATGCGAACAAAAGACTAGTAAATGGAACACAACTGAGAGCGATGTTTCATGAAATAGATCCATGTATATCGAGAATGATCATCAATAAAAATGACATAATGTTTGTGACCACCCTTTGTAGCAAAAGGTGCAGGACCCCATACATCTGAATGAATAAGATCAAAAGGTCTAGCTAAATGAGAAACACTAGATGAATATGGTAGTTGTATCTGTTTTCCCAGTTTGCAACCCTTACCATAAAAACTAGACTCAATAGGTGTATGACCGAAACAACCTTTATTTATTAATGTGGACAACTGGGACCCACAAAGATGACCAAGACGATGATGCCACTGGGCGAAGGAAATGGCGGAAGACGAAGCAGCGGAAGACACACGAGCTGGAGATGCAATGGAAGAAGGAAGACGCAAGGTGTCTAGGATGTAGAGGCTAGGAGCACCTTTACGGCGATGGCCAGTCCTAATCACTTTCCTGCTTCGACGGTCCTGAATAAAACAAGATGAGTCATCAAATCCAACAAAGCAATGTTGGTCGGTAACTTGACCAAATGAAAGAAGATTCATGGACAACTGAGGTACAAAAGAAACATCAGGTACAGAAAAATGAGGAGTGCAAAGTGAACCTTGGTGAGTGATATGACAAGATGTATCATCAGCTGTCTGAACAGAAGCTCCATCGGTGACCGGCTTGTAAGCAACCAACTGGGACTGATCAGATGTCACGTGAAAAGAAGCCCCTGAATCAAGCACCCAAGACGACGAAGGAGCATTAACAGGCGAAGCAGCAGCAACAGACACTGAACCTCTAGGAGTGGAACCAGTACCACGACCACGAGCAGCACGACGTGCATGATAGTCAGCCAACTTCTCTGGATAATGAGAAAAACAATTCTCTGGAAGATGGCCAGTCTTGCCACAATGCTTACAGTGCTCTGAAGAGACTTTTTGGTGCACTAGTCCTCTGAGAAGCTGCCAACACACTATGAGACACAGATGCAGAAGAAGACATGGACTTGAGACGTGTTTCTTCTGCAAGTAAATCAGATAATGCCTGTGCCATGGTGAGAGCAGAAGAATTGTGAAGCAATCATGTACGAATGGAGTCATACTCAGCCCGGACTCCCATGACAAATCTGTAAGTAAAAAAACTTTTCAATAAACTTATGTGCTGGACAGGAGACAGCTGTGCACTCAGGTATCATTGAAGTCAATGATCCCGTCAGACGATCAAAAGCAGAGTAGTACTTATCAATGGACATATCATTCTGCTCAATCACATGAATTTACTGCATGAGATTATGCAAAAGAGCACCACTATCCTGAACATAGCGCTCCTTCAAGTTGTTCCATATGCCCTTGGCTGTTTTGAACCTAGAAAGACTCATAATCATGGATTGCTTAGTACTATTGACCATGGCAGCCATTACTTTTCCATCATTAATATGCCATTCTTTTACTGCCGCAGCATTACTACCATCATTCTTAAGCACAGGTGGAGTTTCAGTTAAGTGAAAAAGTAAACCATAGCCCCTCAATGCAGTCTCTACACAGAAAGCCCACTCTGGATAATTCTGACCATCTAGTGTGAGATTGATAACTATTGCATTTATCTGAGACATGTTGAGAAGTGCTAGGGCCTGATCAGATAGCAGAGCTTGCTACGGGTAGAGGACAGCAGACGACGAGGGTCCACAGGACACGGGTGAAGAACCTTCGGCGTAACTCCCAGGCGGCGATAGAGGCGGATCTCCAAGGCGGCCCAGAGTAGCTGCGGCCCGGCTGGAGCAGAAGCAGGCGGCGACGAGGCTCCACCCGGTACAGAGGCGGCAGCCGACGGGCGACGGCGATGGAGGACGAGCGGCAGCGGTCTGACTGGAGCGGATCTGACGAGGTGCCACCCGGGTGCGACTGGCCGGATTTTTTTTTTTAATCGTGGGAGGAGGACCAAACAAATCCTGACCTAACCCTAATCCACCCGCTCTGATACCATGTGACTTGAATTGAGATTTCGGAAGAGAAAGATCCAATAGTTGAGATCCCGATACATATAGAGATGACTACATGGGCCACATGGGCCTTGATATACTTAACAATCATAACTCATCGTCCAATTGGCACCTTCATTATATGTGAGATGGATGGGTATAGCATGTAATGGGGGTTTCCTTACTATATATATATATATATATATATATATATATATATTTCTTTTGACATATTTGATTACTGTCTTCAGGATCAAACGAACATTGTCTCCAGTGAAATTCTTTCGATAGACTTCAACCCTAGTTGCTCATATCAGTTAGCCTTCCATCTTGACAATGGCTGGTAAGTTTATCTGACTATAAAGCAAGGTTACTTTGTTGACTTATTGGAATTTTCCATCCACCATCCTTTCGGGCAACATATTTAATAACTCTTCTACTTGTTTAAGTATTTGTGCTATGGTCTAGATCTCAGTGACTATCTCTTCTATATGCATTCCATGTTAGGTCTGGAGCCCTGAACATTAACACCCTCAGTGTGAGTCACCTGCACTGCCCTCCTCCTGATTGGTTGTAAGTAGATTACTTCTGCCTTCAAAAATCTTCTAGTTAAAGTAACCTTTACTAATTGGACCTATTGTTTTGTTGTGCTCTGCTTGTTTTACTAGGGAGAATATGAACTTCATGTTGCAAAAGCTACAGAGAAAACCAACCTGGTTGCCGACATCTTCAGTAAGAATATTATAGAGCACTTATATTTTAGCACATGCAGTTTTTTTATTAAATTTTGAAACCTGTAAGATATTTGTCGCAATGTGAAAAGGATTTCAATAATGCTGAATAAGGCACACTCATTTATCATGTTGAAACACATTGGAGCTAGATGCATAACATACGCTTTACATTTCCAGATTTATGCAGTTGGATCTGCCTCCAATAGTGGTGGCATGCATCTACTGGATTTTCATCCGGATACAAGTTCAGCATGCCATGTCGACTACAAGTGAGCTGATATTTGCTTTCTTCCTTTTATAATTCACACAATCATACATTTTGTCAACTCAATCTTCTTTGGTCTTTATTCACACTTGGCATTCCATGTTTCAGCGAGGAAATAAGAGGCTCTGAGGAAAAGAAACCTGCAGTAAACAAGTTTATTCCTTTATCTCAGAGAGTTTTTTCCTGTGCAGCACATCCCTTCTGTCATACTATACTTGCCGGTACTCAGGTTGGTTTACTTACATCTTCGGTTGCTAGTGTGACTTGCATCTCTACGTATAATTGGGAAAGCTATTTGCTTTATGCATCAGTTGCAGATCGGTGTCTAATTGCAAAATTTGACTTCCTGTTATCCTGTTCAGTTCTCATCTTTGCTCATGTTATCGCAAAAGCAAGAGTCAATCAAAAACTCAGAGTAGCGGTGCATGGAACATCTTGATTTGCCCCCAAGGCAATATCTCCAAATGCAGTCGCAATGCTCTACAGTAGCTCGTAGGCCCGTCCTGCATCGAAGAATGATGTGCAGCATGGGAGCCGCATCCGTTGGTGCCACCACAGGCTCCAAACTTGATCGACTGGTCACAAAGGACAATCTATAGGGCATTACATGATTCAATCTGCCGCCAGGGCATCGATTACAAGATGGGCAACGAATTGTGTGTTGCAACCGAGCATGTACTTTCAAGGCATTCTTGTAGGGGCTCTGAAGGGTTCTTACCTGTAATTATCTTTGTTCTTTTGTTTCCCTTTGATACTCCTGTCCGCGGCTTGTGTTTCCCTTTCGGTGTATCTCCTAGATTTAAGTGCAATACTGTAAAAAGAACTAAATTGCACTGGGCTAATGAATCATGTAGAGTTAAGAATTTAGATACATTCTTAGTTTCCTACACTGTGGAAGAAGGCACTCTTGGTACCAGAGAAGGGTTACGAGGAATGAAGTTGCGCTCAGGTCAAAAACAAAGTTATGCAGACATTGTTTTTTTTTTTCAATTTTTTGACCAGAGGCCAGGATTTGTCCCGGCTTATTGAAAGCCAAAACAAGAACATAGGGCTGCCAGCTTACAGTCAAGCCCAACAAGTAGGATTATTTTTTACTGGTGCTAGGCACATTAGTGTTAGAAAAGTAGCCATTCAGAACAAGGGACAAGATTTGATCAAACTTTCATCATCAATAAGACGAAGCACCATTGTACCAAGCAGAGTTATGGCGAAACACCTTATCTCATCGACCTGAGCGCGCACCGCCGCCTCACCTTCTTTGAGTCCGAAGGTGGCGTTGCCTTCTTCGGCGGCCGGCGCTTGCGCCACGCTCCGGAGGAGACGGCAGCCGTGCTGCCGGTGACATGAGCTGCCACTGGTTGCGGCATGCAGAAATTGCCGGGTTGATGGATGAGCAGCTCTCGTCGGACGCAGAGATTGCTATTAATGTCATGATTTATTTATGGAATAAATTAAATCTACATATGCTTATATTTTCAATAATCCAAAAACCTTATTATAGGCACTGTAGTTTTACGATGGCTGGTTTTGCCAATGCACTAAGGCCGGATAAATTTACCGGCGTGCACTTTAAGAGATGGCAGATTAGAGTCACTCTGTGGCTGACAACTATGAAGTGCTTCTGGGTGAGTACTGGTAAACCTGAAGGAGTTCTATCTGCTGAACAGTAGAAAGAATTTGAGGAAGCCACTACTCTCTTTGTGGGATGCATTCTTAGCGTTCTTGGTGATCGTCTGGTCGAGGTGTATATGCATATGACCGATGCTAAGGAGTTATGGGATGTACTGAATACCAAATTTGGTGTTACTGATGCTAGCAACGATTTGTATGCCATGGAGCAGTTTCACAATTTCAGCATGGTTGACAACCGTTCTGTGGTCGAACAGGCTCATGAACTACAAACCGTTGCTAAGAAACTCGAACTCCTTAAGTGTACCCTTCCCGATAAATTTGTGGCTGCATGCATTATTGCAAAAACTACCTTCTTCATGGAGGAGTTTTGGTACTGCACTCAAACACAAGAGATAGGAATACTCCGTTGAGGGGTTAATTGTGTCTCTTGACGTTGAGGAGAAAGCTCGGGCAAAGGACGCTGCGTCAAAAGGCGATGGTGGACAGTCTAGTGCCAATGTGGTGCAAAAGACTGCTAACAAGAACAATAAAGGGAAATTTGTCAAAGCCTAACAAAATACCAACTTCAAGAAAAGGAGGAACAATAACAAGGAGGAAGATGTCAGAACTTGCTTTGTGTGTGGCTTGCATGGTCATCTCGCCAGGAAGTGTCCACAATGTAAGGGCATGAGGCACCTGCAGGACAGACCTCTAAGTCTGTCAATGTGACCATTGGCAATACTAGAGATGGAACCGGGTATGGTAATTCACCTACTGTTCTCTCAGTTAATCAGTCTACTAATTGGTGGGTTGATACGGGGGCCAATGTTCATGTTTGTGCTGACATATCTTTGTTTTTCTCTTATCAGATCAGCCGGGATTCCTTCGTCCTAATGGGGAACGGGTCGCATGCTTCTGTTTATGGTGTTGGCATGGTAGATCTGAAGTTTACTTCGGGAAAAATCGTGCAGCTGAAGAACGTGCAGCATGTCCCTACTATCGACAAGAATCTCGTTAGTGGTTCCCGTCTATGTAGAGACAGGTTTAAGTTGGTATTAGAGTCTAATAAAGTAGTCGTGTTTAAAAATGGATATTTTATTGGTAAATGCTATGAGTGCGGAGGCTTGTTCCGTTTTTCCCTTTCTGATTTCTGTAATAAGTCTGTGAACCATATTTGTGGTAGTGTGGATAATGAGGCCAGTATCTGGCATTCACGTTTATGTCATGTTAATTTTGGTTTGATGTCTCGGCTTTCCGGTTTGAATTTAATTCCAAGTTTTTCCATTGTCAAAGGCATAGTTATTGGAACCGGACCGGACCGGCGGTCGGACCGGTAAAAGACCGAACCAGAGCCTAAACCGGTCCGGTTCGGTTAAAAAACCGTCTGTGCAATCGAACCGCTATAAACCGGTTGAACCGGCCGGTTTTTTGTCGAACCGGTGAACCGGCCGGTTTCTTGCGAACCGGTGAGTTTTTGATTTTTTCCAAATTTGCCCCTCGGTGCACTGAGGACGACCTTATCTACTTAGGGGTATTGATGTAAATTGGTGAAAATGGGTCCTTTAGGGTTGTATGCTAGGGCACGCGCGGCGGCGGCGGAGGCACAGGCGCATGGCGACAGCGGCGGCGCTGCAGCGGGCGCACGACGGCGGCGGAAGCGCACGGCAGCAGCGGCGGCGGCGGCAAGGGGCACGCGCGGTGGCGGCGGAGGCACAGGCGCACGGCGGCAGCGGCGACGCTGCAGCGGGCGCACGGCGGGGGCGGCGCAGGCGCACGGCGGCGGCGGAAGCGCACGGCAGCAGCGGCGGGCGGAGGCAAGGGGCACGCGTGGCGGCGCGGAGGCACAGGCGCACGGCCTAGGCAGCGGCGGCGCTGCAGCGGGCGCACGGCGGGGCGGCGCAGGGGGCGCACGGCGGCGGCCGCGGAGGCGCAGGCTCACGGCGGCGGCAGACTCTCTCGCGTCGCCTCGTCTCGTCTCCTTCCTCCGATGCGCGGAAGCTTCTAGAAACCCCTCCTCCTCTGCTCTACTCCTTCCCGGTTGAGGATGCCACGCTGATCCCCTACCACCGCCGCTAGTGCGCGTGATGCTGGCGTCCAAGGTCTGGTCGAGGCTCGCGTCGCCGTCTTCGCCATGCGCCCTGTGTTCTCCGGTAGCCGCAGCAGTGGCGAGGTCCCTCCTGCCGATCTCTGGTATGCCGGCCCTGGAAAGGTCGCCGGCTTACCCCAGTGGCGGTGACGCGCGGCCCGGTGCCGCGCTCGCGGAGACTGGGTGTCGCTCGGCCGGTGCGCTGTGGCCGCTGCCGTGCTCTTCCTCTTCTTCGGGCAATGCCACGTGAGTCTCCCTCGGCATTCTGAATCTTCTGATTCTATTGTGCTCACACCTTATCTGAATCACTGAATAGGCTAACGTGCTGACTAAAAATGTTTCCCCAAAAATGACAATTGAAATTCTAGCTTCCATAACCATCATTCACTCACAGATGAGCTTCTCACACCAAAATATTTTTGAGTGCCACAATAATTTTTGAGTGCAGTTGCTGAGATTATATATGCTTATTTTTCTATAAATCGACTATATATATATATATATTGCTCCGGTTCAATATATTTCATGACCGGTTCAATTCATCCGGTCTAAAACTATCGAACCAGCGGTTCAACCGGTTCTTAACGGTTGGACCAGTGAACCAGTAAACCGATGGCCTCGCCGGTTCAATGTCCGGTCCGGTCCTAATAACTATGGTCAAAGGTTCTAAGTGCCATAGTTGTGTGCAATCAAAACAACCTCGCAGGCCCCACAAGGCTGCCGAGGAGAGAAACTTGGCATCACTAGAACTCCTACATTCAGATCTTTGTGAAATAAATGAAGTGTTGACGAAGGGTGGAAAATGATATTTCATGACTTTGATTGATGATGCAACTAGATTTTGTTATGTGTATTTATTGCAAACGAAAGATGAGGCCCTACACTACTTTAAAATTTATAAGGCAGAAGTTGAAAACCAACTTGACAGAAAGATAAAAAGGATTAGGTCAGATCGTTGTAGAGAGTATTTTTCTAATGTTTTTGATTTATTCTGTGAGGAACATGGCATTGTACATGAGCGAACACCTCCCTATTCTCCCGAATCTAATGGGATTGCCAAAAGGAAGAATCGTACGCTGACTAACTTGGTGAATGCCATGTTAGACACTGCGGGATTACCTAAGGCATGGTGGGGGAGGCTTTGTTGACCTCGAATCATGTATTGAATAAAATTTCTAATAGAAATAAGGATAAAACACCATACGAGATATGGATTGGGAGAAAACCATCACTTTCTTACTTACGTACATGGGGTACTTGGCGAAAGTCAATATACCAATAACAAAAAAGCGCAAGCTAGGATCTAAGACTGTGAACTGTGTCTTTCTGGGATATGCTCATCATAGCATTGCTTATAGATTTTTAATAGTTAAATCTGAGGTACCTGACATGAACACGGGTACAATTTTAGAGTCTCGTGATGCTACGTTTTTTGAGGAAATCTTCCCAATGAAGGATACACATAGCACTTCTAGTCAATCTTCTGTTTCAATTCCCAATTTAATCACACCACCAGAACAAACTGAACATACACTTGAGCATCTCGCTGAGGAGGATGACAGTGAAGCTCTGAGAAGGAGCAAGAGACAAAGGATAGCTAAGTCCTTTGGTGACGACTTCACTGTGTACCTTGTAGATGATACTCCCAAGTCAATTTCAGAAGCTTATGCATCCCCTGATACTGACTACTGGAAGGAGGCTGTTCGTAGCGAAATGGACTCCATTATCGCTAATGGGACTTGGGAGGTGACAGAGCGACCCTATGGGTGCAAACCCGTAGGTTGCAAGTGGGTGTTTAAGAAGAAGCTAAGGCCTGACGGTACTATTGAAAAGTACAAGGCTTGGCTTGTGGCCAAGGGCTATACTCAGAAAGAAGGTGAAGATTTCTTTGACACTTACCACCTGTTGCTAGATTGACCACAATTCACGTATTTCTCTCCTTGCGCTGCCTCACATGGTCTTTCGTTCATCAGCATGGACGTTAAGACAGCTTTTCTTAATGGAGAGCTGGATGAGAAAATTTATATGAAGCAGCTTGATGGATTTGTGGTAGAAAGTCAAGAAGGCAAGGTGCTAAAGTTGTTAAAATCTTTATATGGTCTGAAACAAGCTCCTAAGCAGTGGCATGAGAAATTTGATAGAACACTAACTTCTGCGGGCTATGCAGTCAACGAGGCAGATAAGTGTGTATACTATCGCTATGGTGGAGGTGAGGGAGTTATTCTGTGCTTGTATGTTGATGACATACTAATCTTTGGGACAAACCTTGAGGTGATTAATGAGGTTAAATCATTTTTGTCTTAAAATTTTGATATAAAGATTTGGGAGTAGCTGATGTTATCTTAAATATTAAGCTAATCAGATGTGATGATGGGATTACACTCTTACAATCTTATTATGTGGAAAAGGTCTTGAGCCGCTTTGGCTATATTGATAGCAAGTCTTCTCCAACTACTTATGATCCTAGTCTTTTACTTTGCAAAAATAAAAGAATTACTAGGAATCAACTGGAGTACTCCCAGATAATTGGCTCACTTATGTATCTAGCCAGTGCAACTAGGCCAGACATCTCCTTTGCTGTGAGCAAATTGAGCCGGTTTACCTCTAATCCGGGAGATGATCATCGGTTACGAGATAGAGATTATGCGGGCGTCCTGATCACGCGTCCTAATATCTCTATAAATACCAAGCTGTTGTCTCCACGCAACATATACGAAAACAGTCTAGGGCTTGCCATCTCTTCTGTTCTGAGCCGTCGTTCGTCGTCTACTCCGTCCCGATTTTTGGCGTGCACCGGCGAATTGGGAGAGCAGGTCTCCGAAACCCTCGCCTTCGACGTCCTGCACTGGGAGAGGGCGAATAAGATTTTTGGGAAGCACTACGCGCGACTGCTCACTGCGCCCATCACGGCTCGTCTTCCTTCACGTTCGGGCGCTGTGCGTCGTCGTCATCATCCGGTGCCGTGCGTCATTCGTGCGGTACGTACTGCGCCCGTGTCTACTCCAGAACAGCCTCTACAATAGTGCTGTAGATACGCGTACACTATGTCTCCTGTGTTTGATCTATTCATATTAATTACTGTCATATATATGTTTAGATCAGATTACATGATTCTGTCTACTTATGCAATTAATGTCATGATTTATTTATGAAATAAATTAAATTTACATGTGCTTATATTTTCAACAGTTAAGAGGTATTGGCTATTGAGCCTAGTTAAGATGTTGGGATGACCCTATCTGGTTTCAGCCGCCCATATAATAGAGGTGAAGCCCTAGTTTTAATACCTGCTCTTCTCGTCCTATATGCGCCTCCTAGCTGCCGAAAGCACGCAAAATTTCTTCATGTAAAAAAAATCAAAGAAAGAAAGAAAGTATACGCGATTTCCTCTCCCATTCCATCCGTTGCTCTTTCTCCAGAACTGTCCGCACCTCGCTTCGTCTTCTCCACCAGCCACATCCTCAACTCCTCACTACTCCACCAACAGCGACCCTGCTAGACGCCAGTACCACAACTGGCGGCCTCACTTCGTCCCGGGCGCAAAGCATGAGCATCACAATAGGAAATTCCTGTGAGCTGCATACAGTAGTTGCATGCCTACATCTTTCTTGCATTTCTTTATTTGTTTGGTTTTGCAGCTTGCTGTTGGGATTTGGGAATGCATCGAGTAACTTTTCTTCTTTTGATTGATAGATCTATGTGCATGTCTAGCATTTTTCTCAAATCTTTCTTATACTGTTTTTCTGGTTGGTTGAGTATTTCTTCCCTATTCTTTCTGCTCCAAACTTGATGAGCGCCGTATTTCTTATTTCTTGGGTGTGCGCCCCCGAATCAGTCGTTGGTGAGTCGCTCGAGCTTGACGACCTCCCCGACATCGGCCGCGCCTCTCCCGGAGCCGGCCAAGACGCTGCTGAAGCAGAGGTCGGTCTATAGCATGTGTATGCATCATGATACGGACGGAACTTCCAAGATGTGAAACGGGTCAAGTCTGGGAACTTCATGAGGGGCACCTCCACCAACCTGTCATCCGACTCGGATGGCCGGATACGGCGACTAGTGACGTACCAATCTTATGAAAGTCGGATGTATGATATATCAAAATTTTAGTAGAAATAACTTTTATTGTTTTATTAGGTAAAGATTAATACTATGGACGCTTCAATTGAATGATAGTTTTACCTGATTTATTTATAGAACCTAGGGTTTTTTACTGAGTGGTTTGGTTTATTTAGCAAGGCGGTTTTTAGGAAGGGTGGTTTTTAGATGTAATAGTGATTGGAGAGACTGATATTTGACTATTTATCTTACTTAAAAAAATTTATGTAAGCATAATTTATTTTGTTATTAAAAATTTTTTTAGCATTAAAAAAATATATTTATATTAAAATTTTAAAATAAGATAAATAATTAAATATCATGATAAAAATTAACTGTGTCATTTATTTTAAAAAAAAAAGAGGGGAGTATAAAGCTGGTCTTGAACCTAGTCGACTCGACTCCCCGCACAGCGCGGCCGTAAGCCTCTCAGCCGTCTCTCAATCTCTATGGGGCGTAACGCCGTAAGCGTCCTGCTCCTCCGGCGGAGTCGATCGCCGTCGCCGGTACAGATGATCCTCCACCCGTCCGCGGCCGCAGTTCGAGACAGACGCGCAAACGCAATCGACCTTCGCTGCCGACATCGATCGTCGGCGACGGCGACGTTATAGGCGATATAGGTGAGGCACGGGAGCCCGCCCAGTCGCCGCCACCATCCATCCTCCACTTTCAATTGAGCTTTTCTCTTGGTAATCCCTTCCTATTGCCTGACTGAGTTTGCTTGCTTGGCTCCTGATTGTTCTGACAGATGCTAGATTGGGGTTCTGTGGGCTAATCTTTGCTGATGTTTGAGACGCCATCTGGCTTCGCGATCTTCAACTTTGATGGGCTAATCTTTGCTGATGTTTGATGCGGCTTGTTGCTTCTTATCCCCTCCCTTCGTTCGCTATTGATGTGCTGCTGCTGCGTTAGTCATCGATCTGATTTTGGTTTCTTTCTGGCTGCAGGATATCTGGCAAAACTTTGCCGTGGAATACAGGTCAAAAAATGCTAGTAGTCCTTAATTTCCTTCCCTTCTGATTAGTTCTTCTATCCGTTGCTTGTCTGCAACTCAAAGCAACTCGAGCAGGTTAATTTCAGCAACTCGAGCAAAGTTATTTCACCGATTACTGTTTGACTGTTTCGGTTGGTGTGACTATTACTGATTATTCCCTTCGTTTCTTTGTCAGGTAGTACGGCGTGGCGATTTTCAATTTTTTTAGTGACAAGTCTGGGGCCATTAACTGTGATACTGGTGTCAATAATCAGCTTACTAGCATGATAAAGAGGTGGTGGCACCCCGGGCAGAAAATAGCTGTTGGGAAGCCTGAATATAAGACAATCATAGAAGCAAGCCTGGTTAGTGCAAGCTCCTTCCCTTGTTGCATATGTTTTGATCAGGCAACATGTTTTACTTACATTACTTTCAGGGCATTTCCTGCCTGCATGTTGTACAGTGGGAAGAACTGGCGGATTAGTAATCTTCGGACAGTTAGATGTTTCTTTAGATGGTTAGTGAAATATTCGACTAAATGGTGTGAACAAAAGCCCAGCGATTGAAAACATCAAATAACGTGGGGTTTTTATTGGACGTTCATGAAACATTTGTACAACGGTTGAAACAAAAAATTGGGGTCATTGAAAAAAATAGGTAATACGATACCACCAGATTCACAGAAAATATTGTCTTTTTAGCTATTAACAGTGATTGATGTCTCAATGCAATGTCGAGTATCAAATTATACAGACGAATGATTAAAATATACAGAAGCTATACACAATTGAAGGTCCGCTGCAGTAAGCATGGTATATCAACAACCGCTAATCCTATATGCCCTCAAGCAGAGAGCAGCCTATCCCCCCATACCCCAGGGTCCTCAAAGCAGAGAACCGCCAAAAATGGTACACAAAACTGAGCACCATACCTCTCAACAAGCCTAGGATTAATGCAGGGATGGAAGAAGAACAGCAGCTGATGCAAAGGGGGACTAGCGGCTAAGAAAGCAGCAGACAAAGTGGAAACCTTGCAGGCCTCAGCAGGCCTCTTCTCTCCTCTGGACAGTGTGCTCATCTCATCTCATGGACATCAGGGTGCGCCTCTGGATGGTCCTCTTGGAAGGCTGAGCAGCCTTCGGAGCTCTCTTCAGGTTTTGGCTTACGATCTTCTCTATCTGCTCTATTGAACTGGACAGTTTCTTCTCCATGAGGTCAGCAAGAGCTGGATCATTTGGTCTGGATGGTGTCTGCAAGGAGCAGTCAGATGGAGAGGAAGATGCCTTCAGCTTGCCCTCGGCCAAATAAGTTGTTGATATGCTTGCAACAACTTGAGTTGAGCCAGGACAAGAGGCAGCAACATCCAGGGTTTTTTGAGTTGGTGGTGCTGGTGTGCTTTTAGGGACATCCTGTTCTGTTTGCACTGGAGTTGCTGGATCCACAGATCGTGAAGAATCTTCTGTCAATTGGATCTGCTGCAGAGCCGCAGCATTTCCGAGGCGACCTTTTCTCTCAACTGCCTGCAAATGGTATGTACTATTGTCAGCAGATTGTCATGGATGCATAACTAGATTTGCATTCCAATAGCTTGAAGGATGTGTTAGCATTGTTGGCCTTCTACAACTCAGTACTGGACAAGCATATTTTCATCATCTGAACATAAATACAACTACAAGGAACAAAAGGCATGGGAAGCTATAACAGTAGTGGTGGATTACTATTTACAGCAAAATGAACAAAACAAAACCGACTTTTCTTCCACCAATGACAGTATTGAAGCAAAATGTGAAATCTGGAGTAACTGGTATGTAAAGTGAGATTTATAACTCTGATTGTTTGACACTGCAGAAAATACACTTATTTTGGCTGCAGTAGTTTTTCGCTATGAAGATAAGACTATTATATCAGCTAGCAAGAATTTCATCAAGACTGACAAAGAGATATTTTGTATTTAAGAAACTGTATACACAAGAAACCAAAGTATTGAATATGTACCAATCAAAGTATTTCCAAAAAGTAGCCTTAATGATAACTGAGCACTGAGTAAAATTTAACGGGGAAAAAAACCCTGAAGAAAGCACTGTAAATTGCACCTGATAAACTACAGAATGAATACATTTTGTTCAATTTTGTCAGGTTATGTAAATCTCAGAAGGTATGAAGACTGGCAGGGTAAGTAAGATTAGGCTGTTGCCAAGGTCCTATATAGCACAAATTCCAGCATTGAGGTAAATTCTCATTCTCTATATAACCTTTGCTGCACATCATTGAAAAATGTATACAACTAAAAAATGCACCTACCTCTACAATGCAAAGCAGTGATGAATTACGATTCATGATAGAACAGACCCAATCCCCCAAATGTTGTGGCTCTTTAGTTTTAGTCCACAGAGTGTACAACCCAACAAGTACAACAAACCGGACATGTCATAGTTGATTACTCACATTATCAGAAGAACATGCAAACTCTAAAGCACCACTTAAGAAGATCATAAAGAATTGCAACAGACATGAAATGGATGAATGTCACATTTCCATGGCTTAATCCTGTTATTTCACTGAACTTCTCAGAAAATTAGCATTAGTATTTCATCTGATTACTGGTCACCTAAAATGACAGATAGACAGATTGAAGAAGATATAAAAAAGAATGAAGAAGCACCGGTTGGTCAGGAAGAGTCCATCAATGGTAATTCATTTATAATCTGATATGATTTTGCAAGTATAAAAAAACACTAATTGAATATAATTCCATGCTATTGTGTTCCTCATTCCAGTGACCGAAACGCTTACTAACAAAATTCAGAGATGTTGTTGCAGTAGCAGAAAAAATGCCCATTATAACCAGCAGTAGCCAAAAGACCCTTAATTTCCTAGACTGTGACTATTGTTAGTAGTATTCCCCGTTGGTAACCAGGACATTCTGAATGCAAGCCCAACCACAATTCCAGAATCATTTGCACAATATTTAGCATTATGATATCCTCAAGAACATATCATGCATCAAATATAACCTAACCTAAACATGATAATAGTGGCACAAATCCCCAAGAACATACCATGCATCACATAAAACCTAAAGTCCTAAACAGGATATTAGTATTTAGCACAAAACGACCACAACATTTTACAGGATTCAGAGAACATCCGACACAAGCCTATGGAAATGGTTCGTCACCTTGACGACTGATGTGATGTCGCGGAGTGGGCTCCTCGGGTACCACTCCGGTAGGGGGCTTCTCCTCTTCGGTGTAGTCCTCACAGTCACAGCCCAGGACGGTGGCACGTTCTCCTTGTTGCTCGACGGCGGAAGGACCCGTCGAGCCAGCGGCTTGACGGCGGCGCCCTTCACCACCACAGCTCCTGGAGACGTCATCCTCCTGATAAAGAACCCACCACCAGAGGGGTCGGCGAGCGCCGTCCTGCCGGAATTCCTCACTTCAGGCATCCTGGAGATCTGCGAGAAGGATGCAGCACATCGGTGACACAAGAAACCAATAGAACTCACCAAGAACTAATGGAATGAAGATTTCTCGCGCACCTTCTGCGCGGCTCAGATTTGGCTCCTGCCTCTTCCAATGTCAACTCGAAGCCTACGAACACCGTAAGATTCCTGCAAGAAATCCGCAGTTCCAGAATAACCTCGAGAAACAAGCCGGGTAAGACAAGAAATTGCCCCAAGAAACACCAGAAACCATCTAATCCCCGGTTTGTTCAACTCAGATTCGTCCTGAAATCTTCTAATCCCCATTGATTTACAACTAAAGGACCCAGAAAAAAACCACAGAAGAGTATGGGGGCGAATGCGAACCAACGAATCCCCACAAAAACCAACCAAATCTCACAACATTTCGGTCAACTCACCTCAGATTCCTGCCGCTGCAACCCCCGCACACCAATCCTATCCCTCTCCACGGATCTGCAAGAGCGGAATCAGACCAAAACGCATCAAGAAATCGCTCGAACAAAGCCAAGAAAACAAACACCCCCCAGAACGCAAAATTTCATACGATTTGCTCGGCTCTTCTCCGATCCCCGCCGATCCGGGCCCCGCGGCGACTACTCTCTACGATACACTAGCCTAACTAAGGTGGAATCCCTAGGGTTCGAGCTTGGAGGAGGTGGCTATAGGCTCTAACTAACGGGTGGGGGGGAGACCAGGAGGGGCGGCGCGTAGGCGGGGATTTCTTATCGCGTTTGAAATGGCCCGTTGTACGGCGTGGTCTGTGGACCGGGAGCAGCATCTCGCCGTCCGCGTGTTCTGGTAGGAGAGATGGACGGCTGAGATGGTCCCGGTGTATGGACCACGTGTATGCTGTTTGGGAATTTGGAGTTTTCGACCGTTGGTTGCTCTGCTCTCGGCTGAGAGGTGAGAACTCTGCATCAATGTGTTTTTTTTGGGGGGAATTTGAACAATAAAAATTGGCACAAGCTGTGATTCTTTTGTTGAGACTCCAACTAGAACATCAAATTTTATTCATCTGTAGTACAATCTCAAGTTCTTAAGAAGACATGGGTAATATAGATTAGAAAAAGAAAAAAAAACATGAGTAATATACTTCGGGATTCCTGCTCGTGTTTTTTATTCTCTAGATTTTATATGTGCTACTAATTGACTGGATTGCATTTGTGCCAGAGGTTGCTGACTGCTCGTGCTTCTGTGGATGGTGGTGGTGCTTATAATTTAACTAGAAAATTGGCGTGCATATTTAGCCTATGCATATTGTTTTAGGCATTTGCTAGATTTTAGTTTCTTGAAAATTTCCAAATTTTCATCCACCTAATCCCTGTTTGCCTGGAGTAAGGTGACGAACGCGTCTTCCTATTTGGGGTCGAGTCCGGTCCTGACAAGCGTTGTTTCTTGGTTGGATCGAAAGAGTCTAGGGGGATCTTTTTGACCTCTTGTTTACTCTAATTTCCAATTTGGCTACCTTATTCACCGGAACTTCCTCGTGCTCCTGAGAAATGGATGCCGCCAGTTGTATATTGTCTCGTCCGACTATGACCTCTTGTGATTCTGCCAGTTCGTAGCTCTCCTTGTCGTAGGTGAATGCCTATTTATCGTCGCTGTGGAGAGAGATAACTCCCGCAGGTCTGGCATCTTTAGCATCATATATGTGTAATGGGGAATCGTCATGAACTTAGTGAGGGTCAGTCTTCCAAGATGGCATGGTAAGCTGTCTCGAAATCAGCAACCCCAAAATAGATGTTCTTCGTATAGAAATTTTTCGGCATGCCAAAAGTGACCGGTAAGGTGATCTAGCCGAGTGGCATTGAAGAAAGGCCGGGGATGACCCTGTGAAAGGGAGCTATACTCGATTGTAGCTCGAAGTGAGGTATCTTTATCTCGTTGAGCGTCTTCATGAAGAGGATGTTGAGGGCACTCCCACCATCGATCAGCACCTTCTTGAGTTTGATGTTCTTGATGACCTGGTCCATGACGAGTAGGTAACGCCCTGGATAGGCCACTTAGTCAGGGTGATCCGTACGGTCGAACATGATGGCGACCTCGGACCATCGTAAGTATTAGAGAGCGTCGACTGCGACGGTGTTGACTTCCTGAGCGATTAGCTTTTGCTTTTGCTTGGACTCATACGCCAATAGCCCGTCGAAGATATGATTGAGTTCCGCGTGAGGGTCCTAGAACCCTCCTGCTGCATTGGCGTCTAGCTTATCCTTGTCTTTGCTGTTACCGGTATCACCGTTTGCCGATGGCTTTGGTCGACATCGCTGAATCCCTCTCCTCTACTGTCCTCACTTGCCACCACCGTGGTGGGATGGGGCGGTGAGCTCCCAGCAGCTCGGATCGAGGCGAGGTGTGAATCAAGGTAGGGGCATAGTACGGCACGGGCGAGGTTGAGGTCCTTGTCCATTGTTGTCTTCCCCTTCCTCATCGGTCTTCCTAGTAACCCTTCTACTTGCCTCCCTGTGCCGTATCTCACTGCCACCTCCATGGTCCTGCTCGAGCTCCGTGCAAGGGGTGGTAGGGAAAGACCGCATGGAAAGCGATGGCGTCGCCCAACGCGCCGCACATACGGTGCCTTCACCGGCAAGGGCCCTCACCTTGACGAGGAATACATGCCCTCTGCAGGTCACGTGTGCCTCTGTGGGGGCATGGCTTCGTCCAATGTGGCGTTGTGGCACAGAAGTGGAGGGCTAAGGGGCTGTTGGTTCCCACTACTCCCCCAGTTTCTTTTCTCGTTTCCCGCGCGCACGTTTTTTAAAATGATAAACGGTGTATTTTTTGTAAAAATTTTCTATATGAAAGTAGCTTAAAAAAGCAAATATGTCCATTTTTTAACTTTTTAATAACAAATACTTAATTAATCACGTACTAATAACATTTCTCGTTTTACGTGCGACTTATTTAAGTCACCTAATAAGCCAGAAAAAACAGCGTGTAAGGGCACTCGTCAGGTCACCGCACCGTGCATGCCCTCAGTTGGGGCGATGCAAAGATTCGAATTTTTTTGATTTTTAGATTTATTTATTAAAAGATTTGCAAAAATAGATTTTCGTTTCAAAAAATTGCAAAAATAGACTCCCGCCGCCCTCTGGGAGGGCGATTTTTAAAAATCGCCCTCCCAGGGGGCGATTTTATGACGTGGCTGACGGCCGTTGGCCCCCCCGGCGACGGCCGTCAGCCATTTTGCAGGCGGCCCCGGCCTCCCAAAAACCGCCCTCTCAGAGGGCGGCAAGGGGGCCGCCTGCAAAATGCGCCCGGGGGCCGGCCATTTTACAGGCGGCCCCTTGCCGCCCTCTGGGTGGCGGTTTTTGGCTTGCCGCCAACTAGAGGGCGGTATTTAGCCTTAATTATAGTCCCGACCTTCCGGACCCTATCCGGACCGTCCGGACCAATATTCCGAAAAAAAAATAAAAAATTGATTTAAAAAAATTAATTTTCGAAATCAATTTTTATGTGACTACCGGCTGTCGTCACTATTTCCTAGGCGCATACTGTCGCCGCTCCCTGGCCGTGCCATCCTCACACAGTAGTTGCATCGTTAGTTTATCCATCAATAGGTTTGTATGATAGTTAATGTGTGTTTAGTTGTCACCGCTCGGAATGTACTTTCGTCGTGAAGTTGACACTCGAAAATTCATATTTTTGATCAGATTCGTCAGAAAAACGTAGATCGTGAGGAATACGTCGTTGATCGATGAGCGTAAACGAAGTAAAGTGGTTTCATCAGGAAACGTAGAATTAATAAAACGTTATATACAACAGACAACTATTACAGACACAAAGTACTACGGCCCGGACCGTAACCTCTAGGCCTCTTCGACTTCCTACCCTGCGCTCGCACCTGTCCCTGGGAGTACGTCAACCTGTCTGGTGGTACAGCACGGCCAGCGCGGGTCGTCTGCACGGTGTGGCAACTGGGCACCCTCGACGGCTGACAGGTAAGACCGGTGGGACTGGTCGAGACCCGGTCGAGCAGCTCTGGTGTAGGGTACGCCATACCTGCATACAAATAGAGAGTTGCGTAAATTAGTTTAATGTTTATAGCATTGTTACATGACAATAAAAAAACAGTACGATACATGTCATTCTACAACAAAGATCAAGTATAGACTTACACTACACCCCAGCACCACCAATTGTTCGAGAACGTCTAAGACGGGGTCGTCTTGAAGTTGTGCCTTCACTTGTAGGACGACTACCATCAGCGGCTGAACCCGACGGTCCAGCTTCTGCCGCACTTGGACCGGCTGCATCCTTTGGACATTTCTTATAGGTATGACCTGTTTGGTCACACTTTGAGCAACGTTTAAGTCTTCCACCGGCTTCTGACTCATCCATGTCATTACGGATGCGTCTTGTCTTGCGGCGACCTTTTTTAGTCCTCAATTTTGTTGGGTCAGGAATGTAGATAGCTTGAGGATTCTCCGTAGTAAATGTCCCCGCTATACCGAAACCGTATATCTCTCCACTCCAGGTATTATAGATTGCTTCTTTTCTGAAATAAGGTGAGACAAAATAACGTGCTTCGATTCCACACTCACCGCTCGCGGCAATCACATGGGAACATGGCTTGTGGAGCAGAGTAGGTTTTTCGGCACGAGCATTTGCAGGTCCGTCTTCTTTGAGCACACACTCCTGCACAACTCTTTTGCGGTAGATTCCGCGCATGCCCTTGTCGACACACAATATTTCAAATCTGTGTTCTTGTGTGCCTTGAGGTAGAGCACGATGTCTTCGGGCCTTATTACTTTTTATCTTGCAGTACTTAGTGAGCAGCGTTCCAAAGAAAAGATTATTATCCGTCATTGAGGGGCCAGCTGCTCTGAACCGATCTCTAAAGTACTTGCATGTGCCATGCAAGATAAATTCAACTATTCCAACAAGTGGGAGCCCTCGAACACCACGCATCACCCAGTTATAGACCTCTGCCAAATTTGTGGTCATTATGCCAAATCGAGAACCATCCTTGTCATACAACAATGCCCATTTCTCCTTTGGCTCATTCTCAATCCACTCTGAAAATTTTCTAATTGAGGATGTATGTCTTCTTCTCATACGAGGTCCATCACTTGATAGAGGTTCAAGAGCTTGTGGAGCCTCATCCCCTCCAATGGTCGGCCTCCTGGACTGCTCATCTGTTTGTTTAGAGGTCAGCTCATCCAACCTCCTCCAAAGCTCATTGAACTTCTTCTCTTGATTCTGGGCGCAAAGCCTCTTGAAAAGATCCATAAGGTGCTTATTTCTAAACTGTCTGTAGAAATTAGCACCCATATGAACGCATGCACCATCTGCTTTGAACATCAGACCACCTTGGTGGTATCCCTTCTCAACACTTCCATCTCTCAGTTCCTCAATTGCACGCAGCAAGCCAGAGTTACGGTCATGTATGAGGCATACATCTGGTCTCATCCGTACAACTGCTGTCTTAACCCTTTCTAGGAACCAATACCAGCTATCAGTGTTCTCACTCTCAACAAAAGCGAAAGCCACCGGTAGAACTTGGTTGTTTCCATCAACTCCAATTGCTGTTAATAGCTGTCCTCTATATTTTCCAGTCAGAAATGTCCCATCGATGCAGAGGAATAGGACGACAATGGATAAATGCCTGAATGCAAGCACCTAGTGCAAAGAATACACGTTGCAACACGCTTTTATTACCATGGTCAATTGATGGAAAGGCTTTCAGGTCATAGCACGTCTCCGGATTCCTCTGAAGAATACAGCCTAAGAGACGAGGCAAATTATCATAAGATGCTTCAAATGTGCCAAACCTCATCTCTACAACCTTCTGTTTTGCCCTCCAAGCCTTATCATAGCTAATTGTATATTTAAATTTCTCTTCAATATGCCTAACAATCGACCTTGGGTTCATACCCCAGGTTGTTGATAATATGAGAGTACATCTCTGTTGCAACAAATGCAGAGGTCATGTTTCTATGATATTTTTCAACACCTGTCAAGTAACATGAATGCTCCGTCACGATTGAAAACTTGCCAATAATCTTTCCATATACCCTTGAATGCGTGCACCCGCCATGGACACCCATCCTTCATGCACTTCACTTCATACACTGATTTGTTTGACTTCACGACCGAGAACTCCCTCTGAAGTGACACCGCCCATTGTTTGACTGCTTCCTTTAAATCTTCTACATATGCGTACTTAGCCCCCTGAATGACCTCATTCTGCTTGTACTCCCACGGCACATGATGCCGCTCGGAGATAGTAAGCGTAGAGAAGTCCTCGTTGCTCCATTCTGCAGGCATCACGTTGTCCTCATCAGACGAGTCATCATACTCTGCATGCTCATTTTCAGAATCTTCTCTAGCCATTTCTTGACGATCGTGTCAATATGTTCTCCCTCATCTGCACACACCTGTTGCCTGTCTATCTTCTTCATTCCCTCCTTCATTCCCTCCTTCATTCCCTCCTTCATTTTCTTCTATTGTTTCACTATCACCTCCCGCCGTACTTGGACCCTCATCATCTTGTACGGGCATTGCACCAGCGTTGTTATCTTTCTCATATATGGACACAAGTATGCCCAGTGGCCAGCCACGTTGAAATGCATTCTCCACATACCATCTCCAAGTGGCAGTGCAATCCACTGGCATCAGTTCCCAAAAAAAACCTTCAACTACACGACTGACTACTACATATAAGGTTATTCCGCTGAGCTGAGGGTCCAGTCAAAACCCTCGCATCAGCCAGTTGTATACTGATCCAAAACTTCTCTCAGCTGGCCTATCAATACCCTTAGCCGTTGAACTAAACTCCGATAGATCTACACCGTCTGGACCATATCTCACATTCCCTTGCCCGTGAAATAACTGAAATATCACCTTATTTGACATATCTGTTGATGAAAAATATAGTTAAACTAGGTACCAACATCCTCCTAACATCTAAAACCGTGTATTCCAGATTTTACAAGTAACATCTGTACAAAAAATAAGTCATCTAACAGATTAACTAAAAACTACAGATCTATATAGTACTATACACGTAACTAGTACATTACTACATTAATTCTTACATACAAATAGAAATTGCAAAGGAACAATGGATTTTACCTGCTGGCAAAATCAGCAAACGGGCAGAGCTTCGCTGCTTTCGCCCTCTCAGCTCTCTCCTGTTTTTTTTTCTAATTTGAGTGAATTTTATGACTTTTTTGAGTCTGGGAGGGGGGTTTTATAACCGGGGGATAAAAACCGCCCTCCCATAGGGCGGCAAGGGGGCCGCCTGCAAAAAACCACCCTGCAAATGGGCGACTTTGTAGGCGGCCCCCCGGGAGCCAAAAACCGCCCTTTCAGTGGGCGGTTTTTGGGCACATTTTGCAGGCGGCCCCCTTGCCGCCCTCTGAGTGGGCGGTTTTTGGGAGACCGGGGGGCCGCCTGCAAAATGGCTGACGGCCGTCGGCGGGGGGGCCAACGGCCGTCAGCCACGTCATAAAATCGCCCCCTGGGAGGGCGATTTTTAAAAATCGCCCTCCCAGAGGGCGGCGGGAGTCTATTTTTGCAATTTTTTGAAACGAAAATCTATTTTTGCAAATCTTTTAATAAATAAATCTAAAAATCAAAAAAATTCGCAAAGATTCAAGCTGGCGTGCGGGGTGCGGTCCATTCAGTTGGGCCCTGAACAGCACAATGGCGTATGTGTGGCCCATATTAATTGGGCCGGGAGAGCTATTGTATAGATCGGAATCCGGAATTCCCGGATTGTGCGCCATCATCCCTTAATTATGCCGGTGAAGACGCAGTTGGTCTGTTTGCTTCCTCTATTCGGCGCCATCAAGGAAGACGAAGATGAATCTTGCTCTGCATGCTGCGGCGTTGCAAGGTAGTAGAAGAGGAGGTCCTGCCACGGCAGTTTGACCCGGCACAGAGTCAGAGGGTATAGGGACTGCCTTTCCGCCATTTCCGTACGCCATCCGGAGTGTTCATCTCTCAACCGATGACCACGGTTGGAGAAGCGATAATCCCACTGGCTGCCATGGATATTTGCTACACATTGAGAAGCAAATAATGTATCATGGACTTAGCAAGCATCTTGATTCAATTCCTCTTCCTTGGGTTCATACATTAGTGCTTTAATTATAGATCCAGCATAGCATGGTTAGTACTCCTTCGGTTTGAAA
The DNA here is from genome assembly GCA_003991445.1 of Oryza meyeriana var. granulata. NCBI lineage: Eukaryota > Viridiplantae > Streptophyta > Magnoliopsida > Poales > Poaceae > Oryza > Oryza meyeriana. The sequence continues at coordinate 123,344 of RYFJ01000563.1, forward strand.
ATATAAGACGTATTAGATCTCTATATGATCTTTAATATTATACTTTAATTATTTTTTATTTATAATATAGTATTAACAACTATAAAATTAATATCATATAAAAATATTTTTAAATACGAGTCTAGTGATACTATATGCATGACACTAAACATATATATTTTTAGTTTAATTATTAGTCAAAATTTTTAAATATTGATTTTGTGGAAAACAAGTATGTCTTATATTTTCAAATAGAGGGAGTAGATAAAAAACAGAAATAGCTTTTTTCTAGAAATTTTCATGCAATTTGTAGGTGTCATCTGCTGATTTTTTAAAGACGTTTGCTGATTATTAGGACGTGGCAATTAATGCTAAAGGATCTGTTATTTAGTTATATTTTATTTTTTTAATCATTAGTAATTATATTTCACTATTTGCTTGTTAATGATAGGATTGATATGTACTTTACCAGTAGACGGTTCAGAAATGGATGCTCTAGATGCCAACGGCAAACTTTTGCCGTAGACATCGGAAAGGCAGACCATATAGATCTGGACAGGAGTAGGCTTCGGACGTTTGATAAAAAATTAAACAGTGTTTTGTTACGTATAAAAAATATTTTAGATGTTTCATCACTCGATAAAAAAGTTTCAATAAAAAACGTTTCAGATGTTTTATCACTTATAAAAAATATTTTATCGCTTAGTAAAAAATGTTTTAAGTAAATGTAACATTAAAAAAAGTTAATTGCAACATCAAAACCCATACAGTGCAGGTAGCAGGATAGGGTGGGTGTCCGATTTTTGGTCGTGCATCGGACGCCCGATCCTAAGTATTTTCTTATAGATCCTGCTGCTACTGTAGCCAAAGAGGAGGCACAGGCTCTCCTTAATTTGGTCCCTTTTATCTCTTACTCTCTCTATTATAAAATATAGGACGCATAAATACTACTAACATATAGACCAAAAAAGAATTATAATTACCTTTTCGTTTGGATCATCCTGCTATATCTATCTATGCGTATAATAGAATTAGGAGGCTTAATAATAAAAGATTTAAGACAGTCCAAATTTAGAGAAGAAAAAGGTACTAGTTAATGCATCAATGCATGCGCCCAGTCTTTCCTCCGCTTCAGAACCTTTTTCATCACTTATTGATGAAGTTTTTGTTGTTTGGCTAGCTTCAGAACACTGAAACTTAAGAAGAAAAGCACAGAACAGTAAATAGAAGCGCATGAATGCCAGAACCGCTGGTGGTGCATGTATGGATGTAAAGATGGGGCGGTATTGACTAGAGCCTGAAATGTGAATTACGAGTCAGTGGTAGTGGATATGCATTTAATTGCAGGAAAAATAAATAGGAGTAGTAGGTTTGTCATTCCAAAAGCAACAACAAATTCTGGAAAGTACTACAAACGGTCAGTTCCTGGGAAGAGAGGGAAGTAAGAAGCATGGCTCGAAGAAAGCGGAGATATAATAAGTTGCAAAAATTTTTTTTAGAACCGGCTACAACAAGCTCGTGACTCTAATGGAAATAATAGGTTAACTCTCTGCTCTATTTACTTGCAATGTGTTGCCCTATTAAAGTCCGTGAATACTTTCACCCTTTTTTTCTTATTAGGCAACATGCTAATAAAGAACCTTGGTTGCATTGCACCCTGTATTCTGAGGCGACTATTTCATGCGATTTAACCTATTTCCTGATTCGAAAAATTCAATAGCGTATCTATATGAGTGGAATGATGGATGGTAATAGAGATGTGTCATGTAAAAAAATTCTAAAGCAAAATGTTACCAAAAAATCTATCATGAAATAAATGAAATACCATTGAGTAGATAATGCTGTACTGCACTACTGCTATCCGCTTATTCCTATAACATTTTTTGCAACCAAAGGGGCAAAGTTTAGATAATTTCAAATTTTCATCGAAAACAGCAAACTGTTCTATACTTAGGCAGCATTCGAAGGTGAGGGAAGTGGAAGAAAATTTCCTCATTTTTCATAAATACGTTTCCCAAACTACTAAACGGTATGTTTTTTAAAAAAATTTTATATAAAAGTTGCTCTAAAAATCAAATAAATATATTTTTCAAGTTTGTAATAATTAAAACTTAATTAATCATACGCTAATAGTTTATCTCATTTTGCGTGATTTTTTTTTCTTTTTTCTCATCTTCAAACACTCGCTTAGCTTCCTGACTAGGCTAGTAAGTAGGAACTGCAGTGCTCAACACCGAAATGCAACTATCACTTGTATCCTCAAGTAACCCTATGCATACTAAGGCTTAGTTTAAAGATGAGAAAAAAGAAAGAAAAAGAGGATAACACAAAACGAGATGAGTTATTAGCATATGATTAATTGAGTATTAGCTTTTACAAACTTGAAAATAGATTAATATGATTTTTTAAAGTAACTTTTAGATAAATTTTTTTTATAAAACATGTACCGTTTGTACCGTTTAGCAGTTCGAAAAACATACTTACAGAAAACAAGGGGTTTTTATCCTAATTAATAGATTCGAACTGCCCTAAACCAGGTCGCAAAAATCCACACATATGGCGGAGAGCATATCTCGCCACAGGTCAGTGCAAGGATGGAATTAGCGGCGGAGGCTCTACGTCCTATCAGCGGGTGGAGAACCCATGAACACCTCATACTTATTGTTACGGTAAGTTGAATGTTCATGCCATTTTCCGGAGCAACGACCAAGCTTGGCGAAGACATCCACCAGTCTATGCCATGGAGAAAGTTGGCTTTCAGTGTTAAGGGCGACGCCGCTAGGATGTTAAGCATTAAGCCACTCAAACGATATCCTATCCAAGGCCCAAAGTATCCCCTGAGTTCAGCCCGGTCAGACGTCTCCCCCCACCTGACCAGTTTGTTTCTGGTGATACTTTGGTTTTCAGTACCTCCTAGTCCCAGTGAAGGAACATTGTGTCTGTACAACTGTGGTACACTACTAGTTGATCTTTATATTCTCCTTCTGGTCATCCACTAGCTTTTCTTGATCCTATGAAGCACATGTTTGGGTTTTGTATATATGGGAGGAGAGGATTGAAAAGCAGGTATATGCTGAGGTTATACTATAGTAGCCAGAAGAGTGAAGGCGAGCTGAATATAGGATGGAAAAGATGGTACTCCAACCTATGGCATGTTGATATATAGCTGCATAAGGGGTTACAAAAGTAATGAGCACATGTTTAATTACTTGGTGCATGTTTTGCTTGTTGCATCTCATGAGGGTTAGGTCCTTGTTGAGACTTTGTCTAGTGGCTCTTTATATATATTCTTGACACAGTGACTAGGATGTAATTCTCTACCTTACTTAAAAAAAAGTGATGAGTATATGGACATAAAACGAGCGATAAACAGGAGTACAAGACGGAGCATGACAGTGGCTTAACTTCAGCCAAAATTATACACGTCTGAACTATAGGGAACTATTGGATTATTGCCTGGATGAGTGGAACAGACTTGTGGCCGTTGCACATGAATACAGGATCATGGACTCTTGATATGGATAACCCGCTCAAACTGAAAGCCATTCTTGGTGCAGGCGGCTCGTGCGCTCGGCCCTCTCCTTACTCCATCTTAATCCTCCATAGTCCAACCTCCGCAACCAGCGCTCGGCGCATCCTGTCGGCCCCAGCATTAGGCCCTTCGCCTCTCAGCCCCCTCATCGCTAAATGCGAAATTACGATATTAGGTGTACTGGCAGGGATTCTACCAAAACGCAGGGTCTCTCTAACAGCTATATTTCCAATGCCTACCATTCCCATACTGAATGATGAAACTAGTATTACGACGTCGAGTATCATCTGAACTAAACTCTAGCTTGGAACAGGCACACATGGCAAGATAGAGATCTTGCCCCTATTTTATCGCTTGTATCTCTGAATATTGTTTTGAATATTTTTCGTCATATAGCGAGGGGTGTGTAACTAGCTAGGAGAGGAGGTAGCTGTGGCTCTTGATATAGTTTGAGGGGGTTTGGTTAGCTTCAGAGCTTCTGGAAATGACAAGAAAAGCACTGACAGAAGATAGAAGCGCATGAATGGCAGATTAATGCACTAGCTGATCTATCGATGTAAAGATTGGGATAATATTAAGAGCACTCGAATGAGTAGGTGGTACTAGAACCTGAAATCTGAATTACGAGCGAGTGGTGACCGGTATGCATCTAATTAAACGAAGAAATTGATCTTGAGATCTTTCAGGTGCCATTACTGATTTGAAATTACTAGGTTCGTCATGCCAAACACAATAAGTTAAGGAAACTAATTCTCAGATTTTTAGAACCTAAGGGCGGGGACAAACCTCAGCTTGTTCCAGATTTTCATCGAAAACAAGAAACCGTTCTGCTCAAGGCAGCTTCGTACGAGCACCACTAGCTTGGTGCGGCAGCAAGTTCAGTTCAGGATCTTCAGAACGCATCCTTCTCAAAGCGATCGAGCTCCAACGTACAGACCCTTTAGAATATAACATACTATTCTATAATTATAGTAGTGATCTAACGATTTAGATTTATTTTATACTAATAAAACTTACATATATATATATATATATATATCTTCAGAACGCATCCTTCTCAAAGCGATCGAGCTCCAACGTACAGACCCTTTAGAATATAACATACTATTCTATAATTATAGTAGTGATCTAACGATTTAGATTTATTTTATACTAATAAAACTTACATATATATATATATATATATATATATATATATATATATATATATTATATGTATCACTAATATAACTAGTATAATTGTATTATGGAAAAATAAAAAAGGCATATATGTAATTTGTTAGTCATTCTTGGCTGATTTTTTTTTTGTCTATCTGATCGTATAGAAATTCATGCTAGGTGGGATATGGAAAATAAATTCAGATATTTTTTGTGATTTTTTGACCATCCGATCATAAGGAGATTTAGTAACAATGTGGGTAATTATTATAATTAACACGTTATTTACTAAAATAACTATTTAAATGCCTATACTACTTCCTTCGTATCACCAGTATAGTTTAGTGTAAAGGGCCTTGCAATGTATTGCTCCAAACGTGTTGTTCCTGATGCTAGGCAAAGCTCTCCTTCCACCCTATGTAGTATCCTCACATTAAACTCTTCCTTTTAGCACTTGCACATCGTCAATCCAAGAGCAATATTCACCAAAAAAAAAAAAATAGACAGGTCACGCCTCGACGTGCAAAGCTCATGCACACCCTTGTTTCTAGATATGTTACATATTTCAGATTTGCTCTCTAATTCTTCAATCCATACGATGATATGAGCGGGCCATGTGCATCAGCTATATAAATTTTTAGATAACGAGACTATAATACTTTTACCTTATTGACACTTTAGAAACAAATTTAGCACATTTTAGAGATATTTGTTTTGTAGAGGCATTTTGGAGTCATTCTATAATTTGTCTCATACGTAAAGACACTGTGTTAAGACATTTTAAGCTCTAGAGACATATTTTAGGAGGATAAACTGCTCTAAATAACTAGATATAAGTAACACGGAAGACACTCTTAAAAACATAAAAATACCTTAAAATACTATAAGATATAAAGGCATTTTAGAATATGCCTCTTTGATTGTAGAGTCAATTTACCACAAGACATTTATAAAGTCTCTACGGTATTGTAAGGACATTAGAAAAATACCTCTACAGCACTAGAGAAAAAAATGCCGACCAGAGGCTGAATGACCTTAGCGCTCATCGTTGAAATGCATCTAAGATTTGCACCCGTGTTCTCTGGTCAGGGCAGGAGGCGAGCAACCCCATGCATGCCAAACCAGGTTGCAACGTATGGCCGAGAGCAGAGGTAGCCGCGGGGTGGTGCGACGACCTAACTGGCAGAGACTGTACACCGTGTCTTAGGGATGGAAAAAAACTTAAAACTTGTTGCTTGGATCGGCTCATATTGAATTTGGCTTGGATTGACTTAACTTATAGACATAACAAGTCGAGCTGAGTTAGGGTTTTAGCTCATGAGCTTAACGAGCCAGTTCACGAGCTGCTCGTTTAGCTCGTTAATATAAAAAATCACCATATCTTTATATACTTAGAATTTTTTACTTTTTAATTAGTGCTTAGTCTTTTAATTATGTCTAAATTATCTATATTTGACGAGCAAGTTAGTGTCTATTATTATATTAGTGTATGATAAGAAGATAGATTTTAAATTATAAATATGATATAAATAGGATAGAACTCGTTAACGAGGTTAACGAGACAACTAGTAAACCGAACTAACCTAAACTTTTCATAAGGTTAACAAGCCAGCCATTAAAATAACAAATCCAAACAAAACGAGCCGATCCGCACCTAAACGTACCGGTGGGTGGATAGCCCATCCCTACGTCGAACGCTTCGCATGGAACGACGACAGAGCGCTGCGGAGCCATTCACCAGTTCACGCCATGGCAAAATACCATTGCGTGCGCATCTCGTTGCAATCCAGCGTCGAGTGAGATGTCACGAGGATGAAGCACTAAGGGGATGTTTGTTTCTGCCACTTCTTGCTTATAACTTTTTTTCTCAGTTTTTGTTAGTATGTTTTTTAAAACATAAAACCATGTATTTTTTATAAAAACTTTCTATACGAAGGTATTAAAAAAACAAATAGATTTATTTTTTAAGTTTTTAATAGTTAATACTTAATTAATAAGAGCATCTCTAACAGAGAACCTAAACAGGACCCCTACTCTATTTTTTGAAGTGATAAAAAAAACTAAAGTCCAACAGGGTCCTAACTCGAGTCCCTACTTTATGGAGGCCCCGAAATCTTCCTTCTCAGCCCTATCTCCCACGGGTACGTAGAGAGCTCCCTACTCTACGGTTAGGAGTTTTCCGTTCGCGCGTGCGCTGTGACGCAGCCAGCCCTTCTCCCGCCAAATCTTCTCCAGCCGGCGTCTCCAATGTCCCCAATCTGCTCTCCTCCCCCACCGCCTCCGCCGCCGCCGAGGAAAGCGAGGAGACGAAGGCAAGATGACGGTGGAGAAGGTGGACGCGACCGTCGCCGACTTCGACGCCCACTTCAACAAGCTCTTCGCCGCGGGAGACGACGGCGGCGGCAAGGGCAAGTTGAAGCTGCTCCTCTTCCTCGCCGACCGCGACGCCTCCTCCAACCTCACCTGGTGCCCCGGTAAGCTTCTTCTCCCCCCGCTTCCTCTAAAATTATGCTGGTGGCATCGGGCGCTGAGGACGGAGGTGAGTTTGCGTGCAGACTGCAACGTGGCGGAGCCGGTGATCTACGAGAAGGTGGAGGCGCTGGCGAGGGACGTGGTGCTGCTGCGCGTGTACGTCGGCGACAAGCCAACATGGAGGGACCCGGCGCACCTGTGGAGGGTGGACCCGCGGTTTAGGCTCACGGGCGTCCCCACGCTCATCAGGTGGGAGAATGGCACCGCGGCTCGGGGACGACAAGGCCCACCTCGCTGACAAGATCGACGCCGTCCTCAACGCCTCCTCCGCCGCCGATTGAAACAAACGCAGCTTCTTGTATCTTAAGCGAATCGAAGTGGAGAGAACAATGGGTGCTTGTACCAGTAATTTGCTTCATCTGTATCCGCAGTTTAGCTTGGAAGCGTCTGTAGTATTCCTTGAAATTTTACAGATTTCTAAATGCTAGGCTGCAACTATGATTTTTATGTTTGGAAAAAATTTGAATTTGAATTTGAATTTAAATTGTCTTATTTGAAATCATAAATTTAAATATGGTTTATTGTTATGATTTACAAATATTTGAGTTTGAATTTTAGTGATGTAATATGAAAAATTTACATATAGATTATATTGAAATATAAGAGAAAAAGAAATAGGGGCTCAGATTTAAAGGTCTTTGTTGGAGCTGGATGTCAAAACACAGCCCCAAAAAATAGAATGAGCCCTTACTCAGAAAGTAGGGACTGTTTTTGGAGCTACTGTTGGAGATGCTCTAACACACTAATGATGTTTTTTTGTTTTACGTGTAGCTTATAAACCAGCACAATAAACCAATTCAAACACCTCCTAAACCACTCAATGAGCTCCTGTCCAACACCCAAAATATCCCATCAATTCAGCACCGTACATCATCTCTGTAAAACCATGCGTTGATTTGTATTTTGGTGATGGAAAATTGGAAAAAAAATTGACCATGAATTGGTTTTTGTTGAAAAATTGATTTGGAGAGCTGATGAATATTGGCATGAGTACGTACAACTAACGTGGATCAACTTGTGAAATTTGTGCCTAGAAAACATTTGTTTAGTCAGGTGATTTAAGATCAACCTTGATCAACGACGGATTAGGGCTACACTCAGGGAGAAGATAAGGTCCAAAACCATCGAGAATGTTGGATGACAAAGTTAAACACAAATGGCACAGGGTGAATAAACACTGGATGAGAAGATCTTCGTAATGGGCTTTACAAATGGTGTGGGCAAGCGTTAGTGTTCGTGAAGAAAAATTGGAAGAGAAAAATGAAGAAAAGAGATGCTACAGTAATCGACATGGTTCGGTGGTGTAGCAAGCTAGCGTATTTTTTTATTTTTCTATATTTCTAAAAAATATTTATAAAAGTATATTTTGTTTCAAAAATTTATAAAAATATACTCCCAGCACCCTTCGAGAGGGCAATTTTTAAAAAAGCCCTCTCAGAGAGCCTTTTTGTGACGTGGCAGACCACCATATTTTTGGGGCGGCCCCCTTGCCGCCCTCTTAGAGAGCGGTTTTTCTCGGCTAGGGGCCGCCGGCAAAATAGCCAGCCCCGTGGTCGGCCGTTTTGTGGGTGGCTCCCTTGCCGCTCTCCTAGAGCGCGGTTTTTCCCCGCTAGAGGACCGCCTGCAAAATAGTATATTTTTGTTTCAAAAATTTATAAAAATATACTCCTAACGCCCTTCGGGAGGGCGATTTTTAAAAAACTCCCTCCCGTTTTTGGTGACGTGGCAGACGGTCGTATTTTGCGGGCGGCCCTCATGCTGCTCTCCTAGAGGGCGGTTTTTCCTGGCTAGGGGCCACCTGCAAAATAGCCGGCTCTGTAGTCGACCGTTTTGCGGGCCGGCCAGGGGGCCGTCTGCAAAATAGCCCTTTTACCTCTTTAAAACTTCTTTATGGGTATAAAATTGCTCTTTAGGAGGGCGATTTTTTGTTGATTCAGTATAAACCCCCTCCCAGTCTCTGAAAAGTTCATAAAATTTACAAAAATAACAGAAAAAAGAAGAGAGAGAGCTGAGAGCGAAGGCGAACGAAAGTGACGAAGCCCTGCCAGTTTGCGGATTCGTCTGCAGGTAATATTTTATGTCTCTTTGTAATTTTTATTTCTATTTATCAAGTGACGTAGTATGTGTAGTATTGTGTGTGCACGGGCTGGATGATTGGTGGTGCGAGCCGGCATGATTGGTTCATACACGCAGCCTCGCCTGGATTGGTGTGGGCGGCATCGCTCTGGATCGAGGCGCGCCGCGGGGGGTATGGCGGTTACCGTCCAAAGCCCACGAATTTTATGTTGAATTTAAAATTTTTAAATCTCACTCTTAGATTGTAGTTACTGCGGTATGTTAAAGATAAAAAGAAAAAATTACGAAAAAAATTGTAAAACCGAGTAAAAATTCTAAAAAGTTATAAAAAATTTTGGAAAAAATTATACATATCCATAGAAAAACAATGTAATATTTGCATATTTTTTGTATAACCCTTGCTATTGTTTTTACATTTAAATAAAGTAGAAATTATATTTCAATCTATCTCTTTTTTTAATTTTTATGGAGCTCTAAAATATAAAGTAAACTTCGTTATTTTCATAAATTTTCTTTACCATAATGATTCATAATTCAAAAACTACTAATTTTTTTAGATTTTTTATTTTTTTAAAAAAAATTAAATTTAAATAAAATTTGTTTGAACCGAACCACTGCTGATAAAATCATACCCAGCGGTTTAAATGGTAACCGCACAGGTACCGATGGGTTGGCCAACCTGCTCGGAGGCTTTGTCCACGAATCGGAGACCCAGTCACGCGGCGGCTGCGTGTTGGACCGCACTGGACAGCGCGTGGCTTCCTTTGGACCGAAGCCTTGTGGGCTGGCATCTCCAGGAGACGTGGCAGCAATCTGTGTGTCCAATCTGAGATCAACTGTTGCTGTTAGTCTGAGTAGGGGCTACGGTTTGAGGGCTTTTTAGACAATTTGTGTTTAGGGTTAACCCGCCATTTAGGGCTATAAATAAATAAGAAAGGCTAAAATTTAGACTTGCACCTTAAGAGCATTTTAAGATGGTTAGGAGAATTTTGCTGTTCTTTTTAGAATGGTTGAGAGGTCCTTTGGAGAGATCTTTAACCTTTGTATAATCAAGTTGTATAAACAATATTTCAACTCAATGGAATGAATGTTTATTTTAGAAATCATTGCACTTTTCTCTTGCATTTTTTTTCTCTTCCGGGTATTGCTTCACCTCTCTCTGTATTCTATGGAGTGCGTCTTTCTCTTCTTCATTCCTATTCTTCTTTCTTTTCTTCATTCCTATTCTTTTGAATCTTTTTGTTGTTCTTTAGCCTTGTGATGAAAAGAGAGGCAATCTCTATCAAATCTTAGGATAAATCACCGACAGATTAAAATCCCTAATATGAGCAGTTTCTTCTTTTTTCAGAAAAAGTTTTCTTTCTAGTTCTTTTGAGTCTAGCTTTGTATATGACTAGATCCAATGGATCGGTTCTCTTCTCGACCATCTTTTAAGCCTAGCTTATTATATAGCTAGATCCATTAGATCAGTCAATGGAATTGCACAAGTATTTTAGAAAAAAGTTTGAGTATCTATACTCAACCTCCTTATAGCTGCATCCAACTTCCACATATATAACCAGTTTGGTTCACGTGATACTTTAGTTCCCAGTGCCTCCTACTCCCATTGAACGAATAACATTGTGTGTATATCTCTGGTACACGGTCGATCGATCATCTTTTTTCTTTTTGGCCATCTACTATAGCATTTCTTGGATCCCATGTAACTACATGCTTTTATATATGGGAGGAGGATCGGAGAGCAGGTACATAATCAGGATATGGTAGCTATAAGGGTGAAGGCGAGCGAACTAAATACAGGACGAAAAAGATTGTACCGGCCTGTAGCTAACTGAAGAAAAGGGTCAAAACAGCAAAAGTAAGGAGAACAAACTCCGTATTTACTCGGTGCACGTTGCATCCAACGGTTCTCCCGTTTTTTGTTCGCTTTGAGTCTGCATGTACTTTTACGGCGTTCAATAGTGAAGTATAGGGAGAAAACTCTACTCGTTTTTATAAGCATGTTTCTCGAAATACTAAACGGTGTATTTTTTAATAAAAAAATTATATTAATCTATTTTTTAAGTTAAAAATAATTAATACTTAATTAATCATACGCTAATGGTTCATCTCATTTTGCGTGATATTTTTTCTCTTCTCTCTTTTCTCGTCTCTAAACTATCCCTAAGCGGAGAAGAAAACGGAAAATGCTCAAGGTAGTAAACAGCGCCAAAAATCTCACACTCTCCTAGCTTGTTCTTTCCAACTCTTGAGTTTCCAAATTGAAGCAAGAGCTAGCTAGTTGAGAGAATTCACAGGTGCGGCCGACATGATCTACAATGGAAGACAAGGGATGTGCTGTCTTCATTGCACAAAACATGAAGGCAATATTGGCTACGGCAACAATCTCTGGTTACACATGCTTGCCATTCATTCATACGGTGGACACAAGGGCAAGTGATGTTGGAAGCTGTGGCAATGGGGTCTATCCCATAACTCCCGTTGTTGGTAACCATTGTATCCGATCAACTGCACTCCTCATGCCTCCTAGACCCAGTACTTTTGATCGAGCTAGCTATAATCAGGTGTAAAAGTTGTGTGGCATGTGTGATATATTGTGTGCCTGTTTGGACTGCAAAGTGCAGAGTCTGCAGACCCATTATGTGGGGGTCCTTGGGGTTGGGGAGCTCGGCATGCGTGGTCGCCTATATAGACGCACGAACGGAGCTAACTAATCAAGCGAGACCTTGTCTAGCTGAAGGGAGATTTGGGCTAACTAATTAACCTTGTCTTGCTGAAATGAAATTTGGCCTGATCTGATCCCATGTGGTATTTGGACCTTGTTTCATTGCAGGCTCCCACCCTATATAGCAAAATGCTTATAATCATTCAGGACTCATCATCTCGAATATACTAATTTGACAGTTGTAGAGAGCTCCCATATTAATAAGAAAATTGGCCGTTGGTTGGATCGATTCTTTATATAGCCTTCTAAGTTGGTCTTCTTTCTTTAGTATAGAGCTGCTGAGCTGAGGATTTGTTCTATCACCCTACTTTTTATTTTTTTAAAAAAAGCTATTTGTTGTGCGCTATATGACAGATGCTGGGAATGTAAACAATTTTCATTATATAAAAATTATCGATATAAAGGTGAGGCAATAGTGAGCGCACATGAGTAAGTAGGTGGTACTACTTAGAGCCTGAAACCTGTGCTGTCCGATGTATTTAATTAAATAAGAAATTGATATTTATATATTTCAATTTCCATTGACCACAAATCAATCGATTCGTTGTGCCAAACATAAACTATGGAAAAGCTCCCGTGTGTTCCTTGATGTTATGTGTATGCACGAGCACTCGGTAACACAAAAAAAATACCGTGCGCGTAGACAGACACACGGAAACATTCGGGAACATATGTGTAGCAAATGAACACAGGGGAACGGGAGAATATACTGTGTGTCCACAAGAGGAGCACTTGGTAACGTGGTGTTGCACCGGAGAAATCAGCTAACTTCCGTTTACGCGGCCCCAACTCCCATTGGTGCGAATAAATCTCGGCGTCGGCACAAACCGAGCTCCTGATCACACCAACATATTTTCATTGGTGCGTGCCGAGCTTTTGTTGGTGTCGAAATGGAGGGGAAGATTCCCGTGTGTATTTTTTCCTAGGTAAACAGGAACTTCTACAGAGTACAAACGTACCAAAATAGTGATGGGTAGTCCACATGTTGGTCACCAGACTAGAATTAAACGTAATTTCAGTAGAATAAAAAAGAAAAACAAAAAAATCGCAACCCTAAAACCCAATGGAATTTTACCGAGACTTGGCACGCACACGCGCGGTAAGTTGGGAAAGTATGATCTAACCATCCTGTGCGTTCTTTCACGTGTACTCCCGAGAAAGATACTCGGTAAGCTGGTGAAGCCGCCGTGTGTCCGTTACCGTGTGCTGGCACCCATGAAACGTTGTTCCATGTGTTCCTGGCACACGGAAGCCTTCCGTTCTCTAGCAGTGAATATACATACTCCATGTAAAATAGTTAAAGAAAAAGAGTAAAAAAAATGATCATGATCGAGCATATGGAGTGAAATACCATTGAGCAGCTAATAATGTATACTGCTGTCCGCTTATTCCCAGATTTTTATAACCAAAGGGACACAAAGCCCTGTTTCCAGATTTTAATTGAAAATAATAAACCATGCTTTCTGCTAAAGGTCAGCATGTACCAGCACCACACACAACCTTGGTGCAGCTAAGTTCGGTTTAGGAACGCATCCTCTTCAGGGCATAGAGCTCCAGCCGGAGAGCACAGCTAGCCAGCGGCGGTACGATGACTGAAAAGCAGCCAGAGGCGGAGCCAGGTCTCAGGCAACTAGGACTTAAGCCTCAGGCTTACTCTAAAACTTTAATAATCTTTTTTTAAAATTATATAAAATTTTTAAAAATATATGATGTATAATCAAAATTGACTAGATCATTTTTTTGGCTCTACTCATGAAAGCAGCGGAGCCTTGAGCCTATACACCATGTGGCAGTGGATGGAGAACCATGTCTACGTCGAACTCGTCCCTGCGTGGCATCACATCCATAGAAGGCGAGAAGGTTTTGGGAGCCATCCAGCGATTCACGCCATGGTGCAAGTATCTCTCTCAATTACAACGTCCAGTGCGATGCTACCAAGCTACTCTACATACTCTTGTTCAAAGCCCACAGAGTACACTCAGTTCAGCTAGCAGTCTAGCACAGAAAGGTACCTTCCCGTAGCCGATCAGCTTGGTTGTGGTGACACTGTGATTCCCAGCGCCTCCGAATCCTAGAGAAGAAACATTGTGTGTGTCCAACTATAGTGCGAGATCATTCAATCTTTTTATTTTTATTTTTGCCATCTACTATATCTCTCATGTAACGCCCAGCGAAATATATATCTCTCTCATGTAACTACATGCTTGGTTTTTTATTTCTTTTTAGATAATGGATGCTTGGTTTTTGTATGGGGTGGGGGGATTGGAGAGGACGTATATGTCTGAGATTATGGTAGCCAAAAGGGCAAATATGAGCTAATATAGGATGGAAATGATTGTACCAGTCCCATCCACGACCGTGGCTAGATGCAAAAGGGCTTGCATATATAATGGTGGCTTAACTTCAGCCTCGCAACCCTGTGCTACTTGGTAGCGGAAATTAAAGTCCTTGTCCATTATAACTTGCTTTCTATTTCTTTCGGTTTTTAATGTTAGACATCACTCACTTTTAGATATATATTTGGTCAGTCGTCTCATTAAAAAAAACTATGTATATATCATTTATTTTGTTGTAATTTGTTTTATCATTAAAAGTACTTTAAGCATAGCTTATATTTTTTTTTACATATTTATACGAAATTTTTTAATACTTTAAAGTAATTGAGAGAGGGAGTATTAATTTAGATTTTAAAGTTAAATTAATAAAAATACTTAATTGATAGCTCAAGATCGGTACAACTTCCCACTTCAGAATATTAAATTTTGAAAAAAAATAAAGAGTGCATGTTATTTTCAATAACAAAAGTTTTATTTAGCTAAGAGGGAAAAACAAGTAGAAAAACTAAATAATTCATTAGAGTCCCAATGACATGTTCTATTTAACACCAATTCTCAACATGATCTTAGCATGACAATATGATCCATTTAATCAACAACCAATTCTCTGGTTTCACGTGTGAGCTTACTTAGAGTACCCAGTTAATATATATCCCAATATTTCCGTTGTTGGTGACCATTGTATCCGATCAACTGCATTCCCCATGCCTTCCGGACCCAGTTCGATCGAGCTAGCTTTAATCAGATACAAGTTGGTGTAAGTTGTGTGGCATCTGTGTGTGTGCCTGTTTAGACTGCAGTGCAGAACCAGTGTGTGGGTATCCTTGGGAATGGGGAGCTCGGGATTTTTAGATCATTAATTAATCATGCCCTTGTCTAGTTGAAAGGAAATTTAGGCTGATTTCATCTTATCCCATTTGGGCCCATGTGATAATTGGGCCTTTTTGTTGCATTGTTTCGAGTCCAACCCAACAAAATGCTTACCATTATTCAGCCCATACGTCTAACACAGGCAGTGAGGCAGAGCAGAGAATCCGTGTCTTAACTGCACCAAACATGCATGCGTGAAGGAACACAACCGTGGCACATGGTTTCCTCGCCATGAAGGCCTACAAAAGAAACTGTGGCAGTCTATCCTTTTCTTAATTTATGGCCATCTACTACAAGCCTTTGTTTTTGTTTTCCATGCAATTAGCTATATGTATGATTTTTTTCCGACTATACAGAAAGACGCACATGACCACACTCATATACATAGAGGAGTATACACATAGGAGTGTACAGAATGGAAGAGGATTAGGAGGCATTATATGCTGACGAATGTATTGAGGTTGATGGTAAGCTAGGAAATAAAGGGTGAATGCTAGCTGCTGAAAGGGTTTGCAAAAGTAATAGGCACTGGGAAGTAATGAAACATGCACATAGGACCATACCAATGCAGCATGACAGCACTTTAACCTAAATATGTATACCTCTCAGTTGGAACTAGCTAACAAGTAACCTCTCAGTTGTAGCTAGCTGACAATGGATTGTTTCCTTGATGATGAACCATATATACTCTGATTCCAAAGATAAATCGTTATAAATTAAGTTATATGCATGAATTAATAAAGTATCAAAACGAGCTTGCTGTTATGTAGGACTACATACTGGAAATGGTACCTTATTTAATTTGTACATAGCAAGGGCACAAGAAAGAGAAATTTGACACAAATATGCCTCAAATTTCTACAAGTATTAGAGAACTTTTATAATGACATGAGCTCGTGATCGTGGTAGACCGATGCCGCCACTATTACGGACATCGTTGAGCTGGCCTGCTCAGCCACTAAGCTATCTGTCCATTAGAATTGAGAAGTAGCAACCGATTGCTACGTCCACCTATATCACTATGGTTCGCTACCTATTGAGATGCGCGCTAGGAAGGTATTTCATGTGTATTGCATTATTTTGGACGGTTGTATTCTGCATGTGAGTTTCTGTAGCAACGGTGTGGAACATTTTTGCAAAATATGGATATAGTTGATTCAGGTACAGTTGATGAATTCTTTTATGCGGTAGTGGGTTTGTTGTATTGTAGGTGCTGCTCACTACTGTACTCTTTCTTGAGCTGTGCGAGATAGGGAGGTCCATGCCAGGAGAAATGTAGGCATGTTCGTCATAGGTGTGCATCAACATAGGTAAAAATGTCCATCGTCTACGTTTAATCAAGCAATGAGTAGTGGAGTTGGCTCTGAGATGTTCCTCGTGCACAGATCCGCGCTGGGGTGGTGTTGTCTCTGCTCCAGATCTGGATTCACCAGCGGTTAGTGCTGTCGCAATTGCGTGATTCTCCTCTTTCTGTTCCATTTTTTGCCATTTTCTCCCCTTTGAATAGATGCACTCCTCTTTTCCGTTGCACCTTTTGTGATTTTCTCACTTTTTTCCTACATGCACAGTTTGGCGCTTGTTGTATTGTGTTGTACTGTTCAACATGTCACCGGTGTTAGGGACGATGGGCGGTGACATGGGAGACAATGGCATGATTGAACTTTATGGTGTAGCTATTCGTGGGACAGCTACATCTAGATGTTCGTCTAAGCATGTTAATGAAGTTGTTTCTGATTTCTCATAATACACATGTTTTCTGATGGAAGACATTGGTTTTGTTGGCATTCTTCACACTCCTCCAGTCAAGAAGCTTGATTTAAAGTTCAGTTTGTGGTGCATGCATGTTGCTGCATGATGATGCCCTGGCTTGTTGCCAAGCCGTTTGGTGACAAGGCCATGGTGTTGCCATGCTGTTTGGCAAGTCTGGTATACTTTTACAAAATTTTTGAGACAGTTATTTCTATAAAAATCTTGAAGAAAAAATATATTTTAAAAAATTGCCAGTCTAATCTCTATTGAAACTCAAGACTCGTAAATAATCTCGATGTGACAAGAAGCCAAAATGGTAGTTGGTTTTGATAACAACCGACGTGAACTGAAACTTGTAAGTCTAAGGCAGCTATCATTTTAGAGTTTTGACTGATTAGCCGATTACCTTTCCCATAAGATACGTAATTAGTATATGATTAATAAGTATTACTATTACCAAACTTAAATAATAGATTTGTTTATTTTTTAAACAAACTTTTATATAAAAAGTTTTTTTTTTCAAAAAACACATTGTTTAGCAGTTTGAAAATATACATGCATAAGCTAGCTAGCCTCGAGCTAGAAAAAATAGGACCTAAAATGTTAGGGGGGCTGTACCACAGTACCAGTATTACAAAAAACTACATACTTTTTTTGCAGCTTAGGAGAGGTTTATTCAGCAACAACTGAACAAGAAATAAGGAGACATTACCTTAAAAGCTAAAAAGACTTCCTAGAATAAGACACAGCTGAACCTGAAAATTTAGTAGGACCCCAGCCAAAGGCACCACCATAATGTACTTTATTGAAACTTTTCCAATGATATTATAACATTAATGTCTAGATACAGAGACTAAGGAACACAATTCTCTTTCTTATTAAAAAATTAATGACCATATATGGGCATTTCCTATTTTTCGGTCAAAATCTTTATACATCGGAAGGGGAGAATAGGATTATTGCGTGGACGAGTGGAAGAGACTTGTGGCCTAACGCCATCGCACAGGATTCAGTCGCTGGATTGGACTCAAAATGGAGCATCAGCATGCCTAACTGCACAACTGCAAGGCATTGCTAGTGACGTAGTAATGTGGATTGACGAGCGGCGCCGTTGCCTTCTCGATGCCCGCAGCTCGTGGGCTCGGCCCTCTCCTTCCTCCATCCTCAAAAGCCAGGGCCCATAGCCCAAACTCATCCTTATGGCTAAGTACGAAATTATGTTATTAAGTGTACCATTTATTCAGGGTTCCACAAAAGTACAACAATTTAAAGCATCGCTAACAGCTACATTTCCGATAACTACCATTCCCGTTCTGACTGATTGAAACTAGCTATTGCGTCGAGTACTATCTGAACTTCTAGTTGTAACTAGATTATAGTTCGTGCCGTATGATATATAAAGCTCTTTGCGCCCTCTTTTAAGTATCCCTCGTATTCGCGGGTCCCGGGCTCGTGGCCTGATATATATATATATGGAAATCACTTCTTTTGAATCTTTTCAGCACTCTGGGGAGGATTCGTGTACGAGAGGAAGTAAGATGTGGCTCTTGATATAGTTTCTGGGCGTTTCTGGCTTATAACCAAACTGAAAATAAGAAGAAAGCAAAGGCATGAAAAAAATACGCCAACTACAGATTAATGCCAGCTAGCTGATTGATGTATCGATATAAAGATGGAACAATACTGAGAGCAATTAGTAGGTGGTACTAGAGCTTGCAATCTGAATTACGAGGGTTACCCCACGCATTGCTGCCGGAAATTTTTATGAAGCAAACAGAGCCTAAATATTAATAATATCTACAATATAGAGGTAAAATAAACATGAACAATCAAGATCAAATCCGTCGACTTAACTTCTTGAAAGCATGGACTTATACATGTGCTCTTATCATTATTAGTAGGTTGTAACTATATAAAATAAGGATAAGAGGATTAAACGAAGAAATTGATCTTCAGATTTTTCAGTTGCTATTACTGCCTGAAAAGTAATAGGTACCCCCGTAAAAAAAATAAAGAATATATTATTTTTTTAGCAAAGGAATAACATGAGCATAAGGAGTGAAATACCATTGAGGAGCACTACTACAGACCAATATATTCATACTGCTCTATTAGTGTCGGTTAGAAAAAGCTTGGCATTATTAGGAGGTTTTCAGCCCACCCATCTAGTCCACGTCCTCGCAAACAAAAACCAGTTACTGTGACTACTATTTATATCGGTTCGAAATTTAAACCAAAAACTGGATGGGGTAGGCTCATGGTAGATTTTTTTAAAAACCGATACTGATGTCCGTGACAACGGTGTCGGTTTTTTAAAAACCCGGCACCGAGCCAAGCCGATGGAGGCATCGAGCACCGGATAGTTTTTTTAATTTCCTCTAGCGCTCGCTCTCTGTCTCTCTCTTGCCTCCGCGCACGAGCTGATCTCTCCGTCTCTCTCGCTTTCTCCGCACGCGATCGATCTCCTCGGCAGCGGTGCCGCCACCACGCCTCCTCCTTTCCGCCTCCCTCTTCCTCTCTCACTCTCTCCCTCTCCGTACCACCACCGCCACCGTCCCACCCTCCTTCCTCTGCCTCTCCCGTCCAGATCCAGCAGGCCGACGACGACCCCCGTCCTCTCTCCACCACAGCGGCCGTCTTGAGCTCACGGACCAGTGGATCCGGCCGACGGATCTAGTGTGGCCCAGCAACGGCTCCCTCCGGCCACCTCCCTCAACGTGAGGGCAGCTCCCTCAGGCTTCCCTGGCACGGTAACGGCGGCGTAAGGGTGACGGATCCGGTGCCAACGACGGTGAGTCCAATCTGGTGCTAGTGTTCTTGATGTGTTGAATGTGTAGTACTGTTGTTCTTGATAATGGGGATTGATTTGTTTTGTATGTGAAAACGAATCAATGTAATACTATATGTGATGTTCATTGAATTTGTTGAATGGGGATTGATTAGGGGATACGGATTGGGATGTGGATAGGGGGGCTGCTCGAAGCATTGGTGCCCCCCCCCCCCCCCCCCCTCCCCCCCCTTTTTCTTTTTTGGCTCGGAAGGCACTATCTGTGCCGGGTCTAGACCCGGCACTGATGATGGCTCCTCATCGGTAACGGAATTTCAATGCCGGTTCGGAACCCGGTACTGATGGGTTTTCGAACCGGCATTGATGGGGTCGCCTGCACTAGTGGAGCTAATGCTGTACTTCTATCCACTTAATTGTTCCCATGTTTTTAGATCCGAATTAAAGGGACAAAGGCGCAAAGCCCAACTAGCTCCAGATTTTTCATCAAAGAATGAATACCGTTTTGCAAGGGGCACTTTTGCGGTACCTTCTACTACTGATGGTAGTGGCGTACTAGAATTTATAAATCATATGTTCATGGATATTTAAAATATTTTATTCAAAACTTTGTTAATTAAGATGTACTCCTTCCATTTCAAAATATAATTATATATAGGATTTAAATCTTGTTTTACAGTAAAAATATTTTTAACACTAGATATAGGACTAGTTGTCCCATCAATCACTTCATATTTAAATTTATTTTTATCTTGCCTCCGACCATCCTTAACCACTCATTTATTCAGAAACACTAAAAGTCTTTTCTTCTCAACTTTAATCTTTGTTAAATAATCTAGAAATACTTATATTTTAGAGAAGGAACGGAGAATTTATCTATTTTATGATATATGATAGACGAATTTATTATATCATTATATATTTTAATTCCAGTTCTACCCCTACAAAATTTCTACTAGCCATACCATAAGCTGCAGCATAATAGAATTAGATCCGTTACTTTAAATTAATGGACGGCTCACAACCATTTAATTACGGGTACGGTAAAAAAAACCTCTGCTAGAGTCACACTGTGCATCATGGTCAGGATATGGAGTGGATAGCACCCAAATACAACTACGATCAGCCGCTCCTTGTCCTCGAGCAGCTACCAAACCAGGTCGCAACATCCGTACACACTTTAGGGGCGGATCCAGTATTTTAGATTAATGGTGTTACCGTAAACTCTTATTAAACATCATGGTCTAAGAAAAATAATGATACATATTAAAAGTACAAAAATTAATGCTAATTGACTAAGTGAAATTAAAATTTATTGTAAAAACCGTCCCAATTAAATACATGCGATTGTCCAATTGGTCAAATTAAATTATAAAACATTAAATTAAAATAACAAGATACACATGTGTAAGTAAATAGCAACATCACTTAAAAAAAGATTAGAAGCCCTAGGTGACGGACAATATGTAGTGCTCAGCTTGCTATACGCTAACAAAGAACAACCTCTGAACACCCAAAACTCTAGATGTCAATAGCGCCAAACCTAAGTAATAATTAGAGATTAGAGAATTTGATCGGGATCTTAATTCCTGGGGCTTTGCTGTAGCAGACCAGAAACTGTTGAAGGCCTAGCTAATTAATTAACCTTGTCGAGCTGCACGGAGATACGGGGTGATCTGCTACGGCAAAGCCAAGGGATGAGAGGATGGAAGGGCCATATCTAGTAGCAGCATTTTTAATCCCATGTAACTATATGGTACTTGTTTTTTTACTTCTTGTATGGGATGAGAGGATGGAAGGGCCTTCGATAATAGAAATCAATCCAGTCTCTATATCAGGATATATCCAACCTATTTAAGGGCAGTAATATATGACGAGGAAAATATATTCAGGTTTATGATAGCTAGCGAAAAGTGTGGAGGCTAGCCTGCAGAAAGGGGTTGCAGAAGTAATAAGCACTTAGAAGTGATGGAACATGCATATAGGACTATACCAATGCAACATGACAGTGGCCTAAGTTCACCCTAAATATATTTGTATACACCTGATTTGGAACTAGCTGATCAGTTTGCCTGAATGAACATTAATATGTACTCCTCTGATTCCAAAGATAAGTCGCCATAAAGTTATGGACATGAATTAATAAAGTGCTAAAATAACCTTGTTGTTCTATAGGATTACATAATGAAAATGCAAGAGTAGTATCATTAAATTAGCAAGCGGGCAAGAGAAAAAAGAAGCAAGAAACAAATGTTTCAAATTTCTACAAACAATTTCTATTTTCAGAAGAGTAGAGAAAATCTAAAAACTACATATTTTTGGTAGACTAGCAGCATTGTAAAAAGGTAATTAAACAAGGGACTATCTAAAAATCTTGTGACACATTTTTGGGTAAAAATCTTTCAAATGTAACTATATTATAATTATAGTTTCAAAAAAGGAATAAACAATCTTTTTTGATTGTAAAAAAGGAATGTAACTAGCAGCATAGTATGAGAGATGCCAATCTTTTTCAAAAAAAGGAATAAAGTTTTTTATATTCACCCCTAGTCGGTTTGCATGGCAATTATTTTTCAATTAAACAACCATTCAACAAGATTTTGGAACTTATGGAACCTTTGAAAAACTTCAGACTAGAATTTAATAAGATAAATCGAAGTGAACTTGCTATAATCATCAATAAAGCTAACATAATACTTATATCCGCCAACAGAACCAAGAGCAGGCTCCCAAACATCAGATTAAACAAGTTTTAAGGGATATCTTGACTCACTAGAGTACCTAGAGTAGGGTAATTGATGGCTCTTAGCCTTCTGACATGCATCATAGACTGACTCTTTATTTGAATCAACTGGACAAGGTAATTTATTGCTACTAGTAACTCTTGTAAGGATAGGATTGGAGGGGTGTCACAAATGACTATGCCACCTTGCAAAAGATGGCATAACACCATGGACTTTCTTTCCTGGCGATCCTAAAGGAAGAGGATAGAGGCCCCTGCGACATCTCCCTATAAGAATTGTGTTCCTCGTGGTTCAATTCTTAATAAAAAAATATTTAGGGTGAACCTCAACAAAAACATAATTACCTGTGGCAAAGTAAGAAGCAGAAACAAGATTCTTTGTGGCTTGTGGCACATGCAGAATATTTTTATTATATAAATTATGATTAGGGCTATGAACAACAGAATGACCAGTATGCTTAATATCCATACATGCACCATTTGTCGTGTGGATCTGTTCCTTCCCCTTGTATTGTTCATGGACATTGAGTTTATCTAACTCATTGGTGATATGGTTTGTCGCACTTGTGTCGACGTACCAGTTCGTGTCCACTCTGTATGCATATGCAGCTGTGGCAATGTGCTTCTCTTTAGGGACATAGTTCTCTTTGGGGACAAGACCAACCCGAAATCCTAGCGACAGTCTACACCTTAGTGATCCGAGCAGGTGGAGGCGATCATAAAGCCATGGCGAACTATCTCCCGTTGCCCTATCTGACTTGTCACGGATGTAGTTAATGGGGCTTCCTAAAGGGTCTATTGGCTCCTGGGGGGGGGGGGAACTCCGTGAGCGCATCATGGCCAATTCCAAGGAATATACCAAAGGTCATCCTCCAAGTACGATCTGTACCAGTGCCACCAAAGAAAGAACGAGTCCCTCCGCGACTTCATCAAACGGTTCTCCGAGAAGAACTTAATACCTAAAATCAAGGACAAGATCGTCATTGCTGCGTTCAACAAAGAAGTAAAAGATACCCCGTTCATCGCTAAGTTCACTCGGAAACCACCAAGCTCTATCAACACTTTATTCGACATGGCAAACAAATACGCCAACTTGGCCGATGCTGTTGCCGAGGCGCTCGGTGACAAAAAGGCACCCCGACAGAAGGAGCGGAAGGACACCGACGACGCAGCCCTGACTAAGACTGGGAACTGCAAACGCAAGTCGGACGACCTCATTGCGGCAGTCGATCGCAACCGTCCTCGACCTCCTAGAACCGAAGATTATCATAATAACAAGTGATATGCTCGGGGAATCGAAAGCTCAAATGGCCCCACTCCTAACTCGTGCAATACCGAACAGCTAAGTCACTTTCTGATAAATATTTTCTCCTTTATATAATATTCTTATCTAAATAGGCCAGAAGGCAACTCACTTCCCTATGGTTTGACTCGGATACGGCTTAGTACCAGTCAAGATCGGATCTAGGGGGATGAGCTCGTCAATTCCTCACTCGCCTCGCCAATGCCGCAGCCGCTTACACCTAATAGGTGTACATACTGCATATTTTTTGTTTTTGCTCTTAATAACTGCAAAAGTACTCGAGTAGCATAAATTTCGATCCGTGAAGTTTTGCTCCATGAAAGGCGAAGTCAAGTCACCCAAAACGCGTGTTTGGGAAAGAGCGATGAGCCAACTCCCGGTGCACGGGGGCTATGACTAGTCGGGCAGAGTATTTAAACGTAAGGAGTCAACTACTCGAGAAAATTAAAGTCAATAAGATGAGAACACATATTTACATACATTGTAAAATATTTAGATTTTCTTCGGGTGATTGTTCTCTACATCAGATGCTACTCATTTGATATGTTTATAATGTAGGGCCCAGTTCCAGATACGCGTAACATGAACTCATGGCTACGAGCGTATCTCCTACGCTCAGGGGCTGGACCAGTCTGCCATGAAACACTTGGAGTGCGACGCTTCAAGAATCACTCTAAATGCTCCATGAGGGCTAATAACCGACTTCCGGCACCGGTAGGGGCTCGGGTACCACACTACTGGGTAGGGTACGCCCCATGAGGGTCGACAGCCAAATCCTATGCTAATGTAATGTTCAGATACCTTATTTGGTCATAACTCTGTTGGGTAGGGTACACCTCATGAGGGTCGCCAGCCGAATCCTATGCTAATGCGAGGTTCGGGTACCTTATTTTACTATAATTTTGCCAAGTTGGGTATGCCCCAAGAGGGTCGCCAGCCGAATCCTGCGCTATCATAGCGTTCGGGTACCTATTTGGCCAAAACACAGAAAGAAACCACTACAAAAGCTCTTAGTCAAGAAGAAGCCAAAACCCGTACAATCGAAGGCTGCACTAAACCCGGAATATATAGAGGTGCTCATCATTATTCAAGACTTGAAGACCCCAATCATTCGATTCCTACTAGAATACGAACTTTCTAAAGATCACAACAAAGCCGAGTAAGTCAAGCGACGGAGCAAAAGTTTTATCATAGTCGGAGAAGACCTATATCGTCAACGCGCATCTAGAGTTCTCATGCACTGTGTCACACCTGAGGAGGGCAAGCAGATCCTGCAATCTATCCACTCGGACATATGTAGCAACTATGTTGCATCCAGAACATAAGTCGAAAAAGCTTGTAGACAAGGATTCTTCTGGCCGATTGTGGTTATCGACGCTGAAGCACTCGTCCTGTCATGAAAGGGATGTCGATTTTTCGTTCGGTAAACTCACCTACCGGCATAGGAGTTGCAGATTATCATATGGGCAACGCGTACTGAGTATAATCTATAGATCTAGAGTCCTCAATCGCATCATTAATGTACAACATACTCAGTTCATGGGCAGCATATTCAAAGATTTCTATGATGATTTCGGCATCAAAATCTGCTACGCTTCGATGACACACCCCCAAAGCAATGGGCAAGTTGAGCAATGATCAAAATCTCCGGATTTTATAGGGCTGCGCTGTATAGGTCGGTTTAGGTCGGCTTATTCGATAGTAAGCCGAAAATATAAGTTCTTAAATAGCATGTCCTATTGGGTCGCCCGCTTGTCGCGTTAAAATCGTGATGCATGTGCTATTTTATAAGAACCGATTAAATAATCAGATACGCTTCATGCTAAGCCTATAGCCAGGTGTATACATTCAGGTATTTTGATTATTTTCAGGTATTGAGGATATATCCTTATAGGATCAATAGTTGGTCTCCATTAAAATTAGGGATGCAGGTATATCTCAAGTACACCTCATCACGCAGTGAGCTTGGTCCATAGTGATACATGGCTTACATGCTTAGCCAAATTGCCATGAGCAAAATTTTGATCAATGTTTAGCTGAAGAGTCCAATTTATAAGAAACATATCATTCGGAAAAAACTTCAAGGTTAAATATTTTTGACTTTATGTTTAATTGTTTCTCAATTAAGTACAAAGTCAGGGGTTATACCTATTAGGTGCGCCTATTCGACGCACACTATTTAAATTTTTCCATTAAGCCATTCATAGTCTTGTTGCTAGCTAACATGAAGCAGAATTCGGAAGAAGAAACACTCGGACAAAGAGTACTCAAAAGCAAGTCACTCATGATTTCTTCACTATGGAGGACGAGTACTCGGCTTGACCTTTGACTTGGCTATGAAGATCTCGGGGACTACTATGGAGGCCATGGGTTTCGGATATCTCAAGGAAGGCAATTACGGCTACTCGGACAGATAGTGGGCCGGTCAGTAGAATTGAAGATAGAGTAGGACTCGACTTCATATTACCTTATATGACAAGAAAAAGGATATAGTTCTAGTTGGGTACGTTGTATTTCTAGAAAGAGATCTCTTGGTCGAAGTCCGACTAAGATTACTATCATGTAACCTCTCCTCTTCGGTATATAAAAAGGGGCCCGCCCCTCAGGGCAAGACATACAATCTCACTAGAGAAACCTCAAAGACAATACACAACAGCTAGAAGTAGGGTATTACTCACCTTTGAACCAGAATAAATTGTTTCATGTGCCCTATATAATCATTGCCGATACAAAACATCGACAGAAGGTGAAATTGGATGAACTAGCTGTGACAAACTAGCTCTGATACCATATGATAATTTAGATTAGCTAGGAGGAACGCGCGCCCTTCTCTGCAGGTGCGATGATGCGTGTTAATTGGCAAGCCTGAATCAGCACAAGATTACACATATATAGCCTAGAAGAGTTTGGCCGGGATTCAACTAACTTCAGCTACATACATGGGATTACAACTTGTCTTATCTATCTTAACAACATATCAAGATCCCAGCCGTACTCTGTCTAGCTATGGTTACATAATATTCAACAACATGAAGGCAATATTGGCGAGACCGGCAACCTTTGGTTCCACATGCTTGCCATTCATTCGTACGGTGGACACTGGGTTGAGTGATATTGGAAGCTGTGGCACATAGGACCTATCACAGTCTGTTGTTGGTGACCATTGTATCCGATCAACTGTATTTTTCATGCCTCCTAGAACCAGTTGGATCGAGCTAGTTTTAATCAAGGGTAAGCTGTGTAGAGCATATGCTGTGTCCCTGTTTGGACTGCACAGTGCAGAGTCCGCAGACCTACATGTATGGAGGTCCTTGGGGTTGGGGAGTTTGGCATGGGTGTAGTCTTTATATAGGCGCATGCACGGAGCTAATTAATCACGCGAGACCTTGTTTAGCTGAAAGTAGATTTGGGCTGATCCATCTCATCTAAGCCCATGTGGAAACATATAATTTTCCCCGTCTTGACTCTTGCTTGACTATGTACACCAAATATGCATGAAGGAATAACACATTGGTTAGTCTATCCTTTTCTTAGTTTTGGCCATCTAGTAGCAGCCTTTTTAATCCCAGGTAACTACATGGTACTTGGTTTTGGAATTTTTGTATGGGATGAGAGGATGGAAGGTCCTTCGATAATGGAAATCAATCTAGTCTCTACATCAGGATATATCCAGTTTATTTGAGGGCAGTATATGATGAGGAAAAATGTATTCAGGTTTATGATAGCTAGCGAGAAGTGTGGAGGGTAGCCTGCAGAAAGGGGTTGCAGAAGTAATGAGCACTTGGAAGTGATGGAACATGTATATCGGACTATACCAATGCATCAAGACAGTGGCTAAAATCTGTATACATCTGACTTTGGAACTAGCTGATCAGTTTGCCTGGATGAACATTAATACGTACTCTGATTCCAAAGATAAGTCGCCATAATGTTATGAACATGAATTAATAAAGTGCTAAAATGACCCTGTTGTTCTATAGGATTACATATTGAAAATGCATGAGTAGTATCATTAAATTAGCAAGCGGGAAAGAGAAAAAAAAAACAAGAAACACATGTTTCAAATTCCTACAAACAATTTGTATTTGCAGAAGAGTAGAGAAATTTTAAAAACTACATATTTTTTGGTAGACTACAGCATAATAAAAAGGTAATTAAACAAAGCCACGTACTCGGTCATCCAATTAACTATCCATTCATGCGTAGGGTGAGTGATGTTGGCACTTGTGGCAATTAGAGGAAGCCAGCCCATTATGCAGAGCAGTTTTTCACCATGTAATTTCATGCTTGGTCCG
Organism: Oryza meyeriana var. granulata; assembly: GCA_003991445.1. Classification (NCBI taxonomy): domain Eukaryota; kingdom Viridiplantae; phylum Streptophyta; class Magnoliopsida; order Poales; family Poaceae; genus Oryza; species Oryza meyeriana. The sequence goes on from RYFJ01000563.1 coordinate 151,427, forward strand.
GGCCTTGGGCCAAGTCTTGGTCTGCGCCTTGATCAAAGTCTCATTGTTGCTGTGGCAACCGATCCCACTCCACTCTTTGTTGAGGAGTCTGAATCAACTGCATTCCCCATGCCTCCTAGACTCAATTCTATCAAGCTAAGCTCTAATAAGCTCTAAGCTGTAGTGTGGTTGTTTGGACTGCAGACCAGGTGTGTTGGGGTCCTTGGGGAGCTCGGCTTGCATAGATCATTTGTATAGGCTCATGCTTTGCACAGCTAACTAATTAACCTTGTGTTGGTGAAATGAAATTGGCCCTGATCTGATATCCTGATCTGAGACCATGTAGTTACTGGGCCTTTTTTTTTTCCATTGAATTGGCTTGAGCCCAGCACTGCAAAATGCTTATCACCATTCAGAACCAGACATATTAACTAACACACAGGCAGAGCAAAGTGTTGTGAGAAATGCCATTTAAGCAAAAAACAAGGTATTTTTGTTTCAGATTTAAATAAACATGAGAGAAGCAAAAGTGAATAAGCCAATGTACAGTAACATGACAGGAGCATTTCTATAGCATGAACCATAAATATTGCTCTACTCATGTCATCAACAAAACTGAATGTGGCTGTCATAAATATGTGACAAAACACAACTAGCATCATAACTAATAATTATGTTGATTGCTGTGCTCTCAGATGTCGGGCTACCAAAGAAATGGCCTCCTTGCCACTATGGTCTAAATAAATCAGAATTATGTGTGACAATCCTTTGTCTAAACTAGGTTCCAAAGCATCCAACCAGTTTTAACCTTACCACACTAATATGCTAGCAAAGATTAAGTGATCAACCAGGTACTGTTCTGAAATAAAAATGCAAGAACTAGCTATTGACAGTGCAAAGCAATTTAATAACAGTACTGGTTCCAACTCAGTAATAGAGGCAACAATATAGTTCAATGATCAGAAACCAAGCAAGCATGGACATGTAAGATCAGAAATTGGATCCTAACCTAGTACTTAGATTGTCACACACATTCTCATACAAGACCAAATTATCCTCACTGAGAAAATACCAAAACCGTCACATATAGCATGCAAAGATCCCCAATACAGTATAAAAGTATGGCACTTTGCAAGAACATGTAAATTGAGTAAACAGGAAACTCACAGTACACCGACCGGCTGCCGGTGTCAAGTGGCAAATCGCGTCAAGGACGCTGTCCCAGAAAACCGAGACGCCGCCTCTATGCCAAGGATTCACCGGCGTTGGTTGACGGAGATACGATGCCGCTAACCGTGATGCGGGGCACACCGCACCACAGTCCCGAGGAGAAGGAGATCGCCGCACAGAACAAAAGCCAAGCACCTGGCCAAGGTGGACGACGTCGAAGCACCACGACCAGCGCCTCCACAAACTCTCACCACACAAGCCGAGCTCGCCACACGTCGCAGCAAGCCGCCGGAGTCGCCGCCTGCAGCAGCACCGCCACGCACGTGCACACTCGCGAGAGCACACGGGCAGCGGAAGAGCAAGCCGGGAACGAGTTCGGCAGGCAAGCCGCCGTCGCCGGCCTCCGGGAACTCAGGAAATGGATCGAGGAAGAAGAGTGGAGTCGATTCGTGTGTAGCAAAATTAGATCCGGGGGTAACGAGGAAGGAGAGCATCCACCTCTTTGTAGCCGGGGAGAGCACGATGGGGAGCCGCCCACCTCCGCACGACTCTGGCGCGTCGCTAACGACCGCGCCGCGAGACGCGGGTGGCAGGCGAGCGCCGCCGCCGCCGCCGCTCCTATTCCCCTCGCGAGGAAAACCTAGCAGGAGCACATCCCTGCCCTTTGTGCTGCTCGGTTGGGCCACATGGGCTGCTCGGCTGTGAAGCCTTGAGTGGCCCATGTACCTAGCCGGGTGCACTTCTTCCCTTTTTTTTTTGTTTGAAATTTGGGGAAAAAACCTAAATACCACAACACAAAGGACCCTGTCTTTACTGCATCAAACATGCATGAACCCATCAAGGCAAATTTACAACAACCAAGTGCCATGAAGCCATGCAGGACTGATATGCATGAACTAAATGTCCGAATTTTTTTGATTTTTAGATTTATTTATTAAAAGATTTGCAAAAATAGATTTTTGTTTCAAAAAATTGCAAAAATAGACTCCCGCCGCCCTCTGGGAGGGCGATTTTATGACGTGGCTGACGGCCGTTGGCCCCCCCGCCGACGGCCGTCAGCCATCTTGCAGGCGGCCCCCGGCCTCCCAAAAACCGCCCTCTGAGAGGGCGGCAAGGGGGCCGCCTGCAAAATGCGCCCGGGGGCCGGCCATTTTACAGGCGGCCCCCTTGCCGCCCTCTGGGAGGGCGGTTTTTGGCTTGCCGCCCAACTAGAGGGCGGTATTTAGCGTTAATATAGTCCGGACCGTCCGGACCCTATCCGGACAGTCCGGACCAATATTCCGAAAAAAAAGAAAAAAATTGATTTAAAAAAATTAATTTTCGAAATCAATTTTTATGTGACTACCGGCTGCTGTCACTATTTCCTAGGCGCATACTGTCGCCGCTCCCTGGCCGTGCCATCCTCACACAGTAGTTGCATCGTTAGTTGGATATCAATAGGTTTGTATGATAGTTAATGTGTGTTTAGTTGTCACCGCTCGGAATGTACTTTCGTCGTGAAGTTGATACTCGAAAATTCATATTTTTTATCAGATTCGTCAGAAACGTAGATCGTGAGGAATACGTCGTTTGATCGATGAGCGTAAACGAAGTAAAGTGGTTTCATCAGGAAACGTAGAATTAATAAAACGTTATATACAACAGACAAACTATTACAGACACAAAGTACTACGGGCCCGGACCGTAACCTCTAGGCCTCTTCGACTTCCTACCCTGCGCTCGCACTTGTCCCTGGGAGTACGTCAACCGGTCTGGTGGTACAGCACGGCCAGCGCGGGTCGTCTGCACGGGTGTGGCAACTGGTGGGTCCTGTGTCTGTGGTGGCGGAGCTCCTTCGAGCTGCGAGGCAGCTAGTATCTCATGGATCTCCTCGCCCTCGTCCTCGTCCTCTAAATCGTCCCCCTCGAAAGGACCCGGTGCCCAATCGCTGCCGCGTGCGCCCTGCGTGGAAGAGCCAGCGCCAGCAAACATCGATGGCGCTGTAGAGTGGAACAATGTACACCAAATTATTGATTATTGCAAATCGAAATTTTGCAAGAGAAAAGTAAACTTTGATATAACTTGAAGGACCTTCTGTGGTGGCACCGGGGGCACTTGTCATGCCCAGCTGCACGTGTGGTTGTGTGTGGTACACTCCATGCGTCGACGTGCTAGCTCCAGAGGGATGTAGGTACGGTGTAGCGAAGGCTGCAGGGAAGCATATTGATGTACAACGGTGCATGTCATACAAGGAAACATATTATGAACGGAAGGTTAGTAGAATTTACCTCTGGAGGGGCCAGATGGCTGACTGGAACCCTGTGGGCGCACTCCTGCTCCTCGTCCTGTTCCTGCTGTCCGTGGCTGCTGCTGCTGGGGTATATAGACGGGAGGTACCGCGTCAGCCGCGCGACAAGTGAGCGCACGAAGCACTGTGTGCAACGCCTGACGAATCCTCCCGAAGGTCGTCCTCTGCTCGTCCGCAGTCAGCACGATCCCAGTGTCCAACCGTCCGAACGCCGCGTTGACATCACCCTGAATCTGTCGCGCTGCGTCGGCCTATTACAAATGTGACTTGATTATGTGTTAGAACCGTGGCTACCTAGAAAGGTAATGACAAAGTGCAAAGATAAAGTGACTTACCGCGCGAAAGTAGTCCTGGTCACGGTGTGTAGGATACGTGTCCGTCGTAGCAGCGACGTGTGGCTGTGGATCACCTGGGGTGAACGTTACGCGTATGCGGGTCCGAGGTTGGTACCACCTGAGGTATGCTAGGTAATGCTCCTCAGTGTGTGCACGGAACTCGTCGACGACATCCTCCGTCGCCAACAACCAGTCCTCCACATACGGCTGCAGTCGGGGATACCACTGAGCACCGGCTGCCTGTCCCCTACGATTATACCTATTTGCAGAGAGTGCATTAGAGTACATTAAAAAGTGGTAGAACTAAACAAAGATCGCAGTTGTACTTACCGGTGCACGTCTAAGACGGGGTCGTCTTGAAGTTGTGCCTTCACCTGTAGGACGACTACCATCAGCGGCTGAACCCGACGGTCCAGCTTCTGCCGCACTTGGACCGGCTGCATCCTTTGGACATTTCTTATAGGTATGACCTGTTTGGTCACACTTTGAACAACGTTTAAGTCTTCCACCGGCTTCTGACTCATCCATGTCATTACGAATGCGTCTTGTCTTGCGGCGACCTTTTTTAGTCCTCAATTTTGTTGGGTCAGGAATGTAGATAGCTTGAGGATTCTCCGTAGTAAATGTCCCCGCTATACCGAAACCGTATATCTCTCCACTCCAGGTATTATAGATTCCTTCTTTTCTGAAATAAGGTGAGACAAAATAACGTGCTTCGATTCCACACTCACCGCTCGCGGCAATCACATGGGAACATGGCTTGTGGAGCAGAGTAGGTTTTCGGCACGAGCACTTGCAGGTCCCGTCTTCTTTGAGCACACACTCCTGCACAACTCTTTTGCGGTAGATTCCGCGCATGCCCTTGTCGACACACAATATTTCAAATCTGTGTTTTTGTGTGCCTTGAGGTAGAGCACGATGTCTTCGGGCCTTATTACTTTTATCTTGCAGGTACTTAGTGAGCAGCGTTCCAAAGAAAAGATTATTATCCGTCATTGAGGGGCCAGCTGCTCTGAACCGATCTCTAAAGTACTTGCATGTGCCATGCAAGATAAATTCAACTATTCCAACAAGTGGGAGCCCTCGAACACCACGCATCACCCAGTTATAGACCTCTGCCAAATTTGTGGTCATTATGCCAAATCGAGAACCATCCTTGTCATACAACAATGCCCATTTCTCCTTTGGCTCATTCTCAATCCACTCTGAAAATTTTCTAACTGAGGATGCATGCCTTCTTCTCATACGAGGTCCATCACTTGATAGAGGTTCAAGAGCTTGTGGAGCCTCATCCCCTCCAATGGTAGCCCTCCTGGACTGCTCATCTGTTTGTTTAGAGGTCAGCTCATCCAACCTCCTCCAAAGCTCATTGAACTTCTTCTCTTGATTCTGGGCGCAAAGCCTCTTGAAAAGATCCATAAGGTGCTTATTTCTAAACTGTCTGTAGAAATTAGCACCCATATGACGCATGCACCATCTGCTTTGAACATCAGACCACCTTGGTGGGTATCCCTTCTCAACACTTCCATCTCTCAGTTCCTCAATTGCACGCAGCAAGCCAGAGTTACGGTCATGTATGAGGCATACATCTGGTCTCATCCGTACAACTGCTGTCTTAACCCTTTCTAGGAACCAATACCAGCTATCAGTGTTCTCACTCTCAACAAAAGCGAAAGCCACCGGTAGAACTTGGTTGTTTCCATCAACTCCAATTGCTGTTAATAGCTGTCCTCTATATTTTCCAGTCAGAAATGTCCCATTGATGCAGAGGATAGGACGACAATGGATAAATGCCTGAATGCAAGCACCTAGTGCAAAGAATACACGTTGTAACACGCTTTTATTACCATGGTCAATTGATGGAAAGGCTTTCAGGTCATAGCACGTCTCCGGATTCCTCTGAAGAATACAGCCTAAGAGACGAGGCAAATTATCATAAGATGCTTCAAATGTGCCAAACCTCATCTCTACAACCTTCTGTTTTGCCCTCCAAGCCTTATCATAGCTAATTGTATATTTGAATTTCTCTTCAATATGCCTAACAATTGACCTTGGTTCATACCCCAGGTTGTTGACAATATGAGAGTACATCTCTGTTGCAACAAATACAGAGGTCATGTTTCTATGATATTTTTCAACACCTGTCAAGTAACATGAATGCTCCGTCACGATTGAAACTTGCCAATAATCTTTCCATATACCCTTGAATGCGTGCACCCGCCATGGACACCCATCCTTCATGCACTTCACTTCATACACTGATTTGTTTGACTTCACGACCGAGAACTCCCTCTGAAGTGACACCGCCCATTGTTTGACTGCCTCCTTTAAATCTTCTACATATGCGTACTTAGCCCCCTGAATGACCTCATTCTGCTTGTACTCCCACGGCACATGATGCCGCTCGGAGATAGTAAGCGCAGAGAAGTCCTCGTTGCTCCATTCTGCAGGCATCACGTTGTCCTCATCAGACGAGTCATCATACTCTGCATGCTCATTTTCAGAATCTTCTCTAGCCATTTCTTGGACGATCGTGTCGATATGTTCTCCCTCATCTGCCACACCTGTTGCCTGTCTATCTTCTTCATTCCCTCCTTCATTCCCTCCTTCATTTTCTTCTATTGTTTCACTATCATCTCCCGCCGTACTTGGACCCTCATCATCTTGTACGGGCATTGCACCAGCGTTGTTATCTTTCTTATATATGGACACAAGTATGCCCAGTGGCCAGCCACGTTGAAATGCATTCTCCACATACTATCTCCAAGTGGCAGTGCAATCCACTGGCATCAGTTCCCAAAAAAAACCTTCAACTACACGACTGACTACTACATACAAGGTTATTCCGCTGAGCTGAGGGTCCAGTCGAAACCCTCGCATCAGCCAGTTGTATACTGATCCAAAACTTTTCTCAGCTGGCCTATCAATACCCTTAGCCGTTGAACTAAACTCCGACAGATCTACACCGTCTGGACCATATCTCACATTCCCTTGCCCGTGAAATAACTAAAATATCACCTTATTTGACATATCTGTTGATGAAAAATACAGTTAAACTAGGTACCAACATCCTCCTAACATCTAAAACCGTGTATTCCAGATTTTACAAGTAACATCTGTACAAAAAAATAAGTCATCTAACAGATTAACTAAAAACTACAGATCTATATAGTACTATACACGTAACTAGTACATTACTACATTAATTCTTACATACAAATAGAAATTGCAGAGGAACAATGGATTTTACCTGCAGGCAAATCAGCAAACGGGCAGAGCTTCGCTGCTTTCGCCCTCTCAGCTCTCTCCTGTTTTTTTTCTAATTTGAGTGAATTTTATGACTTTTTTGAGTCTGGGAGGGGGGTTTTATACCCGGGGGATAAAAACCGCCCTCCCATAGGGCGGCAAGGGGGCCGCCTGCAAAAAACCACCCTGCAAATGGGCGACTTTGCAGGCGGCCCCCCGGGAGCCAAAAACCGTCCTTTCAGAGGGCGGTTTTTGGGCACATTTTGCAGGCGGCCCCCTTGCCGCCCTCTGAGAGGGCGGTTTTTGGGAGACCGGGGGGCCGCCTGCAAAATGGCTGACGGCCGTCGGCGGGGGGGCCAACGGCCGTCAGCCACGTCATAAAATCGCCCTCTGGGAGGGCGATTTTTAAAAATCGCCCTCCCAGAGGGCGGCGGGAGTCTATTTTTGCAATTTTTTGAAACAAAAATCTATTTTTGCAAATCTTTTAATAAATAAATCTAAAAATCAAAAAAATTCCTAAATGTCCTAGTAGAGTAGGAGCACGGGCTTCATACGGAACGACCCAATATATATCTTTCTTTCCTACACGGCTACACTACGGCGAAGCAAAGTAATGCACATAGTAATGGCCAATATGTATCTTTCTTTCCTCTTGTTCTAAAGATAAGTCATTGCAAAGTAATGCACATGAACTGATAGAAGTGTTTAATTAACCTTGTTATGTAGGATTACATATTGGAGATATATAATACTTTATTTGTACATACGAGTATTAAAATTGGTTTAGCAAGTGCATGAGGGAAGAAAAAAAGACGCAAATGACTTCCAAGTTTTACAAACACACTATGTTTACATATGAGTAAGAACTTCTAGAGCATAGAAGAGCACAGATGTAGTCAGTTACTCCACCAATATCTAAAGATCTTGGATCAACTGCATTCCCCGTACCTCCCACACCCAAACTCAGCTCTGTTCGAGCTAAGTCTAACCAGGTCTACACTGTGTAGCATATTTTGTGTGCCTGTTTGGTGTCTGGACTGCAGGCCAAGTATGTTCAGTGTGTTGGGGTCCTTGGAGAGCTCCGCATTCGTAGATCACTTAAAAAAGCAGCTAGCTAATTAACCTTGTCTCTTCGAAAAAAAAAACCTAATTAACCTTGTCTACATGAAACGAGATTGGGGCTGATCTGATCTGACGTGAGCTTAACCATGGAGTAAGCTCTCTACTGATTCTACTAATAGTATTTTACCAGTAGAAGTAATTTCAATCGTTGCTATACAAATTCTACCATCAATAAAAAATTATTCTATTAATAATAGTTAAAATGATAATAAAAATAGATCTGATTTATTAAATTAAAAAATATTAGAAAATCTAAATTGATTCTACTGCCAACAGAGCACTGTAAAACATCTCTAATCCATGTGGTAACTGGGCCTGTTCATTGCATTGGCTCGTGCCAACACAGCAAAATTGCTTGTCACCATTCAGAACCAGACATATTAACACATAGGCAGAGCAAAAGCCCCTGTCTTGACTGCATGTCTGCACCAAACATGCATGAAGCCATGAAGGCAATAGCTACATATACTTACAACAATTTATTTTTAGGATTGATACGCTTGAATTAAATGTGCTAGTACACAGGAGGAGCACGAGCTGGATACGGAACGCCCCCAAATATATATCTTTCCTACACGGCTACACTAGTACGAAGTCTACAGGCAGCTCGCTGGTCTCTTTCTACCTAGGCGAAAGCAATGGCCGAACCATACCATTTTCCTTTGCAGAGCGCAACCTCACATCCACCTCTCATCGCGGGCCCATATCCTGCATACATTAACACCAAATCACGCAAATAAATGGTACCGATCTTATCGAAAATCCAATATGTCTCCGTGCGATATGTACAACGCATGCCTTCGTGATGCCGTACGACCACTTTTTTTAAACTTATCACTGTCAGTACCCATTACGGAGTATATGTTACAGTAATAAGCACTGTAACTCAGCATAAATCCCAGATGTACTCTCGAATACCAAATCTCAATTATCTATGGTCCATGAAACACGGAAGTCAGTCGCCTCATCTCCATGTGAAACTCAAGACTCGTAGCTGACCTCGACGCGACGAGAAGCCAAAATCGCAGTCGGTGTTTGACAACGACCTGAACAGAAACATGCAAGTCCGAGACTGCTTTAGGAAAGAAGGTTCGGTTAGCCTACCTCCTCCTTCTCTATAAATATATTTCTCGAACTACTAAATAATATTTTTTTAAAAAAAATTATATAAAAGTTTCTAAAAAAATTATATTAATTTATTTTTTTAATTTAAGATAATTAATATTTAATTAATCATATGTTAATTATTTATCTCGTTTTGTATATCATCAAAAATCTCAGCTTAGCCCTGGTATCGTACGCACCCTAACACAAATTGGCTCGTACTACTGCTACTATACTTTTCTTGCAAGTGTAGAAGAGCTTTATCTCGGCAACAACTATATACAAGTCCGAAATGTCAAACACGTTGCCATCTTCCAAGCACTGACCTCTCACCTCGTACGTACAGCCACAATTAAGCGTACGTACGTCCAATTCCCTGCGCGAAAGGCAACATATTTAACACAAAGATACAACGTCACATCGACATCACATCGGCACTAACTCTCGTAGTGTACTTCTCCAATCAAATTTTCCAAGACAAAAAAAACAGCTGGTTGAGCATGGGAGTATTTGGATTCCCTTGATTTTGTTTTACCTCAAGTTTATCCTATCAAAAGCCTAACCTAGTATAGCACAGAATTGCTTGGCGGATGTGGTGGTGTGACGAGCAAAGGATAATTAGAGCACCTAAGCTGGCTTGTTTATTTGTTTGGTTAGACATGATTGGCTCACCAACAAACACGTACCAGTAGGAGTAGGGCATGCAGGATAATGGATGATGCCTAACCCATTATGCCCTACTATCAGGCCACCAAGTAGGAGTAGACAGAAAACCAATAATCTATCGATCACCTCGAGCCATGGCCACCAAGTAGGAGTAGACAGAAACCAAAACCCTGTTTCTAGGTAGAGGCGTAGAGCGGCATCTGCAGTTGAGTCCTCCAGGTCTGCACGCCCAGTCAAAAAGCTACAGCTCAGCTGACAAGCAGAGGCAACCAACAAGCCAATCATCAGGCAATCTCTATTGAAAGAAACCATCAGGCAGTCTGCAAACCTGCCTGATAATTGAGGGTTTCGGTCGTGTATCATGTCAGCATCCAAAGTCTCAAACAAAAAGAAAATTGAGAATTGCATATCTGATTTAGTATAAACTATAATGGAATCGAATTATTCGGTAGAAAGAAAATAGCATCGAATTCTGGTGGCCAATTATTCTATAGTGGATTAGCTGGAGCTAGCACAGAAATGGACATAAGCTTTGGCATCACAAGCTAGCCAATCATAGTTATGCTACAAAATTCATCTTTCTTTATTTTTTTGCTTAATTTATTTTTGTCTTTTTGGTGCATGGTGGTGTTCACACCTGGCAGGCCAAGCTGCATCTGCAACTCGCCATGCGCCGCAACAGTGGCCCAAAATCTCGACATTGACTTCTACCACAGATCCACTGCACGCATCCCGAGGAGGAGCACATGCATTGTGGCAGCTGCGGCAACACCGCCACTGCTGTTACTGCGACCGCTACTGCATGCATGGCTAGAAATAATACTACTAGTCGGAAGCCGTTTTTTATCCTCGGAGAAATGTCCACTTATTTTGTTTATCTCATTGAAAAAATTATTAAAAGTTTTAAAAAATTTAATAAGATAGATCAACATGTGACATATCATTCAATAAACATGCAAGTTCAAATTCAATTCGTACAAATAAAAACAAAAATAATAAATTTGACTATAAATAGTGCACAGTATTTATAGTCAAATTTGTTATTTTTATATCTACCTATACAAGTCAAATTTAATCTTATATGTTTGTGGAGTGATATATCATATATTGATATATTTTGTCAAATTTTTTAAAATTTTTTGATAACTTTTTAAATGACATGAAAAACAACTAAATATCTTCTCGAATGAAAAGACGTTCTCCTGCTAGTCACAATTTACTACAGTACTACTACTTTCGTGGATCAATTACACCACTGTGCACTCATCACTGACTCACAATAGTATAACTGCATAGGCCGTTCTATACTTGGACCGTTGTCACCGCCTCAATGGCACTAGTGACCTAGTATATGCATGACACACTATGCGAGTGTGAAGCAATGACACTATTATGATGAAGCAAAAGGGGTCGTATTTTTCCAGCCAAGAGGCCTATCTTTTGCAATTAAGATATGTACAACGACACACCAGCACTTAGGGGCTGGTCGGTGCCTAAGCTGCCAAACCTCAAAAGAATGACAAAAACTACAGCAGCCAGTGAGTGAGGTGCAATGATGCATGCCTTCCTTTTCAGTGAGAAAGGCATGCTGCAGCAACAGCCAGCCCCACAAGAGGCTCAAGTTAAGAACTTGAGATAGATTGATTGATAGATAGGAGTACATGCAAGCAAGCAGCAAAGCGGAGCAAAAAGGCAGAGGAGATGAGCTGAGAAAGAGACCCCCGGGAGGTTAGATGAGGAAGGAGAACGTGAAGGTAGGCAAACCGTGACGAAAGGGTCGCGCCACCAGCCCACCACCCTCCACCGCCATGTGGGTCCCACACCCCCACCACCCGCCCTGCGGACGTGAGCAACGTTCCCTCCACTACCACTCTCCTTGCTCTGCTCCTCCCCCGACACTGCACCGAGAGAGACAGAGAGATTGATTTGATTATTGTTGGTTAGTCCCATATAAAAACACGCCTTAACCACCCTTGATAAAGCTAAACGCGCAACAGCGACGACGCACACGCAAAGCCCAGAGTGGTCGGGCTCGGGTAGTAGCAGTGGTTGCCGCGGTGCGTGCGCGTCGTCTCGGTCTCCGTCTCCGTCCCCTGGACAGGGGAGAGGCTGCCCACCAGACACCCCCCCGGCCGCCCGCCATTATTGTGGCCCTCCCACACGCGTGCGCGCGCGTATTATCACGAGGGCCGCGAGCGAGGAGGAGAGCATCATTAGTCTCCAGCCCAAGCAACAGTAGCAGCAGACTAAGCAGAATCAAGAATAGAGGACGAGGACGAGGAGGAGGACATACCATACTAGGGAGGGAGCAGAGCCGAGCCAAGAACAGGGGAGGGGCGATGGAGCAGTACGAGGTCGTGGAGCAGATCGGCCGGGGCGCATACGGCTCCGCCTACCTCGTCGTCCACAAGGGCGAGCGCAAGAGGTCGCCTACTTCGTCTTCTTCTTCCTTTCGTCTCCAGGCTGCCTGACGCTTCTGTCAATCATCCTCGCTTTTCTTGGCTCCATGGTGGTGGTGCAGGTACGTGATGAAGAAGATCCGGCTGTCCAAGCAGAACGACAAGTTCCAGCGCACGGCGTACCAGGAGGTAAACCTGCTGCTGATTAAAGCTAACTGAACCCTCGTTTAATCCATTCCCCGCTTGAGCGGCGGCGCCGGAGAATCTTGTGACACTGCAGCATGTTGCACCATGAGCTGTTGCTTTGTTGCTCCTGCAAATCCTTTGAGTTTTCCAGAAACTATTGCGCAATGGGTTGAAAAATTAGCTTTTTTTTTTCGAGTTCATACCTGATTGAATGTTTGGGAGGACAAGATGGTTGCTGATGGACTTTTTATGCTTTGCTTGCTGCGCAGATGTCTCTGATGGCGAGCCTCAGCAACCCGTACATCGTCGAGTACAAGGACGGTTGGGTTGATGAGGTACAAATCCCACACTTTAATTCAGTTCTGGAATAATTTGTTGTTCCTTCAAATGAAGGGTTTTAATGTTTCTTTTTTTTTTGTTCTTTGGTTGTTGCAGGGGACCTCTGCGTGCATTGTGACAAGTTACTGTGAAGGAGGTGACATGTAAGAAGCTCTCATATTTCACTCTTCACTGCTACTAAAATTTTACCTTGTTCCAAGTTACTCACACCAGAGTCACAGGGCAGAGAGGATCAAGAAGGCAAGGGGTGTCCTATTCTCTGAAGAGGTAAGAACATTAAGTCACTGTAAGTAGATGAAATGGTGGTATTAACACCTGCATCAATAAGCAGTAGAAATTCTTCATGGATAGGAAACTTACCGCTGCTTTGTTACTTGTATGATCCAAGAGGGTGTGCCGATGGTTCACACAATTGCTCTTGGCCCTTGACTATCTGCACTGCAATCGTGTGCTCCACCGTGACCTCAAGGTAAATGAAAATTGTCCCCATCCACAAGTTCATCCATCAGGTATCAGCATAACCTAACATGTTCTCGACTCCTGTGCTGCAACAGTGTTCCAACATTTTGTTAACAAAGGATAATAACATCCGGCTTGGTAAGAAATATATATTTCGTTGCAAATGTAAATTACTGCATCCCTCCTTTTTCTTCGATAGTATAATGACCTGCATATTCATTGTTTCTTCAAACAGCTGATTTTGGGCTAGCAAAATTACTCATGGAGGACCTTGCCTCAACGGTATGGCTTGAACACATGCTATCATGTTATGTAAATGTAACTCAACACATTTCCAGGTAGCAAAGAAAACACAACTATCCGATAAGCTACATACAGATACAGTCACACATGTATATATACCCCTCATGTAAAACCTTTTGATTTTGAACAGCGTTTCATAACTAAATACTTCATGGCTTGTAATCTTCGGTCGCATAAAGGAATCTTGTTCTGAATATACATGATACCACTGCAGTATATTTCCGGCAGCTTTGTTTCTTTTTTATATATACACAGTAGGGTCCTTTCCTACCTTCTCCATTCAAAACATTGTGACATATGAATGCACTGATAGGTCCCATTGCCACTTAATGAATTTGACATCTATGTGTTTTCAGGTTGTGGGAACCCCAAACTACATGTGCCCAGAAATACTAGCAGACATACCTTATGGTTACAAATCTGATATATGGTCACTTGGTGAGTTCCCAGTACTACAGGTTTTGGAGTAAGTTTCACGTTTTCTGTTATGATGCTAGACAGAATTAAACAGCTGCATAATCTTTTTCCATCTTTTACCATCAGGTTGCTGTATGTTTGAGATCTTAGCACACCGCCCTGCATTCAAAGCTGCAGTAAGTTCTACTACGTAATTCAAATGATACATTACTGTTTACATATAGCATGTAAATTCATGAATTATCCCCACTTGTTTTCGAAGGACATGGCATCATTAGTTAACAAAATAAACAGATCTTCAATATCTCCAATGCCACCAATATATTCATCATCACTGTGAGTACCAATATAATTATTATTTAATGATTTTTCAACCATATAAATCAGAATTTATGTTAAACATAATGCTTTGGCTCGCAGAAAACAGATAGTGAAGAGCATGCTAAGGAAAAATCCAGAACATAGACCCACTGTAAGTACCACAAACTCAGTTTCACTGTTTCAATCAAAGGCACCGACAGAACACTAACATTCAAAGTTAAACTGAAAAAATTTACAGGCTGGAGAGCTATTGAGGCACCCATATTTGCAGCCTTATCTCGCTGAATCATGCAGCTGCTCCCCAATCTACCTTCCAGTGAAGCCCACCAAAAGTAACCTGGGAGACAAGCAGTCAAGAAAGCCAGGCAGTGGCAGAAAGCGAATCATCAAAACCAATGGATCCAGTGAAGCATTAGAAACCGCTGCAGAACAAGCTGTGGATACAAGAGACAACTCCGCATATATTTCAGATGTTTCAACAATTGGTACCCAGGATGCCTGCATTTCGCAAGTATCTGTGGACCCTGAAGCTAGAAACAAAATACATCAAAATATCGATGCTTTATCGCTTCAACTTACAGAGGAAAATTTGATCACAACAACTGATCGACAGATTGACGAGGCCATCTTTCGTAAAGCTGTAAGAACCAGTGGCATAGTGGATGTCGTGCCAGTCACTGGTGCAATTCAGAAGCCTAATGAGGCACCAATACCAAACGAGGAACTGACCATTGGAGTAGTGCAAGAGCAAAGAAAGGAAGTGAAAGCACACTCTTATCAGGGATCAAAACCAGGCGAAGGCGATGTTGCCATCGTTATAGAAGAATCATCACCGAAGAGCGCGGTGAAATTGGCGCATGCAGATAGCACGCCTGCCGAGTGGGATCATCTGAACATAGTGCAGCAGAGAGCTGATGCACTGGAGTCTCTTCTCGAGCTTTGCGCCAAGCTGCTGAAGCAGGAAAGGCTTGAGGAGCTTGCTGGCGTTCTCAGACCATTTGGGGAAGGAGCTGTGTCGTCCAGAGAGACGGCAATATGGCTGACAAAAAGCCTCATGACTCCACCGAAATTGGGAGGGTCTCCAAAACTTACGTAGTGGAGAGAATTTCAAGGCTTTGTTTGCAAGTGTGCTGTTCTGAGAGTGTATATAGCTTTGCAACAGTTCATGATTATGTCTTACTGAAGGCTCGGGTTTCTATTTATCTTGATGTATATGGTTTGCGTGAGTGAGTGAGGGCATTAAGTATTTATCAGTTATTTGCTGTACAATGACATCTGCTGTTTGTCTGATTCTACAAGTTTTCAAGTAATAATGGAAATCATACCAAGTTCGTTCCCATTTACTTCCAATCTTCCATACCGTAGATTTGCTTATCAATGTGCAGATGCCCTGTTCCTCCAGTCTATACTAAAGAATTGGTTATTAATGACAGGAACTACTGAATGGGAAGAGGTGGGCCTGGCTGCGCTGCAGCTGTACGCCCTTAACCCCATTAACGCAGTGTTCGGCTCTCCATCTCGAGCGGAATAAGTGACACTTAAAATAAGAAACGTCATTAACATATGATTAATTAATTATTTACTATTAAAAAGTTAAAAATGGATCTATTTATTTTTAAAGCTACTTTATATAAAATTTTTTTACAAAAATACACCGTTTATTGTTTTGGGAAGCGTGCGTGCAAAAAACGAGAGAAAAAGCTGCTGTCTTTAAGCCTTGCCGAATAGCCTGTAAACACTAACCACCACTATTAGTGTTTAATGATTTTTAATTATAAAATAATACATAAATAAGCAAAGCTAAAAGTTTTAGGTTTCAGTTGAAAGTTTCAAAAATCTAGTTAAAAGTTTCAAATTTTGGGTTGAAAATTTCAAAATTTGAGTAGATTTTTTAAATTTTCAGTTGGTTTTTAAATTTGAGTTGAAGGTTTCGAAAATTGAATTAAAATTTTTAAAATTAGAGATGAAAGTTTTAAATTATTAGTATAAAGTTTGTTCGATTTTTTAATTTTTTTAATAATATTATTTTTTAATTATTTTTAGTGTACACGTAGCTGCGAGCTGCTGGCAGCTTAGCAGCTTTTCCGTGTTCAGGCTACGGCAGCAATTAGACTGCATCGAGCAACAGTTATTATACTAACCACTTCACCCGATTATTCCAAAAACAAAACAATCACTTCAGGGAAATAGGGAAATAGAAGCAAAAATACGATGTACTCCCTCCGTTCCAAAAAAAGAATTTCTAGAATCTTAATATAAAATTTAAAAGGGAAAGAAAAGACCAAAATACCTCTTTATCAATAGAAAAGTAGTATGTAAGTGGGTAGATGATAGATATTAAAGGAATAAAATTTTTCGATTTGTGAACCGAGGATAGATAAAAGGATAGAAGTTAATTTATTTTAGAACAAAATTTAAAGTGTAGAAGTTGTTTTTTTAAGACAGAGAGAGTAGTGGGCAATACTCCCTCCGTCCCGGAATGCTGGCCGTTGTAGAAAAGTTGAGACAAATTAAGTTTAGGTAAAAATGACAAGTTGAGAAAAATTGAGTACTACATAACGATAGAGCATAAAATATCTATCACAACACACACTACAGTGCTGAAAGGGAAGCAGTGACCTCTGGCCCTCTGTTTACTGAATGATCTTGTCACTCTTTGTTTGGGCATTGTTACCTGCTTACCTTGGGCTAGCTGCAGTGACAATTTTGTTACCACTGTCAAAGTCAGAACCTTTGCCGTGCTTCGAAGCAAGCTACAGTTGTTTCTTTTCTCCAAGAATCAAACCCTGCACACTTGCAGTTCCCGGGGCTCTGGCTGATGCCCTGTTCCTGTACGGATGTACCATATCCAAGAATTGATCCCTAAACACGCATTGAAAAAGAAAGTGGAAAGCAGCAGATAGAACATGAATCCTACAAAGCGTCGCACTGTAACAGTACACGGCAGGATTCAGCCTAACCGTAAACAGTCGACAAATTTGCAAGGGAGATCGCCAAAGGTGCTCGCAAGCATATCCAAATAGCGACAGATGCAATGGCAAAAATTCAACCACGGTACGTTGCGGCGGAGAGATTTGGATTGTGAGTATGTGACCATACTACTTCCAGAGATTGCTCGGGCGGAGTCGCTCGGCCATGGCGAAGAGCATGACGACGAGGGGGTCATCAACGCCGCCTAACCCGACGAGGGTTTCCTGCAGCTCCGGGATCGGAGTGATGGAGAGGTCGAGCGGCACCACCATCACCACCCCTGCAGCGAGACGCAGGCACACAGCCACGCCGCCCACGCACGTGTAGGCGACTGGAGCTCTATAACTTCCGATAGGGGTGGAAGGGGAAAGGTTATCGTCAGTGGCGCCTGCCTCGGCGGTGGTGAGGAAGATGCCAATGTTGGACTACGGAGAAGAGGATCTGGGGTTTACGGCTTGGAGAGAGGATGCGGTTTGAAGGAGCCGCAGAGGAAGGAACCACCTTGAGCCATTGAGGAAGAATCCCAGCTTGGGGTTGTCGGATGCGGCGGCGGCAGGCCGGCAGCCATGGTGTTCGGCGAAATGCGTCTGACAAATTTCTGGGCAAACTTGACGGAAAGCTGACGGGGTTAAGTTTCTGGGCAAATTGTTTTTTGACGTGAAAGTTTCTTGACAAAATTGCCCTCATGCGTCTCTGTCTTCTCCCTCTATTCGCCTGGGATACGAGCAGTGGGGAAAGGCTTGGCCTCATCAATCTCCATTTGCTGTGTTCCTGCCTTCGCTTCTCTGCTCCGCCATGGTTTTTTCTGCTCTGCCGCTACAACATCGTGGTGCGAGTGCTGCGTGCTGTCGACGGTTCTTGGCCGAAGGGAGGAGATTTTCTACTCTGCTGTACGGCTGTACCATATCATTTTGGGAAGGGCGACCGACGCCGCCGTCCTAGACGCTTCTGCTCCATCCGTTGCCTCGGCGACGTATCCAGGAAGGGCGGCCACCGCTGGCTCCCAAGTGTGGCCGCACGTTCCCGGGAAATGCCGGACGTCGGGCCGCGCCCAATCCAGAGTCAAATATTTCAAGCATCTTACTTTGTTGTACATTTTTAACTTTTGATTTTTTTTTTCTAAATTTTGTCAGGTTTTCCCTACCGTCTATAAGGAGGTTACCGCGTGAAATTTATCTTAAAAAATTAAATTTAAAATTTTTAAATATTACAATAAGACCATGGTTATCACAGTTAACACGCGGTAAGTTAGGATAACTACGATCTTTGACTTGAAAAACCATAGTACCATAATATAATACCATAACTAAGTATTTATAATATAATATTCATGGGCATCAAAACATGATTTAAAGCAATACCGTCTTGTAGTCATGCCAAAATATGAAGTTATTTTAGTATTTTTCACAAAATGTTATCATCAGATATCATTATAAATTATGTGTGTCGGTGAAATGGGATAGGGGGTCCCACATACCCTGGGGACGCGTGGGTCATCGGCCAAGTCAGTTCTCCGGGGCCATCTTGCCTTCGGTCTCGAGGCGCCACGCCTATCGGCCCCGGGCAGGTTCTCGGGGCGCCCTCGCCTTTGGCCCCGGGCACGTCCCCGGGGCGCCGCGCCAATCGGCCCCGGGCACGACCCCGGGGCGCCCTCGCCTCTGGCCCCGGGCACGTCCCCGGGGCGCTAACCCTATCGGCCCCGGGCTCGTCCCCGGGGCGCCGTCCCCACCGGATTCGGCCCCGAGGCATCGTTGGCCTCGGGCCCGTGCCTTGCCTCCGGGTGCCATCGTCTCACTTCCTGCCCGGGACCCACATGTCGGTCTCCGGCAGGATCGATGGACCAGCTCTCCAAATATCAGCATTAATGATGAGGCGACGGGGCACGTTGCCCCTGTCGTCCGCTCCGCCATGCGTAAGTGCCTCAGGACGACCCCCCGTGGACACCTGACTGCTGTCAGAGGCCTTTTGACTTTGGTGGCAAGAGCGTGCGCCGAAGTCAAGCAGTCAGAGATGCCTGACTTCGGCAGTGTGCCCCGTCACATCCTGTCGCGTCCTCACGACTCCACCGAAGCCCGCCGTATATCAACTCCGGCGTGGGTTCGGCAGGCGGACTGGTCCAGCAGGCGGCAGCAGGCGGACACGCTAGTCAAGACGGCGACAAGACAGCAATAAGACAAGCCATACCTGCTCTCTCATGTAGCTCTCTCTCCCTATCAGCATGTATCTTGGCACTGTGCAATCCCCTTGCTCTATAAAAGGAGGACCAAACCAAGGCCGAAGGGGAGGGGGCCCCATCCTCTAACTCTCTGCTCTGCACCCCCGAGCTCACTCTCTAGCCACTGCTCTTCTTCTCCGACTCCGGCCGCGTGCTGAGCTCACCTTGTAACATAGCAAACCACATTCATCTCCACATAGCATACACACAGGAGTAGGGTTTTACGCTCCGGCGGCTCGAACCTGTATAAATCCTCCCGTCTCCTCTGTGCGCCTCTGTTCATCGTCTTCCCCAGCGCCCTGCGCGATTACTACGCTTCGGACGGTCCGGACCCGCATCGGACGGTCCGGACCCTTCTGCTTCACCGCAGTTCGGACGATCCGGACTAGCTTCGGACGGTCCGAACCCCGCCTCTTCTACGTCTTCTTCGCCTAGTTTCCTTCTATACCCAGACGCCGGCTTCGCCTGAGAACTACTCCCTTGGCCGAATCTCAAAGGGGGTCTCCTGACTTTCCGCCGTCGAGGTTTCATCCTCCGACAATGTGCTACTTCTAAGAATTTTTTGGGGTTTTTTTCATTTTTCAAAAGTTGAATTCAAATAAATTTTATCAAACCCTATAGCCGTTAACTCTTACCGTATCCCTGACCAGTGGTTAGGAAAACCCTAGCTGTGACTTAGGCAGTGTTCCTAACTGCTTCTTAACTGGTTTATTTAAGCCGCACGTAAAACGAGGAACGTCATTAGCATGTGATTAATTAAGTATTTATTATTAAAAAGTTAAAAAATAGATCTATTTGCTTTTTTAGAGCTACTTTCATATAGAAAATTTTTAAAAAAACACACCGTTGATCATTTTGGAAAGCGTGTGCGCGGTAGATGAGAAAATAAGCCAATGCCAAAAGCAGCTGCCGAACACTGCCTTAATGTTTCACGTAGTCAGGTGTCAGTGTTGCAATCGAATATCGCATCTCTTTAAAATATTTTATTAAGTGAACTGAAATATTTGATGAAATACTGAGACAATTTTCTCGAAGTGCTAAAATTTGGCTTTGGATCAGAGACCCAATTTATAGTAGTGCCCCAAGTGGGAAATGCCTCATTCCTCCCTAAAAATCGGGTAGGCAAATGTTTGACTGTCGGTGAAATATCCAGTGAAACAAAGGTCAATGAAACATTTGATAGATTTATGAAACACAGTAAAATGCATGTTGATGTGTTTCGCTCTTGCATATGAATTATTGAATTTTGATAGTTCAAACATATAATCTTTGTTTCATCAGATTATAATCAACTGTGATCTTAGCGGTTGTAAAGATTTAATTATAAGAAATATAACAGTGCAACCGGATTATGGATCGGAAAAATAGTTTAGGAGAAAAAAAAAATCTTAGAACATCTCAAGAGATGCCTAAAAATCAAGAACCTATCTTGTTAGATTGGAAGACTATCCCAAAATAATTTTCCACTTAAATCACTCCTATCTTCAACAGTATCTTTAAAAATGAATTCTAAAAATAAGTTTCTTGACCACATAGGCACGGTGAGACCGGTCATCTCCTGTTCAGTAGCGATCTTTATTTCGCGGTGCCTCTGCTATGTGCATGCGAGGAGATCAGCACTGGAGGCATCGCCGCTAGACGCTGCCATCGAAGCTGTCGCCGCATGCTAGATGTAGTCGCCAGCCGGCTAGCGTCGTCGTCGTCGCTAACCCTTTCGTACATGTGGAGAGACGGATCGGCAGCTTCACTGCCGCCGCTGCACCTTGCCGTACGTGTGGAGAAAGTGATTTGCAGCATCGTCTTTTCATTTGAGATTATTTAGGAGCTAAATATTTAAAATATATTCGCAGATCTACTTTTTAAGAACAGATAATTTTTACAAGCGGTTTTTTTAAAAACCACATATAAAAATAGATTAGTGCAGATAGTTCTCTAGGAAGTTCGCCTCTGAAACCCTTTTTTCTTATTATTTGAAAATATCCAAACTTCAAAAATATATAGAAATTTATTTTAAATCTGATCGAGGTGAACCAAAGTTCTCTGTAATTCATACAATATTTTCTTTAGTATGGTCAGTTGAATATTTCCTTAGGAATATTTCTTTAATTATGGTGATTTACTTATATCAAGTTGTCTTTATGTGAGTTAACATGTTATGCAACTTAGCATTAGTGAATGATCATATTAAATAAAATAATCTATGGTAATATTAATCTCACCATACCAAAGGAAATATTACAAGGATCTTAGAGAACTTTGATTCACCTCAATCGGATTTAAAATAAATTTTCTATAAATTTTTAAAATTTGAAAAATTTTCAAAGATAAGGAAAAATTTTCATAGGTGAATTTCTTAAAGAACTGCCTATAATAATCGATTTTTACATATGTTTTCTTTAGAAAGCCACCTACAAAAAAGGAAACAACCTAAAAATCATAAAATTTTCATATGAATTTGGATGAGGACAAATTTTATATGACAATTATAGCCCTCGATGAGATCTACAACTTTTCAGTTGAATGTATTTTCATTTGACATTGTTTAGAGGCCTAAATATTAGTTACGAGCTCTTAGATCTATTTAAAAAAATGAATTTTTGATTTTTTTTAAATGATCTTAGATGAAGACATGCTCAATCAAAGTTGTATAGCTCGATGAGATATACAAGTTTGTAGTTGATGATATTTTTATTTGATATTATTTAGAGTGTCAAATTCGTATTACAAGTTTTAGAGAGGTGAAGTAAAAAAAAATAACATCTGTCCCATAGTCACGAAATGCATTATACATGAGATAGTTAGGAGGCTACACGTGAAGCGAGAAGTCCCGGGTTGGAGTCCTATATACCACACATACGCATATTCCACCTGAAAATCACGTGACTCGTAAAATGTGAAGTATTTTTTAGGTTATTTTATGCCTACAAAAGCCAAAAACTAGAAATTCATCTTCACTGGTTCTCTTAATTAATAGAGGTAACTTAATTAATTTCATGGGCAGTTGTGTAAAACGTCTGTAAAAATTCGTTGATTTACAAAGTTAGTATCGCACAGGAAATTAGCTAAACGACTTATAAATAAGTTGTCGACCGCCTGTCCAAATGGTTTTCCTACTAGTGTGGTTAGCTATGCACTTTTATCTCAAGCCCATATTACTTGTCGGTTAGTTGTATATGAATGTTTTTAGAGTTTCCATATTACTTTTATGTCAATGGTTTTCCAAAGTAAATAATCCAAATCT
The DNA here is from genome assembly GCA_003991445.1 of Oryza meyeriana var. granulata. Lineage (NCBI taxonomy): Eukaryota > Viridiplantae > Streptophyta > Magnoliopsida > Poales > Poaceae > Oryza > Oryza meyeriana. Next base: position 174,186 of record RYFJ01000563.1, read on the forward strand.
CTCCACTACAAAGAAAATTACACCGTCATTGAATTTTTTTAAATTAGGTCCCCCTGTTTTCCATATGAATGTTGTACGCTGCCTCAGTGTACTAGCAATTTCAGCTGACAATCTCCCGGTGAACCGGGGCGCAGATGGGACCGTTCTCCAGTCCCCATATGGCCCAGTTAATGTTGCGCACAACATATTCTTCTTAGCCTAAGCATGCTAAGGCCCACAAGCTGGCTGGCCCATTCATTTGGGTTCCCGACTAAGCCCATATACTAGCACAAATGGGAGTATGGAACACGAACGAATTTTTTTATTTTTATATTTTTTTAAAAAAAATATTTACAAAAGTATATTTTTATTTCAAAAATTTACAAAAATATACTCCCAACGCCCTCTGTGAGAGCGTTTTTTTTTATAAAAACGCCATCTCAGAGGACGATTTGATGACATGGCTGACGGCCGTAGGCCGGGCGGCCCCCTGGCAGCACAAAAACCACCCTCCCAGAGGACGGCAAGGGGGTCGCCAGCAAAACGCCGGCCGCAGGGCCGGTCATTTTACAGGCGGCTAGGGAGCCGCCTGTAAAATGGCCCATTTTATTTAACAAAATTATTTCCGAGTAAAAAATCGTCCTTTGGAAGAGCGATTTTTTACTGCCTTATTATAAAATCCCCTCCCAGCCTCCAAAAAGTTTATAAAATTTACAAAAATAACAGAAAAAAGAAGAGAGAGCTGAGAGCGAAGGTGAATGAAAGCGGCGAAGCCCTATCGGTTTACGGATTCGTCTACAAGTAATATTTTATGTCTCTTTGTAATTTCCATTTCTATTCATCAAATAATGTAGTATGTGTAGTATTGTACTAGTTATTTCATAGGTAAGTAAATGTTAGGTTTGGTCCATAGGGTGTAGATCTATTGTAGTTGAGCATAATGGCTAAGGGCATTGATAGACCGGATAAGAGAAGTTAGGTTTTTTTATCAGATGAGTAGCCATAGTTCGAGAAACGCTAGGGAGATGGAAATGAGGATGATGATATTTTATTTTTTGTAGTCATGTGTAGTATACCCTAAATATATAGTTGTATAAGGTTTTTTTGCCTAGCGAGTTATAACTTACGTTTATTTAGTTATAATGTAGATTGCTATGGATGCATTCGGTATGTCCAGTCATCTACGACCTCCGATTGGCGTGCCTCCGCTGATGTGTTGGTGCGGAGATGATTGCAAATTTGAGATAAGTGAGCAGGATCACACATACCGGCAAATGTATTGGATGTGTGTTAATTACGCCTACTCCCGGAGAAGCCAAAGCCACAAGGGAAGAAAGGGAAGTCGAAGAAGCCAGTGGAGGTAATATATATATCGATCTGCAGTACTAAGGTAGAGAGAGATGGAGGGGATCCAGTCACCGGCATCGATGCTCCCTTGCTCCTTGGCGGCGGCATCGGTGGCCGACCGGCAGGCGGCGACGAGTGGCGGCTGAGTCGGGAAGCGGCGACGGGCGGCCAAGTCGGGAGGCGGCAACAGGCGGCGCGGCACCGATGCACGATGCGGGAGTCGGGACGGCGACGCGTTGCCGACGGCTGGCTCTGCCGGCCTGTGCCTTGCGCCCGTACGCCAATGACCCTACCCAGCTGGGCGCCTAGGTGCTGGACAGGGAGCCCCAGACGTCGGCGCCGATGCTCCCTTCCTCCTCAGCGGCGGCGCGGCGCGCGACCGGCAGCCGACCGGCAGGCGGCGACGAGTGGTGGCGGTGGGCGGCGCGGCGCCGATGTGGGAGTCGGGAGTTGGGAGGCGGTGGCACCGTTCTGGTTTCTGTATCCGAAACCTGGAACATGCATGTATCACGGATATCCGTATATAATAATCTTCGGATATCCAGCTCCGTATTCGTATCCGTTGGAAACTGCGATACAGTATTTGTATCAATATCCGAAAAAAATTATCCATATCCATATCTAGATTATCCGAAAATTATCTAATCCTAACTGTATCCGTATTTGTTTTTCTCCGGATCGAACGGAAACTATCCGCTCCGTTTTCATCCCTAGGAGAGGGCACTACATGCAAAGGAAGCTGGGCTAGAGGGGGCGAGGAAGGGGAAGTACCCACGCTGCACACAGTAGTTACATATCTAGTAGGATATCCGTTTGAAATACCCTAAGGTATGTAATAACGATAACTAAAAATATTTCATGTGCCGTTTGTACTCGTTGGATGGATAATTTCATTAAATTTGTAAGCAATTAACGTGTGCTTGTTGTCATCGCGCGGAATCTAATTTCGCCGTGAAGTTGAAACTCGAAAATTCATGGTTTTTGATCTGTTTCGTTGTAAATGTAGACCGTGAGGAGTATATCATTTAATCGACGAGCGTAAACGAAACAACGAGGTTTCTCGAGTAAACGCAGGATTAATAAAATATGACATACAACAAGCTAATTACTACTGGTACAACATACTACGGCCCCTGGCCGTAACCTCTAGACCTCTTCATGTTCCTACCCTGCTCTCGCACCTGGCCCTGTGAGTACGTCAGCCGGTCTATTGGTATGGCACGGCCAGCGCGGCCTGTCTTCACGGGTGTGGCAGCTGGTGGGTCCTGTGTCTGCGGTGGCGGAGCTCCTTCGAGCTGCGAAGAACCTAGTACCTCCTGGATCTCCTCGTCCTCCAAGTTGTCGCCCTCGAAAGGATCCGGTGCCCAACTGCTGCTGCGTGAGCCCTGTGCAGAGGACCCAGCGCCAACAAACATCCCCGATGCTGTAGAGCGGAATGCTGTGCACAAAATTATTGATAATTACAAACCAGAATTTTGCAAGTCAAAAGTAAACTTTGATCTAACCTGTAGTACCTCCTGTGGTGGCCCCGAGTGCATTACACATGCCCTGCTGCGCGTGCGGTCGTGTGTGGTACGCTCCCTATGTGGACGTGCAAGCTCTAGACTGATGTAGGTACGGTGTAGCAAAAGCTGCACGGAATCATATGATGTAAAACGGTGCATGTCGTAGATGGAAACATGTTATGAACTGATTGTTAGCGGAATTTATCTCTAGAGGGGCTAGCTAGCTGACTGGAATCGTTCTGGTGTACTCCTGCTCCTATGGGCCGTGCTTGGTGCTGACATACAGCGGGAGATACCGCTTCGGGAGGTACAGCTACAGGAGGTACCGCGTCAGCCGTACGACAAGTGAGCGCACGAATCACTGTGTGCATCGACTGATGGATCCTCCCGAAAGTCGTCCTCTGCTCCTCCGCAGTCAGTACGATCCCAACGTCCATCCGTCGGAACGTCACGTCCACATCAGCCTAAACTTGCCGCACTGCGTCGGCCTATTTCAAATATGATGTGAATATGTGTTAGAACCGTGCACACATACAAAGGGAATAGCAAAGTACAAAGAGAATATGACTTACCGCGCGGAAGTAGTTCTGGTCATGGTGTCTAGGATACGTGTCAGTCGCAGCGGTGACGTGTGGCTGTGGATCATCTACGGTGAACATCACGCGTGTGCGGGTGTAGGGCTGGTACCACCTGAGGTATGCTAGGTAGGTATCCTCAGTGTGTGGACGTACCTCGTCGATGACCTCTTCTGTCGCCAACAACCAGTCCTCCACATACTTCTGTAGTCGGGGATATCACTGAGTGCCGCCTGCCTGTCCCCTACGATTATACTTATTTGCTGAGAATGCATTAGACTTCATTAAAGAGTTGTAGTACTTAACAAAGATTGTAGTTGTACTAACCGGTGCACGTCGTGCGGCACAACCATCTGCACGGGCACAGGGAAGTGCTGACGTAGGCCGAACTGTCACATCATGCGCTGCGGACAGTGAGGCTCAACGAAGATGTCGAATACCAACGGCATTGTCGTCATTCAGTACGCCTAGCCGCGCGTGCAAAGAGGCAAGAGTCCGAGTGGTGCACGGGCCGCAATGGCCTGCGGACTATATGGCTCCCAGACGACATCATTGGGCAGTAGGCGGTCGAACTCCATAACGAAGTCGGAGTAGGCCCTCCTAACCTGCGTGTGGGCATAACGACGCTACAAAATAGGACAAGTAAATACGTCAGTGTTTGCGCATAAGTGGTAAACATAGAATTTTAGGTTACGTACCTCATGGCGACACCATACTGTCCCCATGGACGGTCCTCAGGCGATTGCCCGTACAAGCCTCCAAGGCCGCCCTAGTAGGGAGAGTGCTGAATCAGAGGGTGGCCAATCGTGAACCGCTCGGCCACCCATAGTTGCAGAAGGAGAGGGCAACCGGCGAGAATCGCACCTGGATCGGTCTTTGTGCACACGTTACAAAGAGCATGGTACGTCGCATCTAGCATAGCAAATCCCTAGCTCCACTGCGGTACGTAGCCGTCCTCGCTGTTGGCGATCGCACGAGCGTAGTGGATCAATCCATTGTCCACCGCGTGCTCTGTCGTGCTGGTGAACATCACACACCCGATTAGCCACAGCAAGTACGCCTCCAAGCTCCGCCACACCGAGTATTCGTTGGCGTTAGGGTCTAGCTGATCAGGCTATAAAGCAAGATTATAGTCAGCACCACTATTGCTTTATAGATCGGATGATTGTGAATCGAAATAATCTGCGACTTACGGTGAACTGTAGCAGCCACGCCTACGAGAGGCCGCTCGTGGTGTAAAGCAGCAGCGAACCCAGCATACCAAGTCCAGGTCGATGGTGCATGGCCTCGAACCAAGTAGTGATGTCCTGCGACCAACTGTGCGCCCCATCAACCGGACCAACTGTGTCCCCTGCGAGGGGAAGTCCCAGTAGGTAGGACACATCCTGGAGTGTGGGAGTTATCTCGCCGCACGGTAGGTGGAACATGTGTGTTTTCGGTCTTCAGGGATCCACTAGTATTGCCAGAAGTGACCGATCAGCATCCCATCACCTAGTGGGGTCCCTCTCGTCCGGTGCTGGCTCAACTAGCCTGCACAACGGAAGAAGTCTAGCCTCACGCAACCTGCAGAATATAGCACTGTAGTCAATATTGGAGAATATAGATATGTACAAATGGTGTGAATGAATGTTGGTACAACTCTTACCTCTCACGGAACCAGGGGTCTATTCGCAGGAGGTGGCGTGAAGGCCGTGGACGAAAGGTGGCTAGCTGGGCATCCTCGACGGTTGACAAGTAAGACCAGTGGGACTGGTCGAGACCCCGGTCGAGCAGCTCCGGTGTATGGCACGCCATACCTGTATGCAAATAGAGAGCTAGTGTAAATTTTATTGTCAAAGCAACATGTAAGAGTAAGTTCGCAAATTTAATTAATTGAACAACCATATTACAAATTATTGTTAAGATTTATAGCATTATTACATGACAATAAAAACAACAGTACGGTACATATCGTTCTATAACAAAGATCAAGTATGGACTTATACTACGCCGCAGCACCACCAAATTCTCAAGAACGTCTAGGACAGGGTCGTCTTGAAGTTGTGCCTTCACCCGTAGGACGACTGCCAGAAGCGCCTGGACCCGACAGTCCAGCTTCCGTTGCACTTGGACCGGTTGCATCCTTTGGACATTTCTTATAGGTATGGCCTGTCTAGTCGCACTTCGAACACCGTTTATACCTTTCACCGGCTTCTGATTCATCTATGTCATTACGGATGCGTCTTGTCTTGCGGTGACCTGCTTTGTCCCTTAATTTTATTGGGTCAGGAATGTAGATAGCTTGAGGATGCTTGGTAGTAAATGTCCCCGCAATACCGAAACCGTATATCTCTCCACTCCATATACTGTAGATTGCTTCTTTTCCGAAATAAGGTGAGACAAAATGATGTGCTTCTATCTCGCACTCACCGCTCGCGGCAATAACATGAGAACATGGCTTGTGGAGCAGAGTAGGCTTTCGGCACGAGCACTTGCAGGTCCCGTCTTTCTTAGCACACACTCCTACACAACCCTTTTGCGGTAGATTCTACGCATGCCCTTATCGACACACAATATTTTGAATTTGTGCTCTTGTGTACTTGAGAAATAGCTCGATGTCTTCGGGCCTTATTACTTTCTCTGAAGTATTTGCATGTGCCATGCAAGATAAATTCAACAATGCCAACATGTGGGAGGCCTCAAACACCGCGCATCATCCAGTTATAAACCTCTACCAAATTTAAAGTCATTATGCCAAATCGAGAACCATTTTTGTCATACAATAATGCCCATTTCTCCTTTGGCTCATTCTCAATCCACTCCGAAAATTTTCTAACCAAGAATGTCGACCTTCTTCTCATATGAGGTCCGTCACTTGATAGAAGTCCAAGAGTTCGTGGAGCCTTATCCCCTACAAGGGTAGCCCTCTTGGACTGCTCATCTGTTTGTTTAGAGGTCAGCTCATCCAACCTCTTCCAAAACTCATTAAATTTCTCTTCCTGATTATGGGCGCACAGCTTTTTGAAAAAATCTATAAAGTGCTTGTTTTTAAACTGCCTATAGAAATTAGCACCCATATGACGCATACACCATCTATTTTGAACATTGGATCATCTTGCTGTATATCCCTTCTCAGCACATTCATCCCTCAATTGCCCGCAGCAAACCAGCGTAACGGTCCTGTATGAGGCATACGTCTGGCCTCATCTGTATAACTACAGGCTTAACCCTTTCTAGAAACCAGTACCAACTATCAGTGTTATCGCTCCCAACAAAAGCAAAAGCCACCAGTAGAATTTGGTTGTTCTCATCAACTCCAATTGCTGTTAATATGTGCCCTCTATACTTTTCGGTCAGGAATGTCCCATCGATGCAGAGAATGGGACGACAATACACAAAGGCCTAAATGTAAGCACCTAATACAAATAATACCCATTGCAACATATTTTTATTACCATGGTCAATTGATGGAAAAGCTTTCAGATCGTAGCAGGTCTCCAGATTTCTCTGAAGAATACAAGATAACAGACGAGATAAATTATTATAAGATGCTTCAAATATGCCAAACCTTATCTCTATAACCTTCTGTTTCACCCTCCAAACCTTAGCATAGCTAATTGTGTATTTGAATTTCTCTTCAATATGTCTAACAATTGACCTTGGTTCGTACCCCAGATTGTTCACAATGTGGGAGTACATCTCTGTTGCAATAAATACAGATGTCATGTTTTTATGGTATTTTTCGACACCTTGTAAGTAACATGAGTGCTCGCTCACGATTGAAACTTGTCAATAATCCTTCCATTTACCCTTGAATGCGTGCGCCCGCCATGGATACCCATCCTTCACGCACTTCACTTCATATACAGATTTGCTTGATTTCACGACCGAGAACTCCCTCTGAAGTGACACCGTCCATTGTTTCACTGCCTTCTTCAAATCCTCTATATATACATATTTAGCCCCCTAGATGACCTCGTTCTCCTTGTATTCCCATGGCACATGATGCCGCTCGAAGATAACAAAGCCGAAGAAATCCTCGTTGCTCTATTCTGCAGGCATCACGTTGTCCTCATCAGACGAATCATCATACTTGCATGCTCGTTTTCAGCATCTTTCCTATCCATTTCTTCAATTATGGTATTGATTAGTTCTCCCTCATCTGCCGCACCTATTGGCTGCCTATCTTCTTCATCCCCTCTTTCATTCCCTCCTTTATTTTCTTTCATTGTTTTGGCATCACCTCCCGTCGTACTTGGACCCTCATCATCTTACACTGGCATTGCAGCAACGATGTTATCCTTCTCATACACTGACACAAGTATGCTCGGTGGCCAACCACGTTGGAATGCATTTTTCACATACCATCTCTAAGTGGCAGTGCAATCCACCGGCATCAGTTTCCAAAAAACCTTCAACTGCACGACTGACTACAACGTAAAAGGTTATTGCGTTGATCTGGCGGTCCAGTCAAAAGCCTCGCATCAGCCAGTTGTACACTGACCTAAAACTTCTCTCAGCTGGCCTATCAATGCCCTTAGCCATTGAACTAAACTCCGACAGATCTACACCTTGTGTACCATACCTAACATTCCCTTGCCCATGAAATAACTGAAATATCAACTTATTTGACATATCTGTTGATGCAAAAATACAGTTAAACTAGGTACCAACAGTCTCCTCACATCTAATACCGTATAATCGAGATTTTATAACTACCATCTCTACAAAAATTACATTGTCTAACAGATTGACTAAAAACTTACAGATCTACGAGTAACAACTTATTTTCATATTGTACTATACACATAACCAGTACAATACTACATCAATTCTTGCATAAAAATAGAAATTACAAAGAAACAATAGATTTTATCTACAGACGAATTAGCAAACTAGCAGAACTTCGTTGCTTTCATTCAGTCTCGCTCTCAGTTCTCTCTTCGTTTTTTCTATGATTTCTGTTAATTTTATGATATTTTTAGAGTCTAGGAGGGGTTTTATACTGAGCCAGCTAAAAACCGCCCTCCCAAAGGACGAGAAGAGGTCGCCCGCAAAAACGTCGGCCCCACGAACGGCGTTTTTGCAGGCGGCCCCCTTACCGTCCTCCTAAAGGGCGGTTTATTTATGACCAAGGGGCCGCTTGCAAAATGACAAACGACCGTCGGTCGTCCGGCCTACGTCCGTTTGCTACGTCATCAAAAACACTCTCCCAAAGAGCGTTGGGAGTATAGTTTTGTAAAATTTTAAAATAAAAATATACTTTTATAAATATTTTTTGAAAAAATAAAAAAATTCCACGAACATGACGCAAGTAGCAGCCATCAGGACCCCGTTGTTGGACATCATGTGTGCACAGGAAAGGATCAAACGGTAGGAAATTTGATTGGAACAAAATTTAATTTCAATCGATTTTTAGGTAGACAGTCCGATCAAACTGTACGAGGATAGGAACGACAAAGACTTTCTCTTGTTACTGTACGAGGATAGGCGATAGGAACTGTAGGTAGGTACGATGTGGCAACGGACTAAGGCTGTGTTTGGTTTGGCTTGTTTTTTTACTCGTATGTTTTCTAAAATATAAAACGATGTTTTTTTAAAAAAGTTTTATATATAAAAGTATCTCTAAAAAATCAAATATATCTATTTTTTAAGTTTGTAATAGTTAATACTTAATTAATTACGTGCTAATGATATTTCTTGTTTTGCGTGTGGCTAATGTTATTAGAGTGTGATTAAATAAGTATTAACTATTAGAAACTTAAAAAATTGATCTATTTGATTTTTTGAGATACTTTTATATAGAAAGTTTTTATAAAAAACACACTGTTTTGCTTTTATAAAAACGTGCTAACAGAAATCGAGAGAGTAGCCACAAGCTAAAAGTGAACACCACCTAAGGATCCGTTCGAATCTGCTGGTTGGGGTGAAACTCCCCTCGTTTTTCGTGAGTACATTTCCCGAACTATTAGACAATGTATTTTTTTTAAAAAAATTTCTATATAGAAAAATCATATAAATCCATTTTTCAAGTTTGTAATAGCTAATACTCAATTAATCATATGCTAACAACTCACCTTATTTTATAGGATATTTTTCTTTTTTCTCTTCACTCATTCTCAAATTAAGCCTAATTCTATTTAGCTATACTCCACACACATTGCAAGTATTGGTTCAAGCCATCAGACCTCCAGAGACACACTCCATGGCATCTATTCCACTTGTACGGCTGCTGCTCCTGCTGCTCCCGCTTCGCCTCCGAGAGCACCTCTGGGCAAGCCACCGGCCAAAGGATGTTGCCGCCGGCGAGCTCCACCCGATCTTCCTGGTGCCTGGGGCAAGCTGCAGCGACGTGGAGGGTCGGCTCACCGAGGCATACCGGCCGTCAGTGCCGAGCTGTGGCGCCTTGAAGGGGAAGGGGTGGTTCGGGCTGTGGGAGAACAGCTCGGACCTTGTGGCGTACCACTACAACAGGTGCTTCGAGGAGCAGATGAGCCTCGTCTACGATCCCATCCACAACGATTACCGGAACCTGCCCGGCGTTGAGACTCGTGTGGCCAAGTTTGGCACCGCGAGAGGGTTCCACGGGAAGGACCCTTCTCACCCGTAAATCCGTCAAACACATTCCATATGTAGAGATCAAACATCTATACTATACTGTTGTAGTACTATCGTATGGTGTCATTTGCTTAACAGACTGCAATATATATACTCCCTCCCGTATTTAAATATATGGTATTGTTGATTTTATTTGGTTAGGCTTTTAAAACTCTGGTCATTAATAACACCCAAAATGTTTAGCTTGAAAATATGGTAGATTTTTCTTTATATATATTTTTATAATATTATAATTCTGTTAGATATTCTCATTATATTCCGGTAGAAAATTAGTGATCAAAGCTATACAACAAACACCGAATAAAGTCAGCAACAGTGTAATATATTTACATACGAAGGCAGTAATAATCATGCTTACACTGATGCCTTTTCTCACTATTATATCGATTCTTAGTGGACAGACACATAACTGCTACTCATGTTTTTGTGAGCTCGATATGCAGAGAATGGTGCCTTAAAAAGCTTGTGCAAAAGCTGGAAGAGATGGGATACCATGATGGAGACAACATGCACGGAGCTCCTTATGATATCCGTTACGCTGCTCCAATTCCTGGCCAGACATCCCAAGTTTACTCGCGCTACTTCAAAGAGTTGATGGAGCTCGTGGAGACTGCAAGCATGAAACATCACAAGAAGGCCATCATTCTGGGACATAGCCTTGGAGGAATGGTCGCGCTAGAGTTCGTCAGGAATGCTCCATTGGCGTGGCGAAACAAGTACATCAAGCACCTCATCCTGATCGCACCTACGCTCTCTTCGGGGTTCGTTGCGCCGCTAACAAACCTTGCCTCCGGGCCAGAGGGCTGGTTCTACGTCCCAGAAGCTACATCCTTGTCTTTGAGGCCAACGTGGAGGAGTTTTGAACTTAGCATTGTGAACTTTCCATCCCCTAAGGTGTATGGGCACAAGCCGATTGTTATCACCAAGCAGAGGAACTATTCTGCATACGATGTGGAAGATTTCCTTACCGCCGTCGGTTTCAGCGATGGCATCGAGCCTTTCAGGAGACGAACGCTCGCAAAGATGAACTACTTTAAGGCGCCCATGGTGCCCTTGACATGCATCAATGGAATGGGAATTAGGACACCACGGCAGGCGGTATACTGGGATGGTAACTTCGATGTGCTCCCAGATATAGTGTATGGTGATGGAGATGGGGAAATTAATCTGGTTAGCATGTTGGCGTTTGACAAGGAGATGTGCCGGCAGCCAAGACAGAAGTGGCAATTTAAGTCAATCAAGCTCAATAAGGCTAAGCATGGTTCAATTCTTACAGATGAATGGTCGCTAAAGAGTGTCATGAAAGAAATTCTTGAAGCGAATCGAAATTCTTCATAGGCTCTTCTGGTTATAAATTTCTGTTTGAGTAAATATTTACAAGCATGTATACTTGTGATTCACTGAATGGGGCTATGCTTCTATGTGTCAGGGTATGTGTAGCGAAATAATGGATATGTATTATCAATACCGTTTGACACATGAATATGTTACAGGTTTTTCATCTTATTAACATGTATGCTACAGGTTTTTCATCTTATTGATATGTATTATCAATTTCATATTGTTTCAGACTTTTTTTATATGGTCTTAGATGGAGACAAACTTTATATAAAAATTATAGGTTTTATGAGATCTATAGCTCTGTATAGTTCAAAATTTTTTGATTTAAAATCATTAAGATGCCCAAATAATGGACCAAAGTTTTTTTTGCTATTTGATTTTGCTAGTTTTTTTTGTCCAACTAGTGGTTCTGGCTGCAGGCTTGTAATACGAGTCGGCACGGATACTCGCATACCAGCCAACTGTGCAGCTAGTACGGATATCTACTACCACCTCAAAAACCGGCATGGGTGAGGGATAAGAGCCGGCACAGATGATGTGTTCTACAGTAGTATATGTACCTTGTGCTAATATCAAACTAGTTGTTGAATTGGTATAGCCTACTTCCCCTGATCATAAAAGACAATTCCATCTAGATTTCTCCTTAAGTCAGAATTTTGCAACCTTGGCCATCAATATCTACAATTTTATATAGATTGACAACACAAGATTGCATTATTAGGTTCATAATGGAAATTATTTTCATAATATAATTATTTTCATTTAAGATACTACCTTTTTACAGATATTGATAATAAAGTTACAATGTTTGACTTAGAACAAACCTAGATGGATTTATATTTATGATCAGAGGAAGTATATTTTTTTTAAAAAAAGATAAATGAAAATAAAGAACAGAAAATGCTTATTTCTAAGTGTACATCCTTTTACATTCAGCATGCCCACCATCCGGAGCTGTTAGATCCCAAGTATAGTCTGATGGAGCAATGGGCATCCTCATTTTTGCTTCGACTTGAAGCAAAGTTTATTAAGGGGCTAAACAACACACATCATCTTTGTTTACTATTTTTCAACAAAGAATTAAGCGGGTTTATTAATAGTACCTGCATATATACGTCTGTGATAGCAACATCTAATCTAAGAGGTACACCTTTTTTTTTATATAAAAGGGCAGATCTAGGAAAAGTGGTCATCAGGGTAAGGTCACTACTCACCATGAACGTGTAATGCTAACAAGTTCTTTTCCTCGCACGCCATTATTTCAAGTTGGGCACTCTAATTATTATTACAGAGAATTGTTCAAATTCTGTCATGGCCTCGCGAGGGTATTACTTGTACGGATCCCACTTGGCTAAATACTCGGTAGGAGGCATGCATTCAAGAACTTAATAGTATGATACTTGCGGTATCTGACAAGTTACCTAATATATCTTTTCTTCACAAATTTCCTCCTTTTGAAATAGACTACTACGTTGTCATTTGGAATGTAGCTAGAAAATGTGGCTCCACAAAACATGCAATATAATTATTCATAAATTTACGACTTATACAATTCCGTAGTATCTCTCTGTTGATGCAATGACAATGGGCAAAACTAGTACTAGTTTTAGGAGATGATAAACCAAAGAAAAAGCTTTTCTAAAAAAAGCAAAGGAAAGGCAAGATACCTTTCTGTATCCACCATCAGTTTAGCAGGATGGGAAATAGTGTCCAAGTTGGCAATTCTTTAGTCTGCTCTAACATTATCAATGTAAGTATGAAGCTCATGATCAAGATCCTTCGATTCCCACGAATTAAAATCATTTAATTAGGACTTTGCAAGCTCAATTAAACTGGCATGCTTAAAAGCATCAAAGAAATCCTTTGGACTAAATTAATACAGGGGATTTGGCCTTCTATGACAGCCCAATTTCATCACAAAGTTGTGAAAATTTGTCATTGGATCTTGTGACGACCTTGTGACGAATGATATTCGTCAAAGAAGGTGCATCTAGGATCACCTTCTATGACGCCAAAGAGGAATTCGTCATAAACAGTTATGACGTTTTTTTTCCGGTCATCATATATTTATGACGTTCGAAACAGTCACTAATCTAGCCAAAAACACCACGAACCGGTTGTTGCGGTTCTGCCATGTGTGCAACCTGCTAACATGGATCGGACATAGCAGACCGTTGTGATGTGGCAGCCACTGGTATGGCAAATTGTTAGTGATGAATTATGTCGTCATAAACAACCGGATGCCCATGTTGTAGATGTTGCCATGGCCCGTTGCATGTTGGCCCTAGGCCGAGACTGAGGTGGGCCTAGGCCCATACTAAGGTGGGCCTAGGCCCAAATAGAGGTGGGCTTGTGCCTAGACTAAGTTGGTCCTGTGCTCACCAGACTAAGTTGGTCTTGGGCCTACCAGAGTAAGTTGGGCCTTTAGCCGAAGTTATGTTGGTCCAAAACCAACTTTGTGGGTATTTAGTCCAATTCTATGTTGGGCCTAAAACGATCTACTTTTTGGTACAACGCCCAATTTTGGTTGGTCCAATGTCGAACTTATGTTTGGCCATAGCCTAGTTATGCACAACACATTTTCGAGCACCCGATGATCACATTATTTCAAATGGACTTTATCAGACAAACAAATTACTTCATACAATATTTCACTTATTTATGAACTGCTTGCGGGTAGCAAAGTAGCACTCTTCCATACCAAAATACAATAATAATGTTCACACATCATAGGTGAAATTAAACAAACAATAATTCACATATGATAATGTCTATGAGGATGCAATCTCATGCAAGCAAAAGTTTTAGGGAGCACATGTGACCTAACCCTGATTGAAGCTTATCAAACGTTGAAGGGAGCCATTTGTACCTTCTGTCAACTACTTCAACCACTCCATCTGTTCCAACGCGGCTTTCAATGTTACCTTTGTCTGTTCTGCTTGCTTCTTAGAGGTATCCAACTCCTCCTGTTGTGCCTCAATTTGCTCTTTAAGATGTGGTGCTCCTTGCTTACCCTTATGAATTTCGGCGTCGTGCTCTTCTACACGTTGAATTCATTAACTACAATCATTCTAAACCATAGATCTTTCTATTTGCAGTATTATAAAGAATACTTGTGTTTCACAAATTAGAATTTAGCTCATTGAAACGGCCAATGAACCTTGTAAGCTAAAATCTAATAACAGGATTCAAGCAGTCATATCTATAGTGTTGATAATTAATGCATACGACAAAAATAGGTCATTTTAGAAAATGGCATTCATAGACACATTAAACAATAAATAATCCACAACACAATCATCCAGAAAAAATAATGAAGTTGCTTTTGTTACCTTAGCAAAATAATCCACAACGATTTATCCCCTCTAACTATCGTGTTTGTTTTAAAACACCCCTCACCTCTAACACCAACAACTCTTAAAACAGCTCAATTTACAACCCCCCCTCCTGCTCTGTCTCCTAAAAAGTGGGGTTGATGTGTCAGTAAGGTCTCCCCCTCCCCCTTCTTTCCTCCTCCTCCTCTCTCTCTCTCCCCCATCCACTCAACGAGGTCAAATTGAACCAGCCACCATCCACCAGCCGTGCGAGCTTGCTAAGCACCTCCTGGCAAGCTTGGACACAACCACCTCCCCTCCCTCCCCCACATGGTGAGCTTAGACTAGTGGAGCCATTTCTTGATCACCCTCCTTAGAGCTATGTGCTTCCCCTTGGTTGGCGCAAATGGCACGGTAGAGGTGGTGGGGGAGAGACAAGGGGTGATGGGGAGCTAGTGCCCGCTAGTGAGCTTGGGCTGCCTCCTAAGCCCACATCCATACCATATCTTCCTCCCCGAGCTCCCTTGCGGAGGGGGGGGGGGGGGGGGGGGGGGGGAGGGAGAGGGCGGGGGGGGGGGGGGGGGGGGGGGGGGGGGGGGGGGGGGGGGGGGGGGGGGGGGGGGGGGGGGGGGGGGGTGGGGGGGGGGGGGGGGGGCCTCTCCTCCCTGTGCCTCTCACCGCTCGTCTTAACAAGCTCGGTCACAAGTTTGTCAACAATGTTTTCTCTGAGGTCAGCCAAGGGAGGTGGTCATAGCATCGTGCTTTCCGTTGTATTCTTTGAGCTCATCCTCTCTGGCTCACCTCCTTGATGAGGGCAGCGACGGCGGGACACATGCACCTCAATCTGTTGCGGTGGGACAACAATCTTCTCCTTGATCCTAACATCTCTCCTCATCCACTTTAGATCCGTGCATCCATGAAGATGATTTCACTGGTGTCAACATGGCTTGGTAGGAGCTCCATGCGCCGAGCAACTGTCGGACATTCGCCATCACCGATGTAAGCATCTCCCTCCTAATCGCCTGTAGCATCGGCATTGCCTTCATCCTCCCCACGGGCCAACTACGCACCCTTCCTTGTCTTTGGGTGATGCTGCAGGAAGGCAACTGCACCTCCCACACCTTTATAGGCGGCTGTCGGAGGATGAAACCTCGATGGCGGGAAGTCAGGAGACCCCCCTTTTGAGATTCGGCCAGGGGAGTAGTTCTCAGGCGAAGCCGGTCAGGGTGGTAGAAGAAAGATACGCGAGAAGAGTAGAGGAAGCTGCGGGGTTCGGACCGTCGAACCCTAGTGAAGCAGAAGGGTCCGGACCATCCGGGGCGGGTCCGGACCGTCCGAAGCGTGGTAATCGCACGGGGCGTCCGGGAAGACGATCAACAGTTGCGCACAGAGGAGACGGGAGGATTTATATAGGTTCGGGCCGCCGGAGCGTAAAACCCTACTCCTGTGTGTATGCTATGTGGAGATGATGTGGTTTGCTGTGTACAAGGTGAGCTCAGCACGCGGCCGGAGCCGGAGAAGAAGAGCAGTAGGTTGAGAATGAGCTCGGGTGCTGAGAGCTGGGAGCTAGAGGTCCTCTGTTGAGTCTCCAGTTGGGTCTAGCTAGGGCTTAACCTCCGCCTCCCCTTTTGCCTGTGGCTTGGTCCTCCTTTTATAGAGCAAGGGGAATTCCACAGTGCCAAGATACATGCTGATAGAGAGAGAGCTACATGAGGGGGCAGGTATGCCACGTCTTGTCGTCCTTGCCCACGCCCGTCTACCGCACCGCGGTGGTGGAGAACCACGCCGGGTAGGTCTGCACGCTGTCGCACCGGAGCTGCTGTTGCCCGTCGCAGTGAGCGGATGGAGCGGGAGGACGTGACGGCGCACGCCTCCAAGTCAAAAGGTTCTGACTGTACAGTGATTGCACAGTGAAAGAAGCCTCCGTAGTCAAAAAGCTTCTGACTACACAGGGAGTGGGCCCACGGGGGGCCGTCCTGGGAGCTCACGCCTGCTTGAGCGGGCGACAGGTGGGAAGCGTCCCTCCGCGCGCGCTAGGCTCCAAGCTCCTTGGTGACCGACATGTAGGCCCCGGACCCGGTCTCAACGCCCGGGTCCGAGGCTGCGGGCCTCGGGTCCGGGAGGCGAGACCCGGGACCGAGGCCGGGGGTCCCGGGTACGGGGGCGCGGCCCGAGCACCGGAATACTCCAGCTCCGTGTCCGGGGACGCCTGCCGAGGCTAGGATTGCTGGCCCGGGCCCCGGGGTAGAACCGGGGCCGGGAATGTCCTCGGCGGCGAGGCCCGAGGAGGGAGCGGGCCGTCATTGCGATGCGCCCGGGAAGGTACACCCGGGCCCGGGCGGTGCCCGGGCCCGAGGCACTTAGCATTGTTGGCCGTTACCTGTTTCTGAGCGGAGGCCCTGGGGAAGCCGTCGTGGCCGAAGACCCACGCGTCCCCGCAGAACGTAGGACCCGCAGTCCCATTTCGCCGACAGCGGCTAATACCGGTGCTAAGCCTGCTCATCGAGGAGCTAGTAACTAGCCTGCTTGCCATTGGCATCGAGGAAGAATGGATGGAGAGAGGGGAGAAGTTATGACAGGTGCCCTAGGAATTTTTTTTAGTTTCCTAACTAACCACCATGTATGCGCCACATAGAAAAAAAGACCATCCTGATTTAAACCTAGGGGTAAATTGAATGGTATTAAGAGTTGACGGGCTTTTTTTAATAAATGCAATACTTGAGGGGGTAAAATAGACTTATCCCATATCCTTTTGAATGGTTGGAGCCACCCTTTTGTTATTTTGAGGAGAATTTCCTAGAACAATATTGCTTAGTTTTGCTTTGCCAAAAACTTTACCAACTCTAAGAAATTTCCCCTGTCGTTTGACTCTTCCGATTCATGATGTCCATGGAAAGCTATAAGGCTTGAGTCTTTCCTGCCATGTTTGGAGGAGGTTTTAGCTAATTCTAAAATCTTTAGCTCTCTAAAATTCCAAATCGTCTAAAATAGTTATAGAATCTAAGAATAAACTAGTATCTAAAAGGTGAGGTTAACTAGCTTCTCTAGATTTTTATGAGCTAGAAACTTACCATTTATTTGTTAGAATTTCCAACCCTCCGAACAGGGCCCTTCTCTCTCAATATCTCCTTGCCGCTAGATCCATTGTATATCTAGCAGCCGCTACCCTTCCCTGCAGCTGGCCTCCACTGGCGCAGCCCAGTGGCTTCCCGATATGCCTCGTCCATTCACCAATCACCGGCAACGCTGATCTAGGGTATTATGCCTTTTTTATCAAGATCGAGTAATCAAGATGTTGCTGGTCTTTTATACTAGTTACCGCTTTGAAGTAGAGATGTCAAAGCATTTTTATTCAATCCTTCTCAAGCTGGCGGGTTGTGTGCAAGTTGATTGGTCCACGTGTCTCCACTGACGTTATAGCCAACACCGTCTTGACCAAAAATCTTTGGGCACCATAGAACTCTTAAGACCAAAATTGATGGGAGACGACTACGGCCTGCACGTCCGATAGAATATAAAAAATCGGACACCCACGTCCCTGCTCCAACTACGTTTGTCTGCTTGTCTGCTGCACTAACCATGTGTAGCTCCTGTCCTATGCTTTGCTACGCATGCCGCTGCATTGCTGCTACTGCTACATGCGATGGCTGCTGCATGCTCCCTCCTTGCTCTCTCACCTGTAACAACTTTTTTATTCAAGCTTTAAACCATTTTTTTCTAAATTATTTATTTGATCTGTGATCGGATTACATCGGTATATTCGTTGTAATTAAATCTTTATAATAAAATCTCACATGAATGTTTATGATGAAATAAATACATATATGATTATATTTGTAATTAAAACATTTTTATATTACACATAAAAAATCAAGTTATAACTGTTGTAACGTCACAAAATATTTATTGAAACATGTAAAGAACACTAAGTGCAACATTTGAAAATTACCTAGTAAAACAACATAAAACACTTATTGAAACATCCAAATAATACAGTATACAACGTTGAAAAAGATCGATTTTAACATAAAAACTTAAAATGTGCAGCGGAGTTAAATTTCAGTCAAAATTCTTGTGAAAATAATATCATTTGCAACATTCGAAAGATACATTACAATACAAAATGTAAAATGTGCAACAAAGTCGAATTTTAATTGAAACATTTACTTCTCACATGTGAAACATCAAATTTTAACGGTTGAAACATATAAATTATTTTCATCAAAATATATTCTTGTGAGGTCTTATTGTGAAGATTTAATTGCAACAAAATACAACAATATAATTGAATCGCA
This sequence comes from Oryza meyeriana var. granulata, assembly GCA_003991445.1. Taxonomy (NCBI): domain Eukaryota; kingdom Viridiplantae; phylum Streptophyta; class Magnoliopsida; order Poales; family Poaceae; genus Oryza; species Oryza meyeriana. The sequence goes on from RYFJ01000563.1 coordinate 193,139, forward strand.
AATTAGATAAGTAATTTAGAAGAAAAATTGTTTATAGCGTGGTGTGGCAGCATTATTTAGCCACGTTAGTCTATCAAGAGTTCTGCCACGTTGGCGTAGCAGTATTATTTAGCTACGCTAGGTGAGGTGGCGTGACCAAAAGGTTTAGATTTGAAAATAAGTTTTGGGAGTGTTTAGTTTTTAAATTAAAAAGTAAAAATGTTTTAAAAATAAAAAATCCATAGGCATCCTCTATTGAAGGAAAGAATTGGCGCGGTGTGAGAGGAGGGGCAGAGAGGGAGCAAGCATACAGTGCGTCAGATTTAATCGCGTTCTCCTTTCTTTATAATGGGCCAGTGAGCCAGTCATCGTGAAAAAAAGCTGCAAGACGTGCTTGTTTCGTCCTACCTGGTCGTTGTTGCTGCCGCCGCCTTTCGTGCCCCAGTTGCCGCCACTCACCAACCTGTAGACGAACCACCAACAAGCCAGACTTCAGCCGCTGCAAGGGAAGATCTAGGGTCGCATCAGACATCTCTATCTCTAACTGGTTTCCTTCGTGCCTCCACCATCATCGATGTCGCCAGTTGCCACCCCATGGCTATTCTACCATGACCGCCCCAGCTAGTCTACTCTGCCGACCGCCGCGCCCTCTCGCGCCAGATTTGGCTAGCCAACAGCCACTAGCTTCCCTGTCGGATCCTTTCGGTGTGGCCGCCGCTTTCTAGCAACACCTGCTCTACAGCGCCTGCAGCTACGGAAGGAAGGATATGCACTGAAGGTGGAAGGGAGGATAGGGCCGCTGGCGCGACGCCGACGCGGTTCATCTTGTGGACTTCTTAGTGGAGAAAGGAGTGAAGGCAATTGGTCTCTAGAACCATCGATGGGGGATTTTTACGGTGTGTTTGGTCGCTTGCACGAAGGGTGGCTCGCATGACGGATGCAGCAAGGTGCTCATTTGGTTGCCTGCATGCACGCGAGAGCCTGCACCCACTCGTGCAAAATGCACCGCCCAGCCAGGCCAGAGAGAAACATCCGAGTCGAGCTTCACTCCTCATCTGGGTAGAGCGCGTGCAGACACGGACGAGTGATGCAACGTGGGGACGAGCTGGTGCGGGAGGCGAGAGGGGGTCGTGCGTCCCGTCACCTCCCTCTCCCCTATTTGCTTGCTTGACTCTTCCTGAGTAGTCGACACCTCCATTGCCGCAAGGCCATCGCCGTCGCTGCACGGCCATCATCGTCGCCTATCCATCGACACACAACTGCCATCATCGTTGTCATTGCTGATGCCACGCCGTAGGATATGGCAACTCAGAGCCCACCGCCGCCAGACCTAGCAAGAGGAGCTCCTCTACCGCCTGCTACTGCCGCTCCTTTCTCTGTTGCCGTTGCCACTCCTTTCTCCCCCATCACCGTCGTCGCCGCTAGCCATGACCTCGGCATCATCAGATTCGACAGCCTTGAGTTTGTGGCCGTCGGATCTGGCAGTTCTGATGGCGGTGAGCGGCGGTCCGGCCCATCATCCATGACGAGGCGATGCTATGCTCTCTTCTTTTTTTTTCTTTTTTCTTTTTTTTGCTTTTCTCATCGATTTGCTGTAAAGACGGCTTGTCTCATTTTATATGTAGAATCCTTGATGCTACAGTGATTTTGCCCATTAATATTAACCCTTGCCTGTGCATGTGGTAAGAATACCTCAATTTTATTAAATTATTTGCACATTAATATAATTGTTTTATATATATGATATTATAGAGGTAACCTCACCCTACCAAACGAAGAGATAACTGCATTCAAAATCCGTACAACCAACCAAACGAAATCTTTTGCATATCATATTTTTTAATACAACCAATCAAACAATAACTAACGATATTTAGGTTTATCCCATACGACAACCAAATAGTTACATACGTATCTTCTTAGCCAGGCCAAACTGCCTCGATAACAGTGATGGACTAGGCTAAAAAATGCAAACAACCCCACCATTAGTCTCTCATTTTCCCAGCCTCCTGGTCATGTGTTTGGCAATTGGGGTCCACAGCATGCCACTGGAAAGATATCTGTGCATTTGATGGTGCATGTCAAAATGAGTAGTCCTACCTTGCGTGTATGCTCCTGATACGTGACGTTCAAACACTGAACTTCTGAATCCTAATTACTAGATGGATTTAAGCTTCATGGTGGATTGATTGATTCAATTTCCTTAAAATATCACAAAATATTTATATTTCCGATAGAAAAGAAAAGCATAGAAATTAAGGAAAGGAAAAAGGAGAAAAAACTAGGGGTTGAAGAAAATTTGATTTGTGGCTTAATTTTTTAAAAAAACTATTTTTAGCATATATGCAATATATTTTAGGTATTTGTTACATCTTAATTTCCTGAAATTTTCTGAAATTTTTATCAACCGATTACATATTGCTAATCCTCAATGTAATACAGGCTAAATAGTGAGCGCGCCATCAGACGTCTATTTTCTAGTTTAATCTAACCTCAGCTTAGTTGAGTTTAGTCGAACCTTTATAAAAACGCTTCAGAACCCAAATGAAAAAGTTCAGGGCTACTATTTTTTTTTAAAAAAAATACTGATCATCCCCAAGCGGACCATGCATCCAACTGCATTAAGCATATCGTAGAGAATTGGAACCATATATGAAAGATGCAACCGCCATAAAAAATGAAATATTTCAGCAATTGTAGATCTGGGAATTTGAAACCATCTTCCAACATAAAAAGAACTATATATATAGCACACGTTAGTACGTTACACTTCGTTGATAATATTGGATCGAGAAGCGCCAGGCAACGGCAGCAATATCGATCAGAACAACATGGAATTACGGGCAGTGGCAGAGAACCTTGAATATTTTTTGGAAAATACGGTTAATTGGGTGCGTGAGCCAAGATGAAATATCAGGCAGCGAACAACGGCACAGCTGCCTACACGTACCCTTCTTACCCCCACTATTTCTCTCAGCGGCCGCACAACTAACTCTAGCGATCAATGCGTACATAGTTAACACACATCCATGCATAGCTGCACGTCATTTCAACTTTGAATATTTTTCTTTTAAATTATTTATCGGATCTTTGTTGTAATTAAATCTTTATAAAAATATCTTACATTATTATATTTCGATGTAAAAAGTTTTTATTTTTAAGCTGCAATGGATTATTTTAATTTTTCACATGTTTTTATTTGGATGTTTCAATAATTATTTTTTAATGTTTAATTAGTTCATTTGCAAATATTGCACATAGAGTTATTTGAATATTTTATAACTTAATGTTTCATACGTGATATAAAAATATTTTAATAAAACCAAGTGTATTTGTAAATATATTGTATGTTTCATATAAACATTTTTGATGTTTCACTTCTTGTGACTTAATATTCTGTGTAGTGGTTGTTAGTGTTGTAGTCAATATTTTTTAAATGTTACATCTCCTTGAAACATTTCATGAACTAAATTGAAATATTTGACCAAATGACGAAATATTTTTTTATGAGTGGTGAAACAACACACTATTTTTTGAGACGTTTATATTATTTTCATTAAAATATAATCATATAAGATATTATTGTAAAGATTAATTACAATGGATATAGTGATCTAATTGGATCATAGATCAAATCAATTATTTAAAAAATTATTTAAAGTTTGTTAAAAAAAAAGTGGTTACGCGTATATGAGAGAAGGGAGGACAGAGAGCAGATATTGCAGGTCATCCGGTTCCCTTTGCATGTGCAAGCGCCATGCGGTGGAGCAGCAAAGCATCGGTGGGCGTGCACCCGATTTCTGGGAATAAATTGGACGCCCGATTCATTCCCCTGTAACGCATCGGTGGGCGTGCAACCTTAGTCTCCTCCATATTCTTTTCCCCCGTAACGCACATTACAGGGGTAATATCTAATTACCAAAAATTACAACTGAAATTAAAACCACTGGTACAGTGACCGTTTGGGATTACTCAAGAGCATTCTGTCAGCCGACAACCAAGAATATTACCAAATACTTCATCCTTGATTTGATGAACTATAAGAATCAAAATAAAAAAAGATTACCACGCTTAAATTTGTCAGATCAGGAATAGGAGGTTCAAAATCAATCCATCAAAATGTGAAAGAAATTGCAGGAAAAAAGGTCAAAAGGGACCACAAGAACAACAGAAATCGAGAGGCATCAAAACTCCAAATCATGAGGCATCAAAACTCCATTGACGATGCTTGGGCTTGGCCTGCTCGCGGCGCCGTAGGCGATGGCCGATGTTTGAGTTTTTACTGTTACTAATTTAATTTTTTTTAATTTATAAAACTAATTTTTGATTTCGTTTATTTGCAAAAATAACATTTTGCCGCCGTGGGCCAGGGCGGTATTTAAAAACCGCCGTAGCCCAGGGCGGCGAATGGCCTAAGCCCACAGCGCCATGACGGCGGCCCACGGCGTCGGCCACGGCGGCGAATGGCCCCGGGCCACTCGTGCCTCTTCCTCCCAGCGCGCCCGTGCCCGTGCCCGTGCCCGTCCCCGCGCCCGCGCCCGTCCCCGCGTCCATGCCCGCGCCCGGCCTGTCAGCGGGAGGCGCTCTGACCGTGGGCCCCAAGCGCAGGGAGAGAGAGAGCGGGAGACGAGCGCGGGCGCGGGGACGGGCGCGGGCACGGGCACGGGCGCGCGGGGAGGAAGAGGCACGGTCACCCCGGCCGACTGACGCCGTGGGCCGCCGTCACGGCCTGGTGACACCGAGGTGGGCCCAGGCCATTCGCCGCCCTAGGCCACAGCGGTTTTTAAACACCGCCCTGGCCTACGGCGGCAAGAGGTTACTTTTGCAAATAAACGAAATCAAAAAATAGTTTTGTAAATTAAAAAAAATTAAATTAGTAACAGTAAAAATTCGCCGATGTTTCCCTTGCGCAGCCCAGCGTGCACCATGGAGGTCATCATTGAGCTTCTGAACCGCTTGCAACTCCATGAATAGCTTCAAGAATCGAACAGCACCTCGGTCTCGACGTAGACCTGGCGTTGGTTGCCGAGGTGGTGGAGATGGCGGCGGTGGCACAGATCGAGGCTTCACATACGGCGGCGACGTGGATCGGCTTCCCCGGCTGCAACGACAACGGCGGCAGCTTGCAGGCATAGCCCAAGTACTATGTTTTCTATCATCATGCAATTATTATAGTGGGCTTGCGGCCCACTCTGGCCATAAGGAAGCTTATCTTGTGAGTTGTGACTCCTCTTAGGGATGGACGTTAGAAATAAATACGGAACGGTCTATAAGTAATTTATGGTTAACTTTTCAATTAAATAAACTAAGTTTTAATTTTAAAATATTAAAAATAAAACTAGTTTAGTAGAGCCGACCACGAATTATCGGTAGCCCGACCCACGTCCATCCCTACTCGTCAGCAAAATCCAGAGAATGAGTCAAGTTCTGCAGGCGAATGTGGCAGAGCAACGAGTTTGTTTGTTTTTCTTCTCCTCCTTATTCTTCAAACATACATGTTCAAGCTCACGTCGCGGTAGCGGTACAAATAATCTGAACTCGGAAGTTTTCGCAGTATGTTTTGATCCTAAAGGCGCAGTTTGTTTGTTTGCTATACATGTATAAAAAACACAATCTACTGAATTCCTAGACCATCACAAGGCATGCACTGCTGGACTGAATCTTTAGTTGTTTGCTACATACATCCAGAAGAGAACTATGCCTAACAATCTAGCCTAAAAAGGTCCTTCAAAAGCAAGATCAAAGCCAGCAAAACAAATCCGATTCCCCTGTTCTATTTGATCCCCATCCCCTACAACATCTGCATCACGCATGCACACATGCACAGAATAAAACTAACAGCGCAATTAGCAGCAACAATATCATCCAAGGAATCGGACAGCAGGTGGTGCAGCCGATCCAGCAGCAGCATCGAGACCGACGCTTACGAGCTCAGTTTTCATGGCGGCTCGATACGTGTCACGAACAGCAGCCCGATCAGCCCACTAGTTTATCGATTTGATTTGTTCCAGCAAAGGGAAGGCTTGGCTTTTTAGATTAGATTGGACGATTAATTAGCTGCGAAGTAAACAGGATTGGACTGTCTAATCTCGTGGATAAGAGAATCATATCAAACTAGGTGATCGATATTAGATCGAGCAGGAGACAACGAAAGAGATAGATGCATGCACGACGCCGGCCATGGGGCCAACTCGATCAATCGATCGATCATACTAAACAAATTTAATAAGAGCGACCGGATTAAAGCGGCAATTATAGGAGAGGCACGGTGCATGGTACTTATCTGAATATTGTGGATCATGCTACATATATGTTCAGATTGAGGTGGGGATTATGCATGAAGAAAACATGCGATATGACCTCCATTTGGATTTTTTTTTTGTGAAACCTGTATTTGGATTTCTTTTTTTTTTTTGCGAAACCTTAATTTGGATTTTGGAACAACAACTTCGTTGCAATTTAACTATTTAAATTTTAGGGGTGGTCCATTTTTCATTGGAATCTAAAAGGATTAAGATACGGTTTTGGAACATGTAGACATAATCTAACTACAATAGTTTTACTTCTGAATTTGTGATCGGTGTGTGGTTTGTTTCTATTTCTAATTTTTATGAATGTAGATTATTTAGAGTAAATTTCAAAAATTACAATGTCAGTGTATAACTATCAATAAAGACATCAACTCAATTTCAAGTTATGAATATTCCCCGCACAAAAAAAAGTTCAGATATGCAAAATTAATGTTTTTGGGATGAAAAAAATAGTACATTTTTTACGCGATGTCGCCTGGTTTTGACAGCGAATTAGGATATCATTTTTCTCCCAAACTTCATATGCATTCTTTTTGAAATATTCTATATATATATTTTAAGTACTAAATTGTATTCTGGTCCAATTTACTCCACAAAGCATGTAGTCCTAAATTCATTGTCCACACGCGCACACACGTACGTACGCCACGTGCGCACTGATAGTACACTGGGTTGTTCTCATGAAAGCTCTGAAATACTCAATCAACCTTTTGATAGGGAAAATGTTCCATGGGCCCACACTCCACAACCAAATGGCATCATAGACAGGAGAAGAGAAAGAAGAAAAGATAAAAGAAGAATAAGACAACAACTCTTCTCAACTAATCAGGGGGCCAAACTGCATGTTATGTTACATTCGATCATAGCCACAAAGCAATTAAAGTAGAAGAGGGGAAAAGACAAATAAAAGAGCATAAAAAGGATTTCACAATCAAGTTAGGATAGACATCACAAACTTCACCACTCCAAAGGACTCAAGTTGACAGTAACTTGCACATTACTTGACCATTTACTTACTTACTGGCTCACTGCATTAATTACACAATATATGAATCAGAGGAACTGTCTAGTACATGCATATTCTCTCTCCCTTCTTTTACATCAACGTGGAGGAGTATTATAGTATGTTGGTGTTTGCTTTAGCTAGTGGATCACATAATTAGGCATGTATGGACCATTACAGTTAGTGCATTAGGCATGTCCTGCCTCACTAATTACTTTACTAGGTTACCATTTTTGACTAGAGCTTTCTAGTTGGGTTTTGGCTATTGGCCAAATGGCCATGTTTCCATGTATATGATTTCCATCTAGGGCATACATGCTCTAGCTAGCTTGTGGGAATGTTGGAAAGAAAAGATAATTTCACATGCATCTCCATCCTGATCTCTTATCACAACCCTTGCTTGAACAACGGCATCAAAAGGAACTGGAGGTTTGTCGTGGTTGTGTTAGTGGTAGAGGCTCCAAGTTCCATGCATGCAATTCTCTCCAGGCTAAAAAAGTTGCATACTTTCTTATTCATGCTGCCAAAGTATTTTAACCTTTTTGTGTGCATTCCAGCATCTGTGTGTTCTCTGTAGAATTAATCAAACAATGAGTGCTGTCTGGTATATACTGTTCCTATTTGGCCGTATAGACTAGGGCTAACAAGCATGCTAGTCAATCAAACTTGCTTTGGTTAATTAATGGTCATATTATTAAGGGAGAATAGTCAATACGGTTCCTAAAATTTCGCTACCTCAAGATCAATTTAGTCTCTGACGTTTTCTTTTACCTAAACCAGTCCTTAAAATTTGTCATGTAACCTAATATATTCTTTGGGTTCACCGAAATCGTCACCCGGGTATGCCATATCATCTCTCCATGTAAAATCTATGATGAATTGTCTAATTTTATCCTTACACATATTGTACGACAAGAGACAAAGAAAAATAAAGGAAAAATGGAGATTAGAAAAAATAAATTCCATGATGGCAATATAAAAAGGTTCTCATGTATAACTGAGATTTTTTTTCCAACGACGGTTGAGCTAACGCAGTGACCTCTATGGGGCCTCGCAGATCGGCAGCCTCCTGCCGCGCGAGCCATGCTGCGGTAAAGACCAATAGCATTTGTGATGTCCAGGCGAGTAACCACACAATTAAGGTGGGTGTAACATCTCCTCGATTGTTATCTGCTGCAGGTTCGGTCTTGCACGTTGAGACAGCGGCCTGCACCACGACGACAACGATTGGGTCAAGCACAATCTCATGGTCCTCGAGTGAGTCTGCGGGAATCTTCTCGAAATTGTTCTATGAGGACATGAACGATGAACAATGACGTAATATCAGTGTTCAGTAGTAGATGCCATGTACTCTCTTTGTCTTCAAATAATAAAATTTAGTACTAAGAATTGTTCAGATTCGTACTATTAGAATATGTTATATCTAGTACAAGGTTTTATTATTTAGAGACGGAGCGAATAATATCTTTATAAGATGCAGAGGAAAGAGAAGATTATCTATACATTTTTAAAAGACTCAAGTGATAGTGGTGGTTGTGAGTAGTGAACCTATCACTGCCCATCAATAACATATAAAGTCATAAAGTTAGTGAATATTCAACACCTTTTTACAACATATAGGTATTTAGGTGTACTGTATGATGATTTTAACAGATAGTCTAATATATATAGACAGCTTAATAGTACATATACCATTATACATGTTGTTTATAGAATTAAATCACTAATTATTTGATCTGAAATAGCTTCAACGGACAACATATTTTGTGAGTGGAAAGGTTAGATAGATAGCCGGCACTGGTCCTCTAGCTTGAGCCTTGAGCAGCTCTTCCGCGACAACATAATGTTGCACATGCACTTGGGGATCATTCCGAACACTCTTATAAGGCAATCTATCCGCCTCAACATGCAGACTGCAGCCGCCTGAAGACCGAGATATATGGTGAGGCCCCAGCCAGCCATCAACGAATCGACAACGAGTCAGGCTTGACGTGATCTCTCTAGCTTGGAATAAAATCGTCTCCGATTCCTTGATGCTGCTGAAATCTCGTGGCCTCTGTTGATAGTGCGACGGATGGGTGTATGACGCGTTAAACATTGACAAATCAGAAAAAGATAAAAATGGATATATCGAATAAGTAAAAATAGGTCATGTCATTTTTAAATAAATAATTATAGTCCTACGTGACTAGTGACACAATAAGAGCTTCGATATGAACCACACAATGCCATAAGGATGGACTACTAGTCTGGAAAGATGGTTAATTTGCCGATGGGCATCATGCGCCAGTGTGCGCTAATGTCCACCAATTTTAGAGGTGTGCATATGCATGCGTGCCTATTTGGGGATTGTACGTATTCGTGCTTAGTTAGGCCTCAGTTATCTCCAATAATTTGTAAGTATATGTAACGATATGAATAAAAGAAAAAAAAATTTCTATCTGTCCTTGAGATTTTGTTCAATCCCTTCTATACCCTCGAATTTTGCATTGTCTCCTACATGCCCTTGAGTTTTTATTTTTTATCCCCTCTATGCCCATTCCGTTAATTGACTTTGAGTTGACCGTTAATTTTTTCCTAAAATGACTGTATTGCCCCTCTCTTATACTCATGTGCTAGTTTAGTGAGAAAAACACAATTCTCAATATGGAAAAGGATTCATTTGTAAAATTGAACAAAGGGGATAGAATTATTTGACCACAAATTTGAAAACAAAAATTTAAAAATTTTAAATAAATTTTAAATAAAATTTGATGAAATCTGTACAACATTTTCATCAATATTTAAACCCAAAGGTAACATAATTTTGGTTTTCAATTTCTCAATGAAATTCTTGTACGGATTTAATAAAAAATTGTTTGAAAAAATAGATTTTGTTTTTCAGATTTAGCGTCAAATGATTATGTCCTATTTTATTTTATTATAAATTAAAAAAATTCACATTGAGATTTATGTTTTTAAAATAATAGCACATAAGTATGAGAGGGGGCAATATAGTCATTTTAGAAGAGATCTAACGGTCAATTCATGGTCAACTAATGGAATGAGTATAGAAGGGATCAAAATAAAAACTCAGGGGCATATAGATAATGAGGCAAAATTCAGAGGGCACAGAAGGGTTTAAGCAAAATCTCAGTGGCATGTAAGGAATTTTCTCCATGAATAATGGTGTGACATCATTGTCTAGAAGAAAATGCCACATAGAAATTTTTTATAATGTGGAGGTAAGAGAAAGAGAGAAAATAATTCCGTTTGTTGATTAACAAATGGTCTAACAGACAGCTTAATACCTTACAATTTTAGTACTATGTATAAACTAAATTATTACTTATACTACAGAGAACCTGTTATATAAATTGTTTATATATCGTCTAAATATAACATTTAAAGGTTATATAGAAAACAATTGTCTAAGCCATTGTTCATATCATAAAGGACACTTACAAATGTATGAGCATGGGTATGGTTAAGAGTGTTGGTACGTTGACTATGAAGGACTTCAATTTGTTGGCATACATGTTACTATTGACGTCCTACTGGGAAGTTCTATTTGCAACTTATAAACTAATTTCACGCACGTCTTATGCTACCTTCATAGCCAGAAGTAACTATGGGTTTGTTTACTTTGTTGCCACTTTTAACTCTACTAAAATTTGATCAAATTTCAACATATTTTGGTGTTACCAAATTTTGGTAGCATTGGATGTTTTTACTTTAAAGCTTACCAAATTTTGGTAAAGTTTTAAATGAAAACTTCCAGAATTATTAAAATTTGGTATAGTAGCAATGGTAAGGATGTATTTGGTTTGTTGCCCTACTAAAATTTAACAATACCAAAATTTGGTAGGTTGAAATTAAAATGCCAACAAAGTGAATAGGCCCTATATTTTAGTACAGAGGTAGTAAATGGTATGAAAAATTTTAAAAAATTAAATAACATAAATTACAATGTTATATAACACTCCACAAACATACAAAACTAAATTCAATCTAAACATCCAAAAAACACAAATTTGGCTAAATAGTGTCCGTACTACGTTTGTAACCAGTTTTTTTTTATTTTGTTTCTTTTTGTTTAGATCTAATTTAGACTTGAGCTTTTGCAAGATGGTAGATGCTTATCGTATAAATTTTCAATTTTTTAAGAATTGTTTTATAACTATTTGATTTACATTTGAGGAGTGAGAAACAAATGAGTACGTGTGCACTCGAGTTGTAAAAATCCAACTCCATTACCAATGCCTGCATCAGCTATTTGGATTCAATTAAAACAATAAAACTATACGCGTTAATTTTTTTTCCTTAAAACCTACTATACATCAACAATAGAAAGCAATGATCGGAACTGTATTTTGAAAAAGATATATATCGATGTAAACAAAACAAGAGAGAGAGACAGTATGACGTAAGGAAACAATACTACGTAACATATATCATATACACATAAAGAATCATCTGCAGCGTTAACTCGGCAGGTAAAGGTTTCGGCCATGGCCGGTCCGCGTACGTCTTCCCCCGATATTGTCGTCCCCATCAGTATCACACGGTGAAAGAAAGAAGGAAGAAGCTAAGCCAGCTAGCACCACCACCACCACACATGTAGGTAGAATAGTAGTACGTACAGGAGGACGGCCGGAATCCCCTCCCCACTAGCTCTCCTACGTGCTCGCCAACCTTTTCTCCCCGCCCCTTTTATCTCAGCCCCAGTGCTCCCCTCTCCCCACCACCACCACCACTACCTTCTTCTACCTAGCTCCATCCATCACTAACCTAGCTAGCTAGCTACTTGCCTAGCTCAGCTCTCAGCTCTGTTTTGTTGTCTCCTTCTCCAGATAGCTCAGCTCAGCTCCCTGCATATATAGATGCCCCATCCCATGTGTCCTAGGTAGCTAAACCTCGTAGCAGCTGGTGTAGGTAGCTAGCTTAATTCGCAGTCGTGGTGTGATCGATCGATGTCGTGGTGGAGGCGGCAACCACCGAAGATGGGAGGTTGCCGGGAGGTGGTGGCGCGAGCCGTGTGACAAGGTAGGCATCGTCCTGCTCCTGTGTCTGCGTGCACGCAAGGATGTGCGCCGGCTGCCGTGTCGCCGCCGGGGTCTCGTCGTGAGAGAGAGAGAGGGGGGAGCTGGTTGTGTGTGTGTGTGCGCGCCTAGCTAATTAGCTCAGCTCCTTGGTTGGAGTTAAGCCGGCCGGCCGGCCATGTGGAGCGTGGCGTCTCTCGTCCGGCAGGGGCTGCGGTGGCGGCCGCGGAGGAGGACGGCGCGGGTGGTGGACGAGAGCGCGCTCGCGGAGGGCGCTGCCGCGCCGGGCGGCGGCGCGGGCGACGCGGTGGTGGTGCCGACGAGCGTGGGCGCCGTGCTGGCCAGGGCGCTGCTGGCGCTGGCGTGCACCATCCGCTTCCACGGCGAGGACGGCGGCGGCGCCACGGAGGAGGCATGGGCGGCCAGCGGGTGGCGGCCGCGCGCCGACGAGGTCAGCCACCTCATGGTGCGGGAGAGCATGCGCTACGCCATCTACGCGTAGCCATAGGGTTAGGAGGTTAATTAATTAAACACGTATATATACATGTATGTATGTACGGTTTGGTAGAGTCGTCATCGCATACATATGTACGTAGTAGGCCATATGATCCTGTATAGCACAGTACGTGATGAATCTTGGATGTACGTATAGGTTACAGTTTACTACTACTGTCTACTACAAGTGTCAAGTGTGACTGGCTTGTCGTCTTGCCTATGTGGCATTCTTGGTTTCACTACGAAATTGTTGCAATTTACATGTCAGTCTCTGAATGATTCATCTTGCTTTGTCCTCTGGTTTTTGTTTGATTAATATTTTGGTGATGCTTGCATCCAGATTGTAGAATCTGGAATCAGGAGTCTTGTCCTTTCTCTTTCTGGCCTGGCTATTCAACATTAGACAGCTTTCTACCCCCACTGCGTCAAATTTCCGGATGAAAATAATTAAGCGTGAGATTCATATCCATGATCTCAATCACAGAAGATTTGTGTTCGTGATGTTCTGCGACATCTGTCAGGAACTCGACATTCGGACGATCGACCAGCACGTCCTGAAAACTTAATTGGACACACTGCACGTTCGGATATTTGTAGTTCTGATGTGCTTGCCCAAACACCAGTGCAAATTCTGTTTAACTCCGACATGTTCTCCATGAATGAGGATAATTGTGTTTACAGAACACCAGAGCTGACAGCCTGACAGGCGATTTTTGTGCAATGTTGATTTCACTGATATTACATCTGTTGACTACATAGAGAGAAATGAAAAGAAACTGTAGGATGGCACGATTTAAGCGATAGCACCATGCAGGTCGCCTCTAATTAAGAAAAAGATATAATTATATGAAACCAGTTAAAGTGAACCTTATTTCACTTTGCACTGAATTTATCACATACTTCCATTTTTGCATCAAGGTAAATCAAAATTAACTTTCACTTTGCACTAGGGTGCTTCATGAAACATATAGAAATATCAATAAATTTCATAAGACTTAAGTGAAACCCTGTGAAATTTCACTAGGTCTCATAAGGTTTTGCTCATGTTTCACAAGGTTTCGCTAAGATTTCACGACACAACCGTTGAATGAGATTTACTTTTGACATACCATTGCGCAAATTGAAATAAAGTTCAGAGCAAAGTATAATTTACTTTTATCAAACAAGCAAGCATTTCAACACATATGTGCAAATGGTTCTAGGCTTTATACTTATACATGTGCAGTGATGGCCGTACATATTCGTTCATCTGAGGTATGAGTGACAATGACCATACGGAGAGAGCCGAGACCTGAAAGAGGTCAACCCAAACAACTAATAAGAATGTGCCAAAATAGGGTTTCTTTGAGAGATCAGTTCAGGCCTGAGAATCCCAATCTGAATAGGCTGATCATGGTGACTGGTGAGGGATCATGCATAGTGCAGTTCAGGGCCCTCCAGATATCCGAACGATCTTCCCCTCCACAAGAACTGGCCAGCGAAGTTGCACAATTTGTACGCAACAGGGACGGTGATAATTAGCGCATTTTCACTGATTTTTCAAGAATGCCAATCAAAATTTGACACTGAACCAGCATATATGCTTGAATCTCCAGGTTTAACGGTGGTATTTTTACAAGTGGCTACTGAGCTAGTCCCGGGTACGTTCTAGTGGCATATAGAGTATGAGATATGGTAATGATTTTCGTCCATAAAAAAGATTTGTTAACTCAAGTCGTTCTGAATATTAATAATACTATGAGATAATTTGAAAATTATTAGCCATAAGAAATATGTGGTTTATTCGGTAATTGAAACTCCAAACTTTTCATTGTCATCACCCGACTAAACTTATTTCTGGTTATCTGCGTCAGTCTTAGACAAGACTGAAGTTACATATAGATGTAAACCCAATAGGACCACTGAAACACATTGAAGAGCAGTCTTGATTTATCATTTTATCTTTGATGGAATGATATGTTTCACCACCTACCATTTTCGCACATCTAATCTAGATTTGAGCAAAAAGACAACACAGTGCACGCAAGCTTAGCCAGCGCTGCTGATAGATCAGACTCTACAGACTGTAGTGGAGATTGCAGGCTTGCACCTGCAGACAGAAAGTAAAAAAGCATGGGAGAGATCAGGATTTGGTGGCCAGCTAAACACGGGGTCCTCTCCCACTGTTCTGTGCATATCACTAATTCATCATCTTGGTTTTTAGTTGCTACGTTCTTGATAAGGGCTAATCTTAGTGTAGCTAGGTAGGGCCACCATCCATGATGGATGCATAATCTCACTGCACATTACCTGCTCTTGTTGGGCATGTGATAATCTCTGAGTTGACAATGCTTCCATTGCCTCCTACTACTACTATATATGATCCTACCATTCAGCTTCCAGATCAAGAAAAATGGATATTGCCCCCTCTTGCCTTTCAGGCTTCTGGTAAAGATCAATGGAGATAGTCAACACCCTAGATACATCCTCTGCTTCTGTGTCATCATGTCAAAAGTAGTCGGCATTGCAATGCAAGTTGTTCCTTGGAAATGCATGAGAGGGAGTGGGCCAAAGGTGGCCATCAATGGCGATCAATGACCATGTCCTAAGACACCAAGGGGGTGCAACTTGCCATTGTTTGAGGGGCACCAGGTGCAAGGGTCAGCAGGGACCAGGGAGTTAGATAGGTATGTAAATGCTTAGGCTTTCTTCGCCGAGGATAATGGAGAAACACTTGGCACTTTTGATGGAGGAGAAAGGCAGAGATCGCCTCTCAATCGAAATCGATATCTCACTTGGTAAACAAGATTCAGGATAAATTTGTGGGTGTCAAGTGTTTACACAGTTCTGTGGGTGTCATCATTTTTCTCTCCACTTTGCTAGTAAATGATTACATGGTAAATTGTTGTCGGGCATGCAAAAGGAACTAGTAACAAATTGAACAAATACGCTTCAGTTGAAAAAACTTCACCTGATTATGGATAAGTATCGCCAACTTTGCTTCAATCTCCAGCAGAGCAGTTCACATTTCGCAGTTCTAGACTGATTGATCTGCAAAAATGAGTTGACAAATTATCTCAGCGACAGAACATCAAAGCAGAAAATCCTTTTCAAAAAAAGAACATTAAAGCAGAAAAGAAAGAAAGATGAGGGTGGAGCTCTATCAGGCAAGCTGAAGAGAGAGTGAATCGACTAAATAGCAAGCAATCTACCAAATCAATGGCTACGTCAATCAAACTAAATCTTCTAAGCACATCCAGGCGTCTCATCGTGTGCTTAAATAGCTTATCCGCTGTAACCAAAATCTAAATTTTGAAACTAAATTTTAGAGTTGATTTTGGAATTATTTCATCATAGTTTATTTTTCAGCATTGCTTTTAAAGCGTCAATAACACATATATAAAAGTTTTATCCATAAATTATTTTTTGGTTGCTTTGTTCGTTTTTCCACGACTTATCACCAACTATTTCAAACAATATCTCGAGCACGATTTCACTAAACAACACATCAGTGCACCACGAAAACGAAATGACAGTACAGAAGAAAAGAGGGAACCACTGATCACTCTCACCATTGGCAGCTGACGATCTGAGGGTGTCCAAGACACGTTTTTCACCTGTCAGGACTTCAACGAGCCCTTGCAAATCAGAGCAAAAATAGAAGAGACAGAAGCGATTGAGCCATTGAGATATTCAGATAACGTAGTGAGATTTTTTAGAATCGATCGAGACGCATCACTCCATCACGAGGAGAAAAAAATGATTGTGCTTGATTAAGGTGGCAAACCAACCGTTGGTGTAGTCTCGACAGTCGTGCCGCCCGACGACCAGGTCGGTCAGCCACCGCGCGCTGAACCTGTCGGCGGCGTGGACCGCCGCGTCGCCGTCGCCGCCGCAGTGCCCGACGAGCCAGCACCTCGTGGCCGGGACCCTCCGCAGCCTCCTCCTCCGGACCACTCCTGCCACCATTGCAGATGCAGAGATGCTTACTTAGCACCAGTTCTCGCCATGGATGCAGAAAACTAGCGAGCTCGGTGCCGATCTTACCGGGTATTTTGCTCTGCGATAGCACGGCGGCGGCCGCGAGCACGTCCTCGGGGTCCCGTGGCTGGAAATCGAAGACCAACGCCTGCGACCAGCCATGGCAGGGAGATAAAAAATCTCGATGAACTGGGTGGAAGGAGAGGAGAGGAGGACGGATTGGGTGGGCTGACCTGCGTTCGGGCCGGGTCGGGCCGGAGGAGCACCATGAAGTGCTGCAGGTCCCAGAGGCCCAGCGAGTAGGCCGCGGACATCAGGGCTTGGGCCGGGCCCTTCGGCCCCCGTAGAGGCACGGCCGCGACGTACACGGCGGCGGCCTGCCTCCCCGCCGGCCGCGCCGCGGCCAAGGGTGTCTTCGCCGGCGTAGAGGCGGACATCATTGGGCGGCAGGCAGGCAGACGACGGCTGCGCGCGTGGCCACGAGTTTTACTGACGGTTATGGTCGCGCCGCGTCTAGGAGGATAGCAGCGCGCGGCCGTCAGATGTTGATCGGACGGGTCACGATCGCTTTTCTCAGTTCTCACATCAACTGGGTGATTGCATAATAAATCTCAGAGCAGATTTCCAACCTGCGTTTCAGAGTTCAATTCACGAATTGCTTATGTACAGATCGCAGAATAGTATGACAATGCCTCAGAAATCAGGTTTCTGGGGAGCAGAGATCAGTGAGAAACTGAGGCTGAAACAATCAATCTTCTGAATACAAAGGCAGGCAGGTAAAAGATCTGAAATTCTGAAAGGCTGAAATAATGTAATGCACCAGACATATATGTACCAAAATGTTGCTATGGTCAGGCCACAGAGCTGACAGAAGTG
The DNA here is from genome assembly GCA_003991445.1 of Oryza meyeriana var. granulata. Taxonomy (NCBI): domain Eukaryota; kingdom Viridiplantae; phylum Streptophyta; class Magnoliopsida; order Poales; family Poaceae; genus Oryza; species Oryza meyeriana. The sequence continues at coordinate 210,784 of RYFJ01000563.1, forward strand.
CCATTGTCAGGTTATCAAGCTGACCATGCATCCCCCATAATACAGCAAAACAAAAAAAAAGAGAAAGAATCGCTACATAAAAGTGGTGAAAGAATAGCTAGTGGTAGCTCAACATAGATCCTCGGAGCTCTAGCATGTCATGTCTCAAGTGCAATGCAAACACTCAGATCATGAGAGAAGCGCATAGCATTAACGTGACAAGGACCAAGACATCGGTTCGCATTCTGATGGCAGCGTGCGAAGATGCTGGAGCTTTGGCATTGTTGTTGACAGGAGGTAGGGGTGGCTCCACAACGTCAGATTCTGTCAAAGGCGGCAATGGAGCTACAGATGGTGGTTGCGCTGCTCCAGGCATGTTTTCAATGAGGCCACCGGGCTGGGGAGCCATCATGAAGCCAGGAGTGTTGTTTCCCATGTTCATGCAGGAGTTCACTGCAGAAATTAATTCAAGATGCAAGGTGAGCAAGCAAAAAGGAATATCGAGAACAGTAGACATTTGAAATGCTTAAAGAATTGGGTGCTATATGTGAGAATGTTTAACAACGACGTACATCTGTATCTGTGAGCCGTTGCAGGGAAATCAGTGATGACCCCATCCACTCCACCATCTGGTCTCTTCACATACGCGTTGATCTGTTGCGTGGCATCTGAGAAGAAGTCATATGGTTGAGAAACAAATTCGTTCATGAGCACATAAACATAAACTGGAAGACCAGCGGACTGCAGGGACTGCACAAGACTATTGGTCTGGTTTGTCAAGAAATTGTCTGTCACTGGGTAAACAGACATGGTGTTAACAGAAACAGCATCAGCAAACTTCTTAATATCTGCAATGGAGGAAGGTGCAGCATCTCTGACATCTTCTTCTACCATGTAGACAAGATTGTACTTGGTTTGCTGCTTGAACTTCACTAGAACTGAGCTGTTGGTTGACTGAATCATGACTTTCTGGGCAGTTTGTTTGTTGTAACCAGAATCATCAAGAGCTTTGATTACTGCATCAACCACGCCAAAGCCAAGTTTCTCTGCCATGAATGCAGCACGCTACAGGAAAGGGAAGTAAATTGAGAATGAAGTAAACATGATGAGGATTTGATACAAATCTGGAAAAAGATGTACTTAAACATATAAGTTGTCCATGATATTCTTGCTAGTCTACTCTATAAAGGGAAATGAAACAGCAAATCTCACTTTTTGAAGTGCCATCAAACGGCAATAGTGTTCCTCAGAGTAACGCACTTAAAACACCCTATTAATGGTTCTACATAAGTTAAAGAGACATGGCCATCACATGTTTTACTAAGCCATGAGGACAAATAAATACTAGAATATTAATGTTTTTAATGCCTCAAGCATTCACAGCTAAGCAGTTTATTTGTTACTGTAAAACCAATAATACAAGTTTGCACTAGATAATTCTTTTTCATACCATTAAATCCTTACCTCTATACTGATCATGACTCCAGACAAATCCTTTCCTTTTGTGAACTCCAAAAAGTCTGACAATCTCATGAAATTTCCTTCATTCCTGTTTCTGGGATTTCTGTACAGATCGTACTTAGACATTGGATTTGATATCTTTGCTGCATATAAGAAATATCATGGAACAAATGTATGATAAGCATAAGAAACTTCACTGGTGAACCACATTATGGATGAAAGATGATTTTTCATAAGTTAATTAATTGTACAATAATGAAACAACTGAACCATGCATAATTTAAGTGATGTGAAGAGGGCTTGTTCAGTTGAGATGGATCGAGCAAACAAAGTATCACAAGGAATGTCAACTACAGGAATTCAATAGGAGTTGAGTTATTGCTGAATTAAAATGGTTCATTTCTAGTAAGGCCCCATTTGATTTAGATTGTTGAGCGGATTGTCGCAGATTATCAATTTAATTACAGTGATAAATTAAATATTTTATGAAATAAACTTAACAGATAGCTTAAAACAAGTGGTCTAAACAATGCAGTAGAAGAAAGTTTTTTCTGAGAAAACGTATTTTTCAAAGCGTAGAGCAAATAATCCGGTGAATAAGCTGAAAAAAACAGGGACTATCGTTACCCTGTACATCGCTAAATATAGGTAGCATACATGCGATTATCATTTTGAGACTTTGACCATCAATACCTGATAATTTATTTGTCATTGGATTTTTCTTGCAAAATATTGTTATACACTTTTGCTAGTATGTTATGAGAAAAAAATTCAGCAGTCAAACTCTTGCATCGAAGGGACAGTGAAAAGTTCATAATATTTTATATTTATGCACAGAGAGTATCTATTTGCACTTCAGATTTACCAATAAGAGTTCATATGGACTTACGCTTCAGGTTCTTTGAATTCCAGTCGGTTTGGGCTAGGCACGAGTGGCTAGATAGGAAAGTTAGAATTGTTATCTATTTATAGTTCCTAGAATTAAGGAGGAATTGCCTCTAGTCGGTTTAGGCCTTAGGCTATATATCCCTGTACTCAGACTCGTGGAGAATTAAGCAAAGTATTATCAATCTAATCTTTCTCTCTCTCTAAAACAACCAAGCCTGCGGCGGAGAGGAAAACCTCGCCGGAGAAGACGGATCGCGGCTACGAACTACGTAGCCGAGGTCCGGCTACCCTAAACCACGAGGACCATGACAGAAAAGTTCATAATATTTTATATTTATGCACAGAGAGTATCTATTTGCACTTCAGATTTACCAATAAGAGTTCATATGGACTTACGCTTCAGGTTCTTTGAAATATCCTCCCAAGTGAGGTTGAATGAGTAGACCCCGGGAGCAGCCTTAATATCATTTATAACAGTTGTTTGAGAAGCAAATTGTGAAGTTGCAACATTAGTAACATCCCCTAGGTCAATGGAGCTCATGCATATAGGTATGCCATCTTTGGTCACTTGAATAGGACAGTCAATGACATCTGCACCATCAGCAACTGCCTTTTGATAAGCTAGGTCAGTGCAATCTGGGTAGTCACCACTAGCTCCATTGTGGGAGATAACAAGAGGTTTTGCTGCAGTGTAAATGCGAAGGCCAGAGTTCAGTAAAAATATTAAATGGGGGAATTACAAACCGATAACAAAGGAAGAAGGTGTACCATGATCCGTCTTGCTGCCATTCAGATTACTAAAGCAACCTGCACAAAATTAAAATAATAATAAGACCAGACAATGTATGATCTGTGCAACACCTTCTAACTTTGTTCAAATATATACACACCAAAAGATGAAATGGGAGAATTGTACTAAATGAAAGTTTATGCTGACCAAGCGGCCAGCTTGATTGCATGAATTCTTGAATGCACATCCATATAGCATCACGTATAAAGGATATGAGGACTGACCAATGGCCTCTGATGGGGTAATAGGGAAATCAGTCAACACTCCATCAACAGAGAAGGCGCCATTATCAATGAAGGAAAGATATTCCACTAATGGATCATAGCTGTAGTTGTAGCTCAACAAAAAGTCATTTGCAAAATCCGCAGCATAAATTTCTAATCCTGCGTTATGAGCATCATCAACAACTGAAGTATGGGGCTGCAGATAATTATCTTGTGTAACAGGCAATATATAGTGTTTGGGGACAAGTATTCCGGATGCAAAAGTCTTGATGAATGTTAGATTTTTTAAGATTGAGCCATATGTCTGGTTTGTAGATGGCTCAACAGTCTGTTCAGCAAGGAAGCGGAACACAAGCTTTGTCTTCTTGCTAACTCTTCCAAGTAAGCTGTTGAGAAAGTTCACTTCAGGTGATGATATGTAGTCAACAACGAATTGTTTTGATACAGACAGGATATAGCTTCTCATGTTCAGTTTAAACTGGCTGTAGAAACTGTCATGCTGAAATTTGCACAAACTAGGCATTACAATTTGAGGAGAATAACCCAATACATGGTTATTGCAAGTAATCAAGTTTGAGCCATACCTGAACATTTAGCCAAACAGCAGGTGTCTTGTATTTGGACAATACATCTTCAACTGGAACTATAGGGAGTCCATCAAATCTAACCGTGCGAGACAGGATTGGTTGCTTCACTGTAAATATAAAAGTTAGTTAAACAAGCAAGATAACTTCATTTAGCAAGACTAGGAAGATGGAATGATATATTTGTCCTTTTTTTCATTGAACTTGTACATTAGAACAACTGTCACACCTCACATGAGAATAACTAGGTGAATTTCCTGCGCATAATTGCATGGGGCCATTTGAAATATAGTTGTATTCGCTATAAAACTCTGTCTCTATTTCTAGAAAGTAAAAATACAATTGTATCTCCTATACATTTATAGCTATCAATATACACCATTACAATTTTGTCCCACCACAATGGACAGTGTAGATTTTTCTCTTTTCCTCCAAAACGTGGTAATTTCTAGGATTCCAGAGCAAACAGGTTGGCTCCTTCTAGCCCTCTCTTTATAAGGTAACAGATGCTCTCAATATGTTGTGGCCACCTTTTTTTTCTTTGATTTTGTGAATGAAAGCAACCATCACAGGAAAAATGCTCAAAACATTAGCAATAAACTACAAAAGTGTGATCCCACTTACAAAATACTTGTTGCAGCAGCTCGGTGCTGTTATAGTCCATGGGGAACCATCCTTTTACAGGAACGCCGTTCACATTGTAGGTCTTAATCCCTTTTGGATCAACACTGGATATGACCGTGCAGTTATCCATATTTATGTCTGGAAGGCAGATGCCAACGCTATCCTTGGTTAACTGGACGTCGCACCACAGAGCTGCACCAGGAGCGCTCCCATAAGCAAATTCACTGGAATCTGGAAATAGGCCCGAGAAACCGCCCTTAGCAATGACCAATGGAGAATCACCTGCAACAAGGAGATAACTGTCAGACTTGAGGATGGTCAGGAGTGTGGATCCTAAGTGCATTGTCACAGCAGAAACTCCATAACCAAAGATTACTGGACGTGCATAGAACTGGTTAACATGTCTGAACAACTGAGTAACAGACCACCATTGGTTTATATGGACAAGGAAAAGACACTCCATGGAATGCATATACACGGAATTGGTACAACCCAATTCTCGCATCAGACAATCAACCCAGCCCCATAAGCAGCTGATGAACAGTAAAGTTTACAGATAGCACCTTCTGCAAATCTCACCCTAAGATGCAAACAAGCATATGATTCTACTCTTATAGAGTGTGGTCATGTGCAAATTAATCACCAAGAACCTGCTGGCTGCAGCTGTGTATCCTAACCAAATGTCATTCAGTTGAAAAGGCTACCGTACCATTTTTCTAAGAAAGAAAAAAGGAAGCATCATGGCCGGCCCCCAAGCTTCCAATCAATCTGGTCTCCCAACTTCCCCAGCGGTGCTAAAAATCAGCAAAACCATCTTGTTGAAAAAAAAAAGAACCTTGAGCAAAAATGAGCATTCACCTCATCCTCATCCTAAAGATCCAGCCCAAACAGTTGGACAAAACCAAAAATTGCTAGTAAAAATGTGACCTTTCGAGCTAAAAACACAAGAAAACATCCCAGATCAGATCACACGCGCGCATACTAAGCAGCGAATCAAGAAACGAAGGGAGACCCAGCGAATGTACCGCTCAGGGTCTTCCAAGTCGATGCCTTCTGCGCGGCGGCCGAGCCCAGGCAGAGCAGCACCACTAACGACCCAACAACGGAGCAGCCATGGCTGCCCCTCCCCATTGAAGACCACCAGCAGCAGCAGCAGAAGCAACTCCAAAATTCTAAGCTCCCCTCCAAGAACGCCCCCCCGAGCTGGGACGAATGAGAAGGCGAGGCGAGGAGGCAAGAACTGCTGCGGAGGGAGGAGGCAATGCGCGTACGACGGCAGCTAGCAGCGCTGGATTTGAAGACCGAGAGAGAAGAAATGGAGACGGGGGGGAGGGAGGGAGGAGGCGATGATGCTGCTGAGCTGTGCTGATGAAGCCAACAGGAGAAGGTGGCACCAGGGGGGAGGTGGTCAAAAAATTGTGAACCTTCCTGCCTCTCCCAAAAAAAATACAGATTTTTCCCTTTTTCTTAGAGTTGTTGGCATTATTTTTTCGGTGAAGTTTGATGTCCACGAAACAAGAAAAAAATCGAGCTTGCGTGATATTCTAGGAGAGAAACAGGGTGTTGATGGGGTGAAACGCATGTGTTTTTATTTGATCAAAATCAGGCCGAAATGAGTGTGTTTTGATTTTATCAACCAATCATACTCTACCATTAGTTTTATGTATACCAAAGAACATAAATTGGGAAACGGTCGTCAACTTTTACTGAGAGAGTTTTTTAAGAACTTAGACCATCAATAATTTCACAAATGTTTAGTTTAAAAAAAACAAATGGTATGCTAAGATTTGTCTTAAAAAGTATTATCATAATACCATAGACTTATTAAATTTGATAAACTTATTTTAATATAAAATTGAAGGTCAAAATTACAAAAGTTTGATTGGATTTTGTACTAGACATCAAATACGTATAACCAAACGGATACCATGTGACCATGCTATACGTTTTCTATTTAAGGGTCGAGATAGCTAAAATACAGACACCTAGCAATTTGAGAAGTAACTAGTAGGCATTAAAATTGTTATGGGTAATCTCAGACCTAAACACCCATAGCTGAGTGGCACACAGGTCCGTGCCAACCCGGCAAACACAAAAATGGGTATGGCCATATGGAGAAATTATCCGTCTTGATGCAACAAAAATAGGCTCGCCCACGCCCACAGTACAGGCGTACAGGTTAGCTGTCGCCAGTACTCCCTCCGTCGGATTTTGCTCTTTATCTATAAATTTTTATACCAGTTTATTTCCCATCTATCATCTTTTTACTAATTTATTTACTCATTTATCACCTTTTATAGTATGATTTATCATTTTATTACTTTCTTAATTTTTTTAAAATAATATAATTTTTAAAATTTTTTTCTCGGCTACCTGCCAACTTTTATACTGTTTTCGTTTTATTTATCTACAATTTTACTAGTGTTGTTTCTCATCACCACATTTCGTACTAGTTTATTTACCTAGCAATCACATTTTATACTATAATTTGTTTTTTCACTTCCTTAATTTTTATAAAAAAATATTATAATAATTTATATTATGAGAGGAAGGGATTACGTGCTTGCACCGGAGATGATGTTGGGTGGTTTTTCCTTGACCACCCACGCTGCGAAGCGTGAACCGGGGTCCCCCTCCCCCCTCGGAAACCTGTGCTCCGGGAATAAAATTATCGCTTGCCGCTGTACTGCAATCGAAGCTCCCCAACCCACTGACCCGATGTGGCGATCACACACGAGATGCGCTCTCCTGTGATTGGATGCTCCCTGCCAACCTCCCAAGTGGAGCAGTGGGTTGGTTGGTTGGTCTCGTGTATTGTTGCAGGCTCGCTCGCTCAAACAGGCGCACAGGAGGCTGGCTTCCAATGCCGAGTTTCACTGCTACTGACACGCTTCCACGCTCAGTTTTTGGTGCGGGGCGGGCGCCCGCGATCGGCGGGGGACCGAGCGCGCGGCGAGACACGAGACGAAACGTACGCGACCGAAAAAACGCATCGGCCTCGGGCGAATAGTGTTATTTCAGTGCGATGCTATAAGAAACGAGGCAAGTGGGCAGGGAGTTGTTTTAGACTGTGTGTTCTAAGCGCACATGCGACCTGTACCTGAAAAAAGAGCTCATCGATGGTCGGTTGCTTACTACTCTCTCCTCTCAAAATAGATGTCGTTTTAGGTGTTTTGTATAGATTAAGATTTAAGAGAAAAAGACTATAGTGTCTATTGTTAAATAATGTATAGTAGAGAGTGGGAGGGTGGTTGAGGTAGAATGGAGAGAAATTTGAATAGAAGATAATTGATGAGACAAGTAGCATTCTAAAAAAGTGACAAGTATTTTATGACAAATTTTGAATTATAGAACCATATCTATTTTAGGACCTCCGGTAGTAGCTCATGGAATGGACCCATACCCAGATGGCATTTTTAGGGTGGGGGGGCGCAGTTGATATAAAGAAACTTTAAGGATGTGTCCCAGTTTTAGCCAAATTTTACTGGATCCGTCTAACGGTGATGGGAAGATGCAAACAGCCTTGGCCCAGGATTGGATGCGCGCACGATGCTCCCAAGTCCCAACTACCTTTTCTTTGGCTGGTTACTACTCGTAAGTTGTTTCTTAAAACACGGTGTCAGATACTTAGATGTTGTTAATGTTGCTTCTACCGAACCTGCATGCATGCTAAATTATCAGCAGATATACTAGGATAGAAGTGGGTCAAAGATTAAAGCGCTTTTGCCACTAGGGCAACTTTTGGATCAAGCGTTGGTTTAAGCTACTTTCTCTTTTTTATTAATATGTTTTCTGCGATAAGTTTGTACTCATATAGCTCATGCTTATTTTCTATATAGAACTTTCTTTAAAAGATCAAACAAATTATTTTTTTAATTTTGTAATAGCTAATGCTTAATTAATTTGGTACTAATAAGCTTTCTTCTTTTGTGTGTCACAGTTAAGGTCATTCTCAGTGAAAGGTTTTATTGCGTGGTTTTTAAGAGTGTCATGCCATCTAAAGAATATTTAAGGATATTTGAATTGATGAATGAAACTACTTCTCCTAATACAAAGTTTTATTTCACGGTTTTATATACTTGCATATCATTTAAATTTTACATCTAAGTGACCAATAAGAGCTAGTGAAACATATGGAAATAAAATACAAACCCTCTCAATAAGAGTTTCACACGGTTTCTAACGTGTTGAAAACAGAATACCAGTTTTATCCTAATGAAACTACTCCCATCTCTCTCCACTTTAATTTTTGCCTTGTCATCGTATATGTTGATATGTTATCTTATTTAATATGTATAAAATATCTATGAAATATACACTGTAACTAACCTAAGCTCAGCTAAAATACTAACTCAAACACTACCTAGGTTGTGCATTGGGATGTGGTCGTGGATAACCATCAACATTACCTATTGACGTTTCACATTGGATTTTCTTTTTTAAAAGGGAGTGTCTAGTTTTTAGTTGATTGAAAGTTTCAAAATTTTCAATCATTTTTTCCATATGTTGGATTACAATTTATTCTATGGTTCTCATAACTTTCACTATTAATTATCCCAAAAAAAAGTCTCTTATTTCATAGATAGAAGGTTAAACAATAAATTACACTAATCTAAACATGAAATAAATTTATAATTCATAACAAATTATAAAATAACATGCAAAAGTGTTCAAACTGAGATAAAAATAAGGTAAAACCATATACAATGATAAAATTACAGTCAAAATAAATTAAAATTGCATATTGCATAGTGCTACAATTTTAGTTTTAGCAATGTGTACTTTTATGCGATTAAAAAATTATAAATTTTTAGACGTCTAAAATCTAGCAAATCCCTTTCTAAAAAGTTGGGTTTCATCTTCAAACTCGTATACAAATTCCGATCACTGCCAAATTGTCTACGAATTCCAATCATGGTCAAGTATAATAGAAAAATATAAAAATTACAATTGGAGTAAAAGTTCAAGATTCCCCATGTTCTATTGGAGTAAAAGTTTAAGATATATTGAATAAAATTCGGGCGACTATATTTTGCTTTTACAAATATGTGCGCTTACTCAAGTAAAAAGCGGTCGACCTTTGTCTTAAAAAAAGTCATACCAAATATAAAGAATGGAACAACACATACATACAATCATTTTGCATTAACTTTTCATAGTGTTAGTGTCTCCTTTGTTCATTGCTCATAATGGCCATGGATAAATCGCAGTAGTATGAAATCAATGACTACTGCTCCATTGATCTAAGCATTTAAAATATTTAAATTTTATCTAAGAATATAAGTATTACTACATTAATACTTGTCTTATCGATCATCTCCTATTCAAATTTCTTTGCATCTTATCCTAACTAACTTTCCACTCACATTCATCCTTCATTTAATACGGGCACTAGTGTCTTTTATCATTAGCCTTAATTTTTTAAATATTTATATAGTAGAGTATTATGTCATATTTGATGCCATTAATTGCACCACAGTCATACCACTTCCACATTTACTTTACCACATAGTAAAGGATTACCGGTGCATGCCCTAGGCTAAAAAATGGTATACTACTATTTCAAATAGATACGTCTTAAAATGCTTGTAGTCTACCTAAGAAAAACTTAATTAAAAAATATATAAAAAATATCAAGTTCAACAAAAAAAGATGTCGTTAACATATTCATTACGAAGAATAATTTCATATCTATGTGTAATTAGAAAAAAATAGTGACCAAACATATGCATAATATAATTTATATCTAAACGATAAGTAAAAGGAGGAAGTAGTGTCCTCACCGTACTGCACTCAAAGTCTGCATTCAGGCCATTTAACCCAACTTTGTTGCATAAAAGCGAAGAAATAAATTTTCATGCAACTTATAAATAGTGTTAGAAGGAAAATGTAAAGTGTATGGATGAATGATTCATGGATTGAATCTATATGATGATTACAATGGGGGTACAGTTTTATATGTCAATTGCGACCGTTCGGGAGGACATGTCCCTCCTGAATAGACGTCATTAGTAACCGCCTAATTTATATGTATCTGTGATTTGGTTTGTACTCTATCTGTTCTAAAATAATTATTATTCTAAGAGAAAGTGGGTAGAATTAATAAAAAAAAATTAGCCTAAATGTCTCTCGTTAAATAAGAAATGTTTAAGATTAGGAGGGTGAATTGGAGATGAGATGGAGAGAAATTTAAATAGAAGGTAATTGATATAATAAGTAGTACTCTAAAATGACGATTGTTTTGAATGCTGAAGTATTAATAATTTTGTGACAGAGGGAGTAACAAATAGGACAGAAAGTTTCTGAATCAGGCGAAGTATATGAAAAAGCTGAAAGGAACTAATTTTCTCTTACAAAGAAAAGGTCTCCAGAAGGAAGTTAAAAAATACTAGGGGAGCTGTGGGAAAATGAGTACAGCTCATACCAGGTGGCCAGCTTGGCAACGCCGAGACAGCAAAAAAAACCTCTCACATGACTCCCACGTTGTGGGCCCCCCGCCGCATCGCATCCCCGTCACTGTTCGGATCCCCTGCGTGGGCCCCGCAACCCCCTCCTCTTATCGGATGCCACGTGGGGCCACCCTCTTTCCCAACTATGGATGCCGGGTGGGGCCCGCCATGCGGGCCCCAGCTACGCCCGCTGAGACGGTGGCGCCGCGTACGTACCTGTGCTTTGGTGGTTTTGGTTCGTGCCGCGGTCGAATCCCGTCCCGCGCTCGTCCGTGCACCGCGGGTGCGGTGGCATCGGGGAGGAGGTGGGTAGCGTGGGACCCACCAGTCATTGGGAGAGCAGCGGTGGGGATGGTCCACGAGAGCAGTTTGTCGGAGGGGGCGCGACGACTCGGGCGAGCGATGTGCTGGATCGCACTTGCTCGTCCGCTAGTCAGCTGCGAGCGTGTGTGTCGATTGTGCTGTGATGGCGACGCGACGCGTACGCTGCGGATGGGGCGAGGGAAGGGGCTGTTTGGTTCAGAACCAGTGGTGGACGCAGCCAAACAATAAAGATAGAATAGAGATATCTGATAAAGATAATCCAACGTTACGTATATCATACTATATTTATATTTATATTGTAACCATATAAAAAAAGACAAAAAACATGTAAGATGGTACCTAAAAATAAAATAATAATCTTAGCACTACATATAATTTAGTATCATATATCAGAAAATAATTATAGATTCCGTTCTGGCATAGTTGTCTTTCTAGCCCTAACCATCCTCTCACTTCCAACCATATATCACTTAATAAGAAATACTGTAGTTTTTTTCTTAAATCTTAATCTATACTAAACAATAGAGAAAGTAGTTAACTAATCAACTGTCTTTAAAATTGGTCAGTATAATAAATTACTAAGCATGTCTAGATCCTAGGAGGCTTAGAAAAATCTATTCTTCGATCACCCATTTGTTTTGATGAATATTCTCTAATCATCCTTCAAAGCACTTTGTAACTTTATCAAAATCAAATCTTTAAAACTCTCCTTCTTAATATAGTACAATATCAAATCTTTATTTTATTGCGCACACTAATATACTATTGCTAGAAGGAGAGTGTAAGGATGTTAGATGATGCAGGCTATAGCTGGGTCGACCGACCGATCTTGCCCAATGGATAGGTCCACCACTGTTTAGAACACTAGCATGTTTGGTTTGATGTCTCATATTATCAAGCTAAATTTTATTAGTTAGCTATTTAATTAGTGTTACATTTATAACTAACCACACTTATGTGCTTGCCTAAACTTAACTAAGGTGTGGCTAGCAATTTACTAGCCACACTTTTTTGGCATCCACACATTAACTAAGGTGAAGTTTGGTGAAGTTAGACATTAATCAACAAACCCTAAGATAAGATTATCATTGTCAACACATTCCAACGTTACGAGAACAGATGTGAGGCTAGCAAGCCACAAACTTGGCACAATTTTTTTTAGAGAATGACATATGAGCCCAATACGTTAAAAAAGGAATCTTGTCATAAGTGTGGAAATGAACCAAATGTATGGCTATCTTGATCAAAGCTCTATAATTTGAGGTATGGTAAACTTTGACAAACGGCAAGAGTATTTGTGTACTCCCTCTGTCCTAAAATAAAAACATCTCTCGTATCCCAATACAACTTTAGTATGTTGGAAAAATATAAATATCCCTCATTAATAAAAAAATACTCTCTCTATCTAAAATAAAAGTATTCCTAGGGTTTTAAGAAAAATTAGTAGGGAAGAGGAAGAGAAAAGACCAAATGGTCTCATTAATAGAAAAATAATATAAATGGATGGATAGGTAAAGAGCATTACATGGATAAAACCTTTTGATTTATGAAACAATGATAGATAAAAAGATATCAACTTATTTAGGGACAAGTTTAAACTCTTCAATTTGGGACCTACGGAGTATATTACTCTCTCTGTTTTATAATATTTGATGTCGTTGATTTTTGGAATTATATTTAATCATTCGCCTTTTTTAAAAATTATGTAATTATTAATTATTCTATTATTAAAAATACTTCAAGTATGACTTATTTTTTTATATTTATATAAAATTTTTAATAAGACAAATGATCAAACTTAATTTCAAAGTCAATGATTTTAAATATTAAAAAACGAAAAGAGTACTGTATAATACTCCGCGCACCAACTGCTTGCTTGCAAACTTTTGCGAAGAGATTATTATATATCAAAAAGAGACCAAAGTTTGGACCGTCGAATGAACAGTAATAGTACATTTTCCCGCTGGGCCAGGGAACATTAGTAGGAGTACATTATAAGTACCTAAACAGGACTTTATGAGTTTACGACGACGATGCATTAAGGAGCAAGGACAGTTCAGCATCAAGCTTTGTCACATTTGTATTAGACAAGTTTGGTTAACTGAGGATAAAGTTTTTCACACTTTATTAGCCAGCTAGTGCATTCATAGTCTTAGGGCATGTTTGGTTTGTAATTACATGTGCCACGTCTAAGGTTAGCTGATAGTCACACTTGTGGCTTGCCACATTTTGTGGTAAAATTGAAGTGATTGGCTGATAACTAAGCCTAAGATTAGGTCTGACAGATTTAGTGTGGCTACAGTTTGAATTAGTGCCATAGATGTTTGGCAAAATACTATGGTAGCTGTTTTGTTTGCTACCTTGGCAAATCTGAAATTATCACATCACAGTAAACTCTAAGCAAATACACTGCACTGCAATAGTTATATCATCATAAAGGAACATAAATAATTTTCTAGTTCAATATCCAATCACATTAAACATCAGCTAACATACTTTCGAATAACAACCGACATATATACTTCCTAACAACTGACATATATACTTTCTAACATCAACACAGTGCTTGTAGCAAAAGTTTAACAGCCAGATGCATAGCTAGCATAAGGTTATCAACTTCCTAATACCCAAAATGATAACCCAACAAGTTCCAGCAATCATCCATCATATATTAGATGACATCACAAAAGCACCAAGCACCTGCAATCACAAGTTATCAACTTCTAGATACCCAAAATGATGGCCAACACCAAAGAACTTCAGACATTATCTTTGTTGTATAAGAACCTAAACACCCATGCATGTAAAGTGTCCTCACTAGTATTGCATAACTAGCCACGCGTACCTTTATTGCCCTTGGAAGATAAGTGCTCATCGACAATAAGCCTTTGGTCAGGAGTCAATGGTATTGCCTCTAGCCTTTGCCACAGAATAGCATGAGGGTCACCAATTTGTGGCATTTGAGAAGGAGCGGAAGCAGCAAGTGTTTGCTGAAGTGATCTTATTGTAGTATTGATTTCTTTAGTGGACTCAGCAAAACGACTCTTGGTCTTTTTTGGCTTCTTAGTAGGTGACTTGCTACCTCATTGGCGTTTCTTACTAGCAAGATGAGGTGGAGTTGGCAAAGTGTCAGAATCCTCACCGGGAGTATCTTTAGGTTGTGTGTAGCAGTTCAGGTCAAGTAGACCCTCTGAATTATCACAACTATCCATGCATGTTTGTTGATCCATAGCCAAAGAACCATCAGCGCTGCTGCCTGTGAAAAGCTCTTGCATGTCATTGAAATACTTGATGGGCTTGGATAGCAAGCATCTTGCCTTGTCCTGCAATTCATGCAAATAAGAGTTAGATTGATATATGCATTGCCTCAATAGTATTAAGATAGGAAGTTAGATTTTCTTACATTAAGTGAAGCCTTTTCAGATTCTGAAATAGTCAATAAGCATCTAGTGTGATCAAAAGCATTGTCACTATTGCTCAATGCTACTGTTACAATTTTTTAGTTTTCTTTGTAGTACCTAAAGTGACGATCAACTTGAGCAAGTGTCACTCCCATAGCAAATTTTTGGTTCAAAGCATCAGCACACTTTATGTGATGTGTCTTCTTGAACTTAAATCCTACATGTTGTTTTTTCATAAACTCAATGCACCACTCCAACAAGAACTTGGTCTGGTCATCATTCCATCTAATGGTCCTCTCACGAGAGATCCCAAAACCATCAGCCTTCTCTTTTCCTTTTGCCATTGTTGTTTCCCATGTGTGAAATATTTAATTAAAAGCATGAGGTAAATCAACATTAGACAACCAACAATATGAGTACATGAACTGTGGAGTTAAATCATCATTGAATAACAAATAACCAATAATGTCTTTCATAGGAAGTAGTACATAGTGTCAAGACATAATTAATCACCACACAAATATGTTCCGTACATAGAAATAGGACACATCACATTGATAAAATACTGATTTATGGATCTACTTGAACCTGAACTATAGGTTGTCCTACTTTATCGTCCCACATCTTCTGAGCTATCTGATCTCTCTTGAGTGCCCATGCATGATTTTCTTGGTGCATGCCTCTACGGTTACGATTACTTCGTGTTAAGGCTGAGTACCAAGCATGCTCATTGTAAACATACTCATGAGGACCATCACCAATGATCCAATTGTGAAGTGCACAACAAGCAAACACAATTTTCACTTGTGTTTTCAAAGGAAAGAATGGTTGCCTTCGAAAGATTTTGAAACGATTCTTCAAGGCGCCAAATGCTCTTTCAACAGTTGTTCTAAGTGAGGAATGGCGATGGTTGAATAATTCTCTCGGGTTCTCTGGTTTTTTAGTGCCCTTATATTCTTTCAGGTGATATCTGACAGCACGATATGGGGGTAATATACCAGGTCTTGCTGCATATCTAGCGCCAGCTAGAAAATATTTACCTACATTATGATTTTGTGCAGATAGTTAGTTATAAACTAAAGAAAGTGTCATATTTGAACTATGCGTACAAATCCTACCTTCTGGTCTTTTAAGGCCATTAGGACGTGATAGAGCATCTTGAAGAACATAAAAGTCATGTGCTGAGCCCTCCCATCCAGCAAGAATATAGATAAACCTTAGGTCAAAATCAACAGCAGCTAGGACATTTTGGGTGGTAATGTTCTTTCTACCCCTAAATTGATCTTGCATATAGATAGGAAAGTCGTAGAAAAGCTATACTATCAAGAGGGGTTGCAAACAGTGTTTTAAGACCACTCAAGTGCTTAAGATCCAAATAGCTGAGAGTTCATCACTTTGGCACAACACTTACACTTGGGATGGGCTAGTTTCAGCGTCAAGGTCGGAGGTTCCTATCCTTAGGGTCGGAACCTCCTGGCCAAAATCTGTAAGTAACGGCTAAGTGACGTATGCCAATACCTATAAAACCCAAACCTTGTTTCTAGTGCCATTCCACTTCTATTCCACTATCTCCAAGATTCTTCAAAGGTCTTTTGAGCACTCCCAACTAGTTCTAGTGCCATCTTTATGATTCTTGTGAGGATCTAGTGGGGAATTGAGTGAGTTTTGTTGAGAGAAGGCTAGGAGGATCTTGTGCACTTGAGAAGGACGCGAATTAGCTGCTTGGAGCTTATTTCTCTTAGAGGAAAACCTCCTAGATGGTTAGGCGTCGCCCGCGAGCTTCCTCGAGTTGTGGATTGTCCCGGAAAGAGTTTGTGAAGGTTAATCTCGCCTCCGCAAGGAAAAGAGGTAAATTCTAGTGGATACCAAGCTGATCTTCGTGGTCGCTTGTTGAGGCAAGGAGTCGATCGAGACCCGGCTTTCTGGAGCTCCTTAACTGAGATGTAGAATCTTTGTAATCCAAACTTCGGGAAAAAAATCTTTGTGTCTCCCTTGTGCTTGCACGTAATTGCTTTATTTTGTCTCTATACTTGCCTGCATCCATCTCCTACCCTATTATTTGTACTACACTTGATCAAAACTCAAGGGTTGGAACCTCCGGTGTTCTAGGCCGGAACCTCCGGCCAGCCCTCTCAGCCAGACCGAGAGAGCCGGTCAGAGCTTCCTACCCCTAGGGTCGGAGGTTTCTACCAGAATTTTACCGCTACATTTTGAGAATTTTCAGGAATGCCTATTCACCCCCCTCTAGGCGACATCAACGGGCTTTCAATTGGTATTAGAGCCTAAACTCCTAAGAAGCTTAACCACTTGGAGTTGATCCGAGAATGTCGACCAAGAAGGTGGTTGATTCTACCAGAGTTTAAGAAGACGGAGATGGCTCGACTAGCAAGTCGGGTGAAAGAAAGGGAGCTGCTTTTGATCTTGATGTGAGGAAGTTCAAGTACTTTCTTCGTCGAGGCGGTTTCGGCAAGGACAAGAAGGATGACGACAAAGGAAGGAGGCAATCCAAGCGGGCGTGCTATGAATGCAAGGAGTACGGCCATTTCATTGTCGATTACCCTAAGCTCAAGAACAAGGGTGGCAAGTCCAAGATAGTCAAGAAGAAGACCGGGCGTGCTCACATTGGAGAGGAGTGGTTCTCCAATGATGAGGACAACGACAAGGAAGAAGCCGATGAAGGACAAGTTGCCACAATTGTCATCAATTCTTTGTCGGCATTCGAGGAGCGTTTCTTCGACAACTTGAGCCTACTTGCCTCATAGCATAAGGACGAAAGGTAACCTTCCCATCCAAATCTCCTCAAATTGATGATGATGATGTTAGCGATGATGAAAGTGAAGATGATATGGATGAGATGCTCAAAGGTTTTAGCAAGCCAGTCATGTTATAATTGGCAAAGCTTATGAAGACATTGGAGGGTAAAGAGAAGACTCTCGAAAGGCAAGAGGACTTGCTCATCCTTAAGAAGTAAAGAAACCTTATCTCAAGGACATTCTCAAGGAGTTCGAGATGGAGGGAGCCAAGTCCATCAAGACTCCAATGCCAACAAATGGGCATCTCGACCTCGACGACAACGGCAAACCGGTGGATCAAAAGGTATATTGCTCCATGATTGGATCTCTTCTTTACCTTTGTGCATCTAGATCGGATATTGTGCTTAGTGTGTGCATGTGCGCTTGCTTTCAAGCGGCGCCTAAAGAATGTCATCTTATTGCCGTTAAGAGAATTCTAAGATATTTAGTGCACATTCTTAATTTTGGTTTTTCGTACCCTAAGGGTTGTAATTTTAAGCTAATCGGATGTTCCAATTCCGATTATGTCGGGTGTAAAGTTGATCACAAGAGCACAACGGGGACTTGTCAATTTCTTGGATGGTCTCTAATTTCTTAGGCCTCCAAGAAGCAAAACTCCATTGCCCTATCCACCGCCAAGGCAGAATACATAGCCACCGGCTTGTGTTGTGCTCAACTGCTTTGGATGAAACAAACTCTCTAAGATTATGGCTACACAATGACCAAAATCCCACTCCTTTGTGACAATGAGAGTGCCATCAAAATAGCTAATAATCCCGTCCAACACTCAAGAACCAAACACATTGACAGAAGACATCACTTATTGAGAGACTACGAAGCTAAAAGAGATATCGCCATTACCCATGTGAGAATCGAACACCAACATGCCGATATCTTCACCAAGCACTTTGATGAGAAAAAGTTTTATGAGCTTAGGAGTAAGGTCAATATCTTAAATTCTCGAAATATTGCATGACTAAATACTTGACTAATCAATAGTCAAGTATGGGTCAAAAAGATGTCAATCAAAGTGAGCTTCTGTGTTTTTGAGGCCTCTTCTTGTATAGAAAATAGTCTTAACACCAGGAATGGAGCTCCAGCATTCCCCCTATCCCATAAAAACTCATTTTCTCAAAATATTTGTGAAAATCCTTGTGTGCTAGTTTTTATTGCGAAAATTTGGTTCTTTTCGTTGTTGATCTGTATTGTGACCATTGTTATGTGCTGATTGATTGCTGCTGGTCACATGTGGGTCAACGGAAAATCATGTCCACATCCTTTGTACCAAAATACCCTTGTTTCCCCATTCCAGAAAAATCAGGTCGGAGCCTCCGACCCTTCCTCCCTGTTCAAAAACCGGGCCAGAAGCTCTGGCTCCCCAGCCCGGAGGTTCCAGCCGGCCGACAGTTTTTACTCTCCTGTGCGCGGCTAGAAGTCTTCTCTCTCCTCATTTCATGTCCTCTCAGCCCTAACTCGCTCTCACCCCTCATGTGGCGATTTTGCATTTCTACCTTAAAAAATCTTCTGGCATTCACGTTTCCTTCCTCTTGGGTGGTCGGAGACTCCGTCCTGTCGACGTTTTTGTAATTCCTCATCTCAAGGTATTGGTTTCGATCTCATTCCTTAAGTTTTTCTTATTTTTGACCCGATCTCTCAAAATATGAACCTAGAATTAGTTCTCCTTGGTTACAAACCTTCCTGCACACCCTTGGACCATCCATCTATAGTTTTGCATCAAATACATTGGCTAGTTTTGCAAATCAAAGTTCCAGCCATGTGTCAGCTGGAAGTTCTGGTCTTCTAGGCCGGAGGCTCCGACCCTAGGGTTGGACCTTCCGACTGGCGTTTTCTGCTAGCCCTTATAGCCCTGTTTCTTCCGATAAAATCTTGACCTCAGTTCTTTGCTTGATTCTATGGTTGTATTTCAGTGTCAATGGCTCGAGTGAAACGTCAAAAGGCGAGACAAGACATTTTCACCTCCGGTACCCAGAGTAATTAGGAGTCACCTCCTAGGAGAGCGGACAAAGGAAAGAGACCGGCTTGTGCTAGCAGCAGCAGGAGGGCAGGCGGAGGCAAAAGGGCTGCTACACAGCCTCCCTCTATTCGATAGACTCGCAGCTCTGTCTTAGTGATCAGGGATCCCGATGCACCACCGCCACCAAGGTGTGGTGGATCTCGCGGTGGTGGTGCTCGCGGTACTAGCAGTGGCACTTTCGATGACCCAGTCCAAGTGATCAAGCATAGGGTAGTCAGCACCACTCCCTTTGGCCACATTGCAAGGCAACATTTTGATTATCTGCACGATGTGGCAAGGGGAGGCAGAGACAGGAAGCAGAACCCAGATACTCTCCCTCAAGAGTTGTCAGACCCCCGTTTTGTCACTGCTGTCCAGATGGATTGGTACAATTCAGTCTTCATGAGTCGACCCAAGCCGGTCATCGAGATGAAGTATATTGACTGGGAGTATATGCAACGCCAGAAGGGGTGGATCTTCAAGGATGTGATTAAGCTTTGCCTGGACAAGGATATCGGAGGGATCATGGGTTTGCAGTATGACTGGAGTGAAGAGACGATCGGTCAATTCTACGCGACCATGTTCTTCGAGGAGAATTCACAGTATGAGCTTCAGATGAGATGGTGGACTCAGGGAGTGGAGTACACTGTCACCATCTCTCAGTTTGCGGCCATTTTGAGATTGGATCTCGATGATCTCAACAAGCCGAACCTACACAGTGAGAAGACGTTGCTCATTCAGACGATTATGTTTCTATATGCAGATGGAGCACCCAGAAATTGCATGGGTATTACAAAGGGGTTGCTTCTCCCTTATAAGATCCTTCTGAACATGATCAGGGCTGCACTCTCTCCCAAAGCTGGCGATGCCACAGCTCTCCCCGCTCGCCACTACACACTGCCTGCAAGGTTAAGGAGGAATCAACCGCCTATCAGTGTGATGAAGTATATCTAATTTGAGATCTTCAACATTATGATAGAGCCCAAGAGAGGATATGCTTATGCTCCCTATATCATGAAGATGATCGAGAAAGTATTCGGTCTAGTTTTTAAAAAGAAGGTGAAGCACAAGTCTTACCGTCCACCAGCTCCTCTCGCAGTGAAGTTTCCTTCAGCTTTCTCTCGGTCTGGCTCTTCTTCTCAGAGTTCCAAGTCGCCCATCAAAAAGGCACTAAAGGCCATTTTTCACATCTGTTCTAAGAACGCCGTGAAGATTAAGAAGATGGAGCGCCGGCAGAAAAAGATGTTGAGGGATGCCGGCAAGACAGTCTCTGATGATTCTGAAGACGAGGTATATGAGGATCCCTTTGCTGCATATGAGTCTGCTCGGCACATCGCTAGTGGCGTTGGTCCTTCCACTAGACCTTTTCGGGATTCCAAGTCCGAGGCAGATTCTGATGAGGACACAGAGGAGGACTCTTACCATGATGATGATGATGGGAAGGATGATGAGGAGGATGAGGACGATGGTGATGAGGATGATGACTTTGTGCCAACTGTTCCATTGGTTCAATCTGTCTTTGTGCCAGTTGTCCCCTCTTTTCAGCCTGTCTACGACATTCCTCCCATTGTTGGGAGGGATGACAAGGCTTCTTCTCACCATTTTTGACATTGTTGGGAGGTTCCGGCTCTAGTAGCCGGAAGCTCCGGCCCCCCTCTCCTGTATTAGGATTCATAGATCTCCTATCGGCTTGTGGACATGTATTGACTGTATACTGGGATGTAATGATTGGTTAATTATGGTTCTAGTTTAATTTCAGTCCTTAGATCTATTCTTGTGATGCCGTACAATGTGATGTTATGTTATTTTTCTTTTTTGTGTGCTTGACATGTCATATGCATTCTATATATTGTTTATCATATCACACTTTACCCCACGGATGAAAAGAGATGAATGAGGCTTTCCATATTCCACTAATACTCAATATGTATATATACTTCACTCTCACTAATATATGCATATTTCTAGGGGGAGCCAAATTCATCTCCTTTCATTCAAAATCAAATTTATATATTTATTCTGTTGTAAGCATTAACCGTGTTGTCATCAATCACCAAAAAGAGGAAGATTGAAAGTGCATCTAGCTTCTAAGTGGGTTTTGCTAGACTAATGACAAAGTGGTTAAGGGACTAATGAGTTTATCGAGAATTATGTAGACATTAGTCCCAGGTTGCTTGGTGTGGTGCATAGAGACCCCCACAAAAACATAACGAAAAGCGGCGAAGCGACTCGGAGTTTATTTTAAATTCTTTTGAATTTTCTTTTGAGTCATAGGAAAGCCGTACTATCAAGAGAGGTTGCAAACAGTGTTCCAAGACCACTCAAGTGCTTAAGATCCAAATAGCTGAGTCTATCACTTTGGCACAACATTTACACTTGGGTTGGGCTAGTTTTAGCGCCAGGGTCGGAGGTTCTTACCCCTGGGATTGGAGGCTCCGACCAACCTTCTCAGCCAAAGACTAAGTGTTGGCCGGAGGTTCTTACCCCTAGGATCAGAACCTCCTGGCCAAAATCTGTGAGTAACGGCTACGTAATGTATGCCAATGCCTATAAAGCCCAAACCTTATTTCTAGCTGTTGCTTGGCCATTCCATTTCTATTTCACTGTCTCCTAGTTTCTCATAAGGTCTTTTGAGCTCTCCCAACTAGTTCTAGTGCCACCTTTGTGATTCTTGTGAGGATCTAGTGGGGAATTGAGTGAGTTTTGTTAAGAGAAGACTAGGAGGATCTTGTGTACTTGAGGAGGACGCGGATCAGCTGCTTGGAGCTTATTTTTTCTTGGAAAAAAACCTCCTAGATGGTTAGACGTCTCCCGTGAGCTTCCTCGAGTTGTGGATTGTCCCGGGAAGAGTTTGTGAAGGTTAACCTCGCCTTCGCAATGAAAAGAGGTAAATTCTAGTAGATACCAAGCTGATCTTCATGGTTGCTTGGTGAGGCAAGGGGTCGATCGAGGCCCGCCTCTTTGGAGCTACTCAACGGAGACGTATGATCTTTGTGATCCGAACTTCGGAAAAAAATTCTTTGTGTCTTTTTTGTGCTTGCACGTTATTGCTTTATTTTATCTTTATACTTGCCTGTATCCATCTCCTATCCTATTATTTGCACTACACTTGTGTGGAGGGTATGGGCCCCGGGTACCTCACGACAAGCATATGTGCCACTTGAAAAGAGGATGGGCCTAGCCTTGTAATTAGAGATATGATAGCACTTGGCAGACTTAACCTTATACGATAAGAAAGATACAGTCCTAGTCGGGCAAACTATATCTCTAGCAGGAGATCC
Organism: Oryza meyeriana var. granulata; assembly: GCA_003991445.1. Classification (NCBI taxonomy): domain Eukaryota; kingdom Viridiplantae; phylum Streptophyta; class Magnoliopsida; order Poales; family Poaceae; genus Oryza; species Oryza meyeriana. The sequence goes on from RYFJ01000563.1 coordinate 233,595, forward strand.
CTTGGTCATAGTTTGAGCGAGATTTCTACTTTGTAACCCTATCCCCCCAGTATATAAGGGAAGGCGGGGTGCCCCTTGAGGGCAAGATGACCAAGATCAAGTCATACATCCTCAAAGAAAATACACCACAACTGGACGTAGGGTATTACCTCATCTTGAGGGGCTAAACCAGTATAAACTCTTTGTGTTCCTTTGTAATCCATCGAGTTTCGGTCCGACGAGTAGCCCTATATATTTATTGCCGGTGTAAAACATCGACAGTTGGCGCGCCAGGTAGGGGCTTCACCGAGATCAACCTCACAAGCTTGATGGATTCGATAACTGGAGTCGACGGCACCAGCTTCTCCCCCGGAGACACGATCAGCTTCGGGAGCCTCGATTTCGTCGCCGACAAATTCGGCAACCTCACCCTGGTCGACATGGACTCGATCCAATTTGCCAGGGAATCAACCGACTCTGCGTCGGTCGGCCTACTCGACGCTGCAGCAACCCTCGTCGATTTGCTGCGGCAATCTTCTACGTGCCTGGGTCTCGGGACAACTCTTCCCTTCAGCGTTCAACTCGGACCCGGCCTTGAGCCGGCCGAGATCGGGCTAAGAAGGGAGGAGATCGTCAATCCCCCGTACAGACTTAGCGACGCCGCGGACATCTACAATCTACATCTGACGCGGCAGACCCGATCCCCTGGGGTTCGACTCGGATATGGCCAGAGCCGCTCGAGATTGGATCTAGGGAGGTCGGAGTTGTCATCACCCCCATCAATTATTCTGACTTCGACTCTTAGTCGAACTCCGACTCTAAGTCGGACAGCAGTTCGGCAAGCTTCTCTCCACCACGAGAAATCTTCATGGCATCCAAAGACTCTATTCCTACTCAGGAATCACGCTGACTACGTGAACAGCAGGAGGAGGAGGCCCGCTGACTGCGAGAACAACAAGAGGAAAAAACAAGACGCCTACACGCCCGCAATGACAACCTACGCAAGGCTGGGCGGACTGCTCAACAACATATCCTCCAAACCCGAGTCGGCGACCACGACGTCTTTATTATACCTCAACAGGACGTTGTAGCCGCTACAACTCTGCTGGACATGCTCCAGTTTGGGCTTGATCATCCGGCCACCCTAACTATAGCAAGGATAAAAGCCATGATCACCGTTGCTGCATGTCAACAGCACCAACAGTCGAGCGGTACCATCATACCGACCAACCGGTCGGCTTCCCCAACGGTAGTCTCATTCGCCTCAACGCAACGCCGGGCGGCTGGCTCTAGTCGGCTGCACACAGAGTAACGCCACACGTCACTCAGCAGCCCTAACAACAACTGGCGGCATCAAAGCGACCGTTAGGACAACCAGGATCTCCGAAGCCGACTACGGTGTGACCTTCGGCAGGACATCAATGCTTGGCGCTACGAACGAGAGGAAGATGAGCAACGTTGACTGGAAGACGAGAACGAGCGCTTCGGCCTTCATCACGAGCGGTTTCGTCGCCATCATCGGAGTCGGAGTCCTTATGAAGATGAAGGAGTACCGGCCTTCACCTATGAGCTGCAACAAGTCGACTGGCCGTTAGGCTTCAAGCCGACTGGAATTGAAAAATATGATGGGAAGACCAATCCCAAGTCCTGGCTCACGGTCTACACTCTGGCCATCCGAGCAGCTGGAGGAGATCACAAGGCCATGCCTAACTACCTCCCAGTCGTCCTAGCCAACTCGGCGAGGACATGGCTAACAGGACTTCCCAAGCAATCAATTAGCTCCTAGGAAGAACTCTGGGAACACTTCATCGCCAACTTCCAGGGAACATGTGAGAAGCTATCTTCCGAGTACGACTTATATCAGTTGCATCAAAGGAAGAACAAGTCTCTTCGTGACTTCATCAAGAGGTTCTCTAAGAAGAAGAATTCAATCCCGATGATCAAGGACGAGATCGTCATCGCCGCCTTTCGAAAAGAAGTCAAAGACGCCCCGTGCGTCGCTAAATTCACTCGGAAGCCTCCCAACTCTGTCAAGGCTCTATTCGACATGGCAAAGAAGTACGCCGACTCGGCCGACGCTGTTGCTGAGGCCCTCGATGACAAAAAGGCATCCTGACAGAAGAAGCGGAAGGACACCGACGACGCGGCCCTGACTTAGGCTGGGAACCACAAACGCAAGTCGGACAGCTTCATTGTGGCAGTTGGTCATAACCGTCTTCAACCTTCAACAACTGGAGATTATCATAACAACAAGTGACATGTTCGGAGGCTCACAAGCTCAACTACAAGGATGGCATCCTCACTCCCAAATACCGAATAGCTAAGTCGCTTTCTGATAAATATTTTCTCACTTGGACTCGCCAATGCCACAGCCGCTTACGCCTAATAGGTGTACAAGCTGCACTTTTTTCTGTTAGGTGTACAAGCTGCACTTTTTTCTGTTTTTTCTCTTAAATGATTGCAAAAGTACTCGAGTAGCATAAATTCCGATCCGTGAAACTTTGCTCCATGAAAGATGAACTCAAGTCACCCAAAACGCATGTCTGGGAAAGAGCCATAAGCCAACTCCCGACGCTAGGGGGCTATGACTAGTCGGGCAGAGTGCTTAAACGTAAGGGGTCAACTACTCGGAGAAATTAATATCAATAAGAGGAAGAACACGTATTTACATATATTGTAAAATACATAAATATTATTCGGGTGATTGTTTTCATCATCAGATGCTACTCATCCGATATGTTTATAATGCAGAACCAGTTCCGGATACGCGTGACAGGAACTCAGGGCTACGAGCCTATCTCCTACACTCGGGGGCTGGACCAGTCTGCCAAGATACACTTGGAGTGCGATGCTTCAAGAATCACTCGGAATGCTCTATGAGGGCTACTGACCGAGTACTTGCGCCAGTCGGGATATCATCTTCCCTGGCTACGCTCTATATGTGGGCTAATAATCGACCTCTGGCGCCAGTCGGGGCTCGGGTACCACTTGGCTGGGTGAGGTACGCCCCATAAGGGTCGCCAGCCGAATCCTACGCTAATGCTAGATTCGGGTACCTTATTTGGTCACAACTATGCTGGGTAAAGTAAGCCCCATGAGGGTCGCCAGCCGAATTTTACGCTAATACGAGGTTCGGGTACTTTATTCGGTTAATAACCGACCTCCGGCACCAATCGGAGCTCGGATACCATTCTGTTGGATAGGGTACGCTCCATGAGGGTTGTCAGCCGAATCCTATGCTAATGCGAGGTTCGGGTACCTTATTTAACTATAATTTTGTCAAGTTAGGTATGTCCCAAGAGAGTCGCCAGCCGAATCATGCGCTAGCCCAGCGTTCGGGTACCTATCTGGCAAAAATATGGCAACAAGCCACTACTGGAGCTTTCAATCGGGAGCAGCATCAAACCCGGAATCTACGGATGTGCTTATTATTATTCAAGATTGGAAGACCACAATCCTTCGATTACAACAAAGCCGAGTAAATCAAGCGACGGAGCAAAGCCAGGGAAGACCTATATCGTCGAAGTGCATCCAGAGTTCTCATGCACTGCGTCACACCTGAGGAAGGCAAGTAGATCCTGTAATATACCTACTCGGACATCTGTGGCGACCATACTGCATCCAGAACGTAAGTCGGAAAGGCTCGCGGATAAGGATTCTTCTGCCTGATTGAGGTTACCGATGCTGGAGTACTCATCCTGACATGCGAGGGATGATACTTTTATAGGGCTGCGCTGGGTAGGTCGGTTTAGGCCAGCTTATTTGGCAGCAGGCCACAAGATATGAGTTTCTACAGTAGCACGCTCAATCTGGGTTGCTCGTTGGCTGTGTTAAAATCACAGTGCTGGTGCTACTAACAAAAACCGATTAAATAATCAGATATGCTTCATGCTAAGCCTACAGCCGAGTGTATATACTCGGGTATCTGCATTATTTACCAGGTATTGAGGATATATCCTTATAAGGGTCACAAGCTGGTCTCTATTAAAATTGGGGATGCAGTTATCTCTCAAGTACACCTGACCACATATTGGGTTAAAATCCATGAAGTGGTACTCGGCTTATATGCTTAGCCAACAATTGCCATGAGCAAACATTTTTCCAGCCGACATGACGCTGAAGAGTCTAACTTCCGAGTGGTATACTACTCGGGAAAGATTATAAACAATTCTTCCAGCTAATATGAAGCTGAAGAGTCTAACTTCCGAGTGACATACTACTCGGGAAAGACTATAAAATATTTCTGGCTGACATGATGCTGAAGAGTCTCATATACCAGTAGTGCACTACTCGGAAAAGACTATAAGGTTAAAGATCTTTGATTTTATGTTTAATTGTTTCACAATGTTTTACAATTAAGCACAAAGTCAGGGGCTACACCTAATAGGTGCGCCTATTCGGCGCACACTATTCAAATTTCTACATAGAGCTCTTCATAGCCTCGTTGCTAGCTAATATGAAGCAGGACTCGGGAAGAAGAAGCACTCGGACAAAGAGTACTCGGGAGCAATGCACTCGGGCAATCTTCACCGTGGAGGATGAGCACTTGGCATCAGCTGTGACTTAACTATGAAGGTCTCAGGGGCTGCTATGGATGCCATGGGCCCCGGGGACCTCACGACAAGCATATGGGCCACTCGGAAAGAGGATGGGCCTAGCCTTGTAATTAGAGATATGATAGCACTCGGCAGACTTAACCTTGTATAATAAGGAAGATACAGTCCTAGTCGAGCAAGCTATATCTCTAGCAGGAGATCCCTTGGTCATAGTTCCATCGGGATTTCTACTTTGTAACCCTGTCCCCCAGTATATAAGGGGAGGCAGGGTGCCCCCTGAGGGCAAGATGACCAAGATCAAGTTATACATCCTCAAAGGAAATACACCACAACTGGACGTAGGGTATTACCTCACATCACCTCTTTGTGTTTCTTTGCAATCCATCAAGTTTCGGTCCAACGAGTAGCCCTATATATTTATTGCCGGTGTAAAACATTGACAACTTGATCTCTGTCCATTTTTAAAGTGTCTTGGTAGAGTAAGAACTCAAGGGTCGAAACCTCCAGTGTTCTAGGCCGGAACCTCCGGCCAGCCCTCTCGGCCAGACCGAGAGAGCCGGTCGGAGCTTCCTACCCCTGGGGTAGGAGGTTCCTACCAGAATTTTATCGCTGCATTTTGAGAATTTTCAGGAACGCCTATTCACTCCCCTCTAGGCGACATCAACGGGCTTTCAAAAAGGAAAAGGGAAGGCTGATGGTTTTGGGCAAGGCGCTTGCTGTCCAAGCCCATCAAGTTTTTCAATGAGATGCAAGAGCTTTTGACAGGCAGCAACGCTGATGGTTCTTTGGCTATGGATCAACAAACAAGCATAGATAGTTGTGATGATTCAGAGGGTCTACTTGACCTGAACTGCTACACACAACCTGAAGATACTCCTGGTGAGGATTTTGACACTTTGCCAACTCCACCTCATCTTGCTAGTAAGAAGCGTCAAAGAGGTAGCAAGTCACCTACTAAGAAGCCAAAAAAGACCAAGAGTCATTTTCTTGAGTTCACTAAAGAAATCAATACTACAATGAGATCACTTCAGCAAACACTTGTTGCTACCGCTCCTTTTCAAATGCCACAAATTGGTGACCCTCATGTTATTCTGTGGCAAACGCTAGAGGCAATCCCATTGACTCCTGACCAAAGGCTTTTTGTCGGTGAGCACTTATCTTCCAAGGGCAATAAAGGTACAAGTGGCTGGTTATGCAATGCTAGTGAGGACACTCTACATGCATGGGTGTTTAGGTTCTTATACAAGAAAGATAACATCTGAAGTACTGTTGGTGTTGGCCATCATTTTGGGTATCTAGAAGTTGATAACTTGTGATTGCAGGTGCGAGGTGCTTTTGTGATGTCATCTAATATATGATGGATGATTGCTGGAACTTGTTGGGTTATCATTTTGGGTATTAGGAAGTTGATAACCTTATGCTAGCTATGCATCTGGCTGTTGAACTTTTGCTACAAGCACTGTGTTGCTGTTAGGAAGTATATATGTCAGTTGTTAGGAAGTATATATGTCAGTTGTTGTTCAGAAGTATGTCAGTTGATGTTTAATGTGATTGGATATTGAACTAGAAAATTATTTATGTTCCTTTATGATGATATAACTATTGCAGTGCAGTGTATTTGCTTAGAGTTTACTGTGATGTGATAATTTCAGATTTGCCAAGGTAGCAAACAAAATAGCTACCATAGTATTTTGCCAAACATCTATGGCACTAATTCAAACGGTAGCCACACTAAATCTGTCAGACCTAACTTAGCCTTAGTTATTAGCAATCACTTTACATCATTAAAAACTACTTTCTAAGTAGGAGCTCATTCTACTTTCTGAGACTCTGTTTTTGACACCCAACTTCAACAAGGATTTCTAAATCTGAGTCTCTATTTCTGTTTCTTTCATATTTCAATATAATCTATATGTATATTCTTCATATTATATCACTAAAATTCAAACTCAAATATTTGTAAACCATAATAATAAACCATATTCAAATTCATGATTTCAAATAAGACAATTTAAATTCAAATTTTTCCAAACATAAAAATCATATAGGCATATAGAAATTGTCTATCACACCCCATAGCAATAAATTACGATCAAACTACAACGAATCATACTAACTAGCACCATGAAATACCCATAAATGCTCCACAAGATCATCTCAAAGTTTCTCATGCACTTGCTTATCCTCAATCTCCTGATGAATCTTGAGGAACTCGTCGAGTACGAGTGGATTTCGCCGTTGGTACTCCTCCTCTCTCAACACCTCGCCTTCATCTTGATCATAGTCATAGCCTCCATCGTCATCTGCATCTCGCTTATTTTTAATGATCATGTTGTGTATGATAACAGTAGCTGTTAATATGTACCATAGGGTGTTTTTGTCCCAAAATCTAGCAGGACCCTTTACCATAGCAAATCGAGCTTGTAGGACACCAAATGCTCTCTCTATATCCTTTCATACCGATTCTTGAGCTTTTGTGAAATGAATTTTCTTGTTGTCTTGTAGATTGCTATAGCTCTTAACAAAAGTCGCCCATGAAGGATAGATCCCATCTGCAAGATAGTATCCTATAGTGTACTTGTTAGCATTAACAATATACTCCACAGGTGGTGCAGTCTCTGAAGTTAGCCTCTGAAATAGTGGCGACCTATGCAAGATATTGGTATCATTGAGAGAGTCAGGTAGTCCAAAGAAAGAATGCCAAATTCACAAAAATCCTCAGATGCAACAGCTTTAATGATCATGGTTGGACCATCCATATGCCTCGAATACTGTCTTTTTCATGCTGTTGGGCAATTCTTCCATCTCCAATGCATACAATCAATGCAACCAAACATGCCAGGCCATCCTCTTTTAGTGTTCATAGCTATTAATCTTGCAGTGTTATCAACAGTAGGTGCCCTCAAGTATTGCTCACTAAACACTGCAATCACAACCCGCACAAAGTGGTGAAAAGCTTCTAGCATGGTACTCTCGGCAATCCTTACAACTTCATCCATTGAATCAGCTGGAACATCATATGCGAGCATGTAGAATGATTCAACCACCTTCTGCAGTACAGTAGCTCCAAGAAGGCCTATTGCATTTGGCTTCTGTCTAAAATAGTCATCATAAGCCTCCATCCCAGCCACTATGCACAAGAATAACTGTTTGGATATCCTAAACCTTCTCCTGAAGAACTTTTCATTGTACACAGGAGGATCTGCAAAGCAATCAGCCACAATGCGCAAATTACCACCAAACATGTCCCTTCGAACTACCTGATGACCCGGCACTGATCCACGACGCTTCTTCTTCTGCCTCTCTTCATCATCCATGTCGCAAAGCATAGCTAATACAATGAAATCATCATCATCAGATTTCTCCTCTTCCTCCCACCATTTCTCAATGATATTATCATCGTCAGAGAAGACCATATATAAAAATTACAAAATTGTCAATGTTACAATCATATTTATATTGAATATTGCATAACAATTCTCAATATCAAACAATATAAATGCTTTGACCAACAAAAAATAGTCCACAAATGATTCCACAAACATAAATGATTCCAGAAAAATAGTTCCACAAACATAATTGGTTCGATAAACATAAATAGTTCCAAAAACATTAAATGGTTCGACTAACATAAATAGAGCCACAAACATAAATAGTCCATACTACACTCAAATGTTACCACTATCTCCACCCATGCCATCACTACGTCCACCAAGACCGCCATTGATTCATGTCATCTTTTGAGTTACAATTTGTGCCCTCATTGCTAGTACATAGGTCTTTTGTTCTGGATCCATGGTGGAGATATCACAGAACATGATCTTATATTTTTGCTCCCACATCAACTTGCACTTCTCAAGCATAATCTTGCGCTCTTCACATGAGATCTTGCGCTCCTAGATTATCTTACTCTTCTTCCATCTCTCTTTCTTCAGTTTCTCTTTCTGCAGGATATAATCTTGTACGAGTTCCTTGCATGTTCCAGCTTCCCCTCCACTCTTTATCTTCTCTTTTGCTTACTTCCTTCCCATTGGTCTTTTATTTGAAGTTGGCTCTAATGAATCAGGAGATTGGCTCTTGGTACTCTCTTCTTGTGCACTATTTTTGACAGTTAATGGTGGAGAGTTGCTAGTCCTTAGCCTCTTGTTTGTATCAAGTACAAGAAATTTCTGACTATTCCTCACCTTGAGCCAACAATTAGTGAATTTGAAGGATTTCTGCTTTGGATCCTTCCATGCCCACATAGCTTGTGCTTCCAGCAACTGCAGCAAAGAGAGGTACAAATGAGTTTCAAAGTTAGTACACATTTTATTATAAATTTAGGACAATTCATAATGCACAAATAAACTTATATGCTCATTGTATGGTATACCGCTTGGATGCCGACGCTCAATAGCTTCAAACATTGCTTGAAACCTCTGTCATTCCTTTTAAATGGTACTCCAATGGTGCTCAAGAGAGTTAGCACTCCTATCGGACTCAAAATTCTTATGGGCATGAAAGTGAACAGCAATCCTTTTCCAATAAGCCTTTCCTGGTTGCTCATTGGTAGTGATAGGATTTGTGCTAATGCTCTCCCATGAGATGCACAACTGAATGTCCTCCTGATGAGTGTAGTTGCCTACCCTTTTGGATAACTTTGCACTACTAGTTTGGGTACTACGTTGGGTACCAAAGGTTTCAGGTGGCATTGACAGTGAAATATCATTAACATTAGTATCCTCAGACATCATCCATGTCCAATAATCACCTTCAGAAGCTATGGCAATCTATTCACCTCAAATTGATAAGCATTGAATTATATTGAAATTGATAGGAAACATATAGAACATGAATTAAAACAAAATAGATTGATGCCATAAAAATATCGTAGCAACAATCTAGACGTATATGCTACGCAATGGCGGTCCCCTGAAACCTTTTCGGAACAACATTGATTGCATTTATAAAATCACTATGAAAAATCATCGGATTGATGAAATCAAGTTGATTTCGATCTATTCAGAATGTCTCAATTACAGTACCTCTACAGGAGGCGGACGGGGAGGTGGCGGACGGGAAGGCGGCGTCTCTGGATGGGAAACACCGGTTCACTTTTCTGCAGGAGACGGCTGGGGAGGCGGCAGATGGGGAGGCGGCGTCTCTGGCTGGGAAACGCCAGAACCGGTGAGGAGGAGGGCGGCTCCGGCAGCCCTGGGCCTAGATCCGGCGGCGTCGTTTCTTCCCCACTCGGATTGAGGTGGAGATGGAGGGCAGGAGGCGGTGACGAGAGAGAGAGTCAGGCGGGTGAGACTAGGGCGCGGGGGAAAAATTGTTTCACGAGAGAGAAAAAAATCCCAACCGTAGAGTAGAGAGCTCCCTACGTACCCGTGGGAGATGGGGCTGAGAAGGAAGATTTCAGGGTCTTCATAAAGTAGGGACTCGAGTTAGGACCCTGTTGGACTTAGTTTTTTTTATCTAGCTTAAAAAAAATAGAGTAGAAGTCCTGCACAGAGGTCCATATTGGAGATGCTCCAGAACTTGATTTATATTTTTTAAAAAATTAGAAAAGCTGTGTATCCGGTTCTACAGAGATCGTAAAGTTCCTTTCACTAATCATCCTCAAATGGAAAAGATTTTCCAGGCATCCACAAGAGTCAAAACCACAACCTAGGCGGCGTTCTGTTCGTTCTTCTGGACTCGAATCGCCATGGTAGATCAGTAGATTTCGAGTGTTGCATCTCAAGAAGGAAGAAGATGATGCGGAGTGTCGAGTGCAATTTTCCACATCTTCTAAGATTGGCCATTTTGCTTTGCTATTCCAGGCGTTTGCGGGAGACCAAGAAAGGAGCCGCCTTTTTAGCTTCTTCTCTCGCGGGGTTACTTTCTCGCGCACAAATTTTAGCCTTTTTCTTCGTATGGCTTCCCGCAATCCAACCTAACGTCCGCCTCCCCACCATTCTTGGGGTTTGCTCGGGAGCTGGAAGGAATGTGTATGGAGTGAGTAATTTTGAGAAGGAAGAGGAAGCGAAATCTGCCCCCATTTTTTACACAGAGGTTGGTGCTGATTTGTTCTTTCTTCCTTTTGCGAGTAGTTTATCTTCGTTTTTCTGTTTTGATGAGTATTGCAAACAATGTGTTGAATTTACAAGAAACCCATGCAAAATGGTAACTAGTCATGTCTATTTAGGATCGTTGCAGGTCTGCAAGAACTGAGGACTAGGTGCGAGAAATAACAAGAGACAAGGATACACTTTTGATTTTGGAAGGCAATGTCTAGCTTCTTTGGTGTTCTTGTCTCCGACCCATGGCTTCAGAGCCAGTTCACCCAAGTGCAGCTCCGAACCCTAAAAACCAAAGTAAGCACTTGGAGGACTTTTCATTCATGTGAAAATTCTGTTGTTCCGCAATTGCGCAATCACATTGCTACCTCTTATGTTTCACTTTTATAGTTTGCGTCTGTGAAGAAATCGGATGCTGACCATGTAACCATAAAAGATTTGCCACCGGTAATGGAGAAGCTTAGGGGCATCCATGAGGTTCTATCTGAGGAAGAGATTCGCAAATTTTTGAAAGAGTCTTATCCCGATATGAACCAAACAATAGAGTTCGAGCCATTCCTCAGGGTACAGTGGATTATCTTTGCTTACCTACTATTTGATTCTAGCTGTTCATTTACATTCAGGAAATAAATTCAATGATGGTTCATTTTTGCACTTTATTAGGAGTATTTAAATCTCCAAGCGAAGGGGACCAGCAAAACAGGAGGCAAAAAGAAACTGAAGGGATCTGTGTCTTTTTTGAAGGCCTCAACAACTACTCTCTTGCACGTCATTAATGAGTCCGAGAAAATTTCTTATGTCAATCATATCAACAATTTCCTGGGAGAGGATTCTTTCCTGAAGAATTTCTTACCTTTGGATCCAGCATCAAACGAATTATTTAATCTTGTCCGCGATGGTGTGCTGCTTTGGTTAGTTTGTTCTTATCAATGTCCATTTGTAGCATTTTAGTACTACAACATTTTCTTCCTTTTGAGTTAAGATAACTGTTCTCTAAGGCAGTTGTTGCCTTATCTTGTACTGAATCAGCAAGTTGATCAATGTTGCTGTTCCGGGCACAATCGATGAGAGAGCAATCAATACAAAGAAGGACCTTAATCCGTGGGAGAGGAATGAGAATCACACCCTTTGTCTTAACTCTGCAAAGGCCATTGGTTGTACCGTTGTTAACATTGGCACACAGGATTTGATTGAAGCTAGAGTATGTCTTTTGTGTTACTATTTCTTTGATGAAGCTTTGAAAACTTCGAATAATTCCCATGCCTTTACTTTTTACAATTGAATTATTCAACTCATTATTTTCCCTTGTGGCTCATGTTTCTGTCTAAATTAGTAAATCAATAGAGAAGTCTAGTTGATTTTCAAGAAAAACACATTTTATGATGATGCTATTTTTTTGGGATGGCATAACTTTAAATACAATGCAGGCAACTGAATTGTATTAACCGATTAAAAGTTATCAGTGCTTTAGTTACTTTACTTTATTAATCCCTCATGTTACGAAAACATGTCATTTGAGGCATTGACACGGTCTTTCAAATGCAACTTTGACCACTGATTTCTATTGCGATGCATTTATAAAACCTGATAAATTAAGATATCATGAAAGTATTTCCAAGATAAATCTACAGGTGATTTCCTTGTATCCACCTACATATTATAAACAAATATTCATTCTCAAAGTTTCAAAGCTTGACTTAATGTATGTCTAAAACACATTTTTCGTGACTGTTGGGAGTATAACTGACTCATTAACATTGTTTTTGAGCACTGAAATATCTTTTTTATTGCAGCCTCATCTAGTTCTTGGTCTGTTATCCCAAATCATAAAGGTATGTGTGCTCTAACTGCCACTACTGTGTTTAATAGTATTAAATAGAAAAATCAGCAAAGAGGCACATGCCACATCATCTAATATCAAATTCAGTTGGTCATTTATTATGCTTTCCATTTCTCAGATACAACTGTTAGCTGATCTGAATTTAAAGAAGACACCTCAGTTGGCGGAGTTGGTGGCTGATGATAATAGCAGGGTTTGAACTTTGAATAATCATTTTTTAAAACTGTTTGTGCATGGCTTTTCCTGAAATCTGGCTAATCTATGCTGCCATGACATTATACAGGAAGCAGAGGAGCTGGTCACATTAGCACCAGATAAGATGTTGCTCAAATGGATGAACTTTCATCTCAAGAAAGCAGGGTACAAGAAAACCGTGACGAACTTCTCTACTGATGTTAAGGCATGTATATATCATAGTAGAATTTTATTTGTAGACCTGGACATTATGCTTTATCATAATTTTTTTTAACATAGACCTGGACACTGCACAACCTTTAGAACATCTTCTTCTTATAGCTTAGAAATTTTTTTTACTGTTATGCCATGTTTATGAAAGAGTGTGAAATCATTCTATATCAACAACACATTCTAGAAAATGCTAACAAAATGGAATGGCTTCTTTACATTTTGGTTTCATTATTTTGTCTCTTATGAATAGTGTAATTGCAGGATGGTGAAGCATATGCTTACCTTCTCAGCACCCTTGCTCCTGAACTTAGCCCAACAACAATGATAGAAACTTCAGATCCTAATGAAAGGGCAAAGAAAGTTCTTGAAACTGCAGAAAAGCTTGAGTGTACTAGATATGTAACGCCTAAAGATATTGTGGAGGGTTCTGCAAATCTCAACTTGGCCTTTGTTGCTCAAATATTCCAGCACAGGTAAGTGCAGTGAACTGATCTTTCCTATCTACCAACAATTCTGTTTGCCTCAGGCAAGGACTCGCAATATATCATTAACTAGATGAAACCTCACGCCTTGCTGCGGTAATATTGTATGACAATGGTAGAAATAAGGTGCAAAATGGATTTTCTTTGTAGCTAGAAGACATAACCACCTTTGATCTGAGAAGAAGGGAGACAATTTTGCCCATAGATTAATCATTGAAGGTCTAGAAACTGAGGTGATGTGGTTTCCTGAGAGAGGAGAGAAATGGCATTAACTTGTGTGTGTGTGTTTGGGGGGGGGGGGGGGGGGGGGGGGGGGGGAGGGTGGGTGAGTAGGTATTTGGGATTTGATTCATTTTATCTGTCTTAACCACAGAAAGAAATTACAGATGCTTTCTACTGCAGAAACATATATGTTTAAAAGCATTTTCACCTTGCTTAATGCATAATTTAAAATGACTGCAGAAATGGTCTGTCAGACAACAACGTGGCTCCTGTTGTTGAAGATACTCCTGATGACGTTGAAGCGTCCAGGGAAGAGAGAGCATTTCGCTTGTGGATCAACAGTCTAGGAATTGCAACTTATGTTAACCATTTGTTTGAGGATGTAAGGACTGGGTAAGCTCCATCTTTAACTACACCTTGACTTTTCTTGATTTATATTTTGGTATCTGAAGAAAGTATTTTTGCAGATGGGTCTTGTTAGAGGTTCTTGACAAAATTTCTCCAGGAATAGTTAACTGGAAGCAAGCTTCTAAACCACCAATCATTATGCCTTTTAGAAAGGTGGAGAACTGCAACCAGGTTGTCAAAATTGGAAAAGAGTTAAAATTCTCTCTGGTAAATGTGGCGGGAAATGACATTGTTCAAGGAAATAAGAAGCTAATTCTAGGTAAACTACTGCATATAGTTGCGTTGTTTCTTTCATATCTTGTTTCAGCTGTTGCTTTTACATTACAATATTGTTTTGAACTCTTGTCACATTGTTAATCACGTGGCTATAAATTTCCTTGTTATCCTATGGGTTGACTGATCTTTTTCTGCAAAAGGGCGCAAACAGATATATATCCATGCATGTGTCTGGTTTTATAGAAGTATTTATTTTCAGAAAAGAAAAAAAAACACTCATATAGAGGATGGGGTGATAACCATTGGCTGCTATTTCATTTAAGAGGGGCAAAATGAGAGAAATAAATGGATACAGGAAACCTAAAATTAATCCATGAAATGGTATTTTTCAAGTTTGTAATTGATTTTTTTGTTAGCCTTGATGTTTACTTAATTCTTATTTGCAGCTTTCCTGTGGCAACTCATGAGGACCAGTATCCTACAATTGCTAAAAAACTTGAGAACCCACTCTAAAGAGAGAGAGATAACTGATGCTGATATTCTCGTTTGGGCAAACAATAAGGTCAAGGAATCAGGCAAAACGTCCCGTATTGAAAGCTTCAAGGTTCATCAACCTTCCCTGTTTCATTTAATTTTAGTAATTGTTTCATCAGCTAATACAGTCATACGCGTTGATTCTCTAGGATAAGAGCATAGCAAATGGGGTGTTCTTTCTTGAGCTTCTCAGCGCTGTCCAACGCAGGGTTTCTTGACTGGAACATGGTCAAAATGGGGAGATGGTGCGTATCATTGGTCTCATGCACCACTGTTCTTGTTTCAATTTAAGGATTTTTCGTTGTGTTACCTTTTGTTGCTTCACTATTACATATTTTTTATTTTATTTTTGTTGGTTACAGATGAAGAGAAGAAATTGAATGCCACATACATCATCAGTGTTGCTAGGAAGCTTGGTTGCACGTCTCCCCACATCTTGTGCCAGAAGACATAATGGAGGTAAACCCAGAAATTGTTTATTGGTCTAGATCTACTGTATTAGGTAGTCTCAATGCTCCACATAGTATGTGTCCATAGAATTAAATAGGCTGCCGCATAAGACTTATGATGATTGCAGGGCTTTAATGATGAAAGAGAGAAAACTGGGTCTTGTATAGACCAGTTTATACATGACATCCAAGACATGTGTGAGACAAGCTGCATTAATTAAATCATATTGAGTTAGTAATGTGCATTGGGGGAGTTGGGTCTAACTAGTGGATGAAGTTGTGAAATTCATTTTCTGCATACTAAGCACAGTGTTTGCGCAAATCTAGCTTGGCCACCACCACCAGTTGGCAACCCAAAGTTTCAGGCAGTAATTTGTGCTTCTCCATTTCGTGTTGCAGTGAATCAAAGATGATCCTGGTACTTACGCAAGCACTCATGTATTGGAGTCTGCAGAACAAGACCTTACCAATGCCCTGAACAATCAGCGTCTTCAGGCCACCGAGACCCCTCACAGAGAAGAGGAAGGACGAGAAGAGATTACGACGAAACGAGGAAGAGGAAATATAAAGACGTGTCTCCAACTGACAACTGTTGAGGCTGTTACATGAACTAATACATTGTACACGGTGAAAGTTGACCGTTTTTAATCGGGACAGCTTATCACAAAAAAATCAATCGCGGCTATCTGCAAAGAAGGAAGTTTGGTGTGAAAAGTTGTTCTTCTTTGCATGCTAAAGAAAGGTTACGCGCGATTGCGCAGCCCTAAGCTTCCGCTTTTATAAAGTTAGAAGAAGCTTGTATAAAGTCCTCCTCTGTTACGATTCTACGAGCGTTTCTTACTTTCCCTCTTTGTCCTTTAAATAGAGGATTCTCAGAGAAATTTTATGGGAGTTGAATTTAACGACTATAATGAAATCGTGTAATTTATGTGTTTCGAAAAGAAGCCATGATTTTCTGCGCTTGCTGCGATATGACCCTCGGCTCTCCAGATTGCAAGATGTGCTCACATTCCCCTCCGAATTCGCCAACCAGAGAGAGCAAGTTTCCTTTCTGATCAATTCGACGAACTGATTCCAATCTTCTCCCTGTGATTCTGTAGGGCCGAAACTATGGCTTTTTGGGGGTACTTAAATCCACAAGGAAAAATTCGAGTAACGTCACCATGAAAATTTACTCAAGAATCATCTCATATCTTAAATTGGAGATTTCATATCTGATAGAGGGATGTTTTTATAATCACTCTCTTATAGAGAACATAAGTCCACGCATGAGCCAAATCACATTCGAGTAAACTCTTCAAACTCCGTGAGTCGCCGAACCTTCGCACTCCACGAGTTACCGAAATTTCCACTCCGTGAGTCGCCGAAAGTTCACACTCCGCTAGCGCCGAACCTTCGCACTCCACGTCACGGAGTTCGCACCCCACGAGTCGCCGAAAGTTCGCACTCCACGAGTCACCGAAGTTCGCATTTCAAGTCACCGAACCTTCGTACTTCACGAGTTCATTGAAACTCGCACTCCGCCCAGAAACCGAAAGCTCACAAAGCTCTTAAGCCAAAAGCTTGCTCTTCGCTATTTCTAGTCCATCTCCGAAAACCACAAAAGCACTTTGTTAAGGTGCATCTCCTCTACTAGCCCTATCTCCTAATTATAGAAATTCCTAAGTGAACCCTGAAGGATATGCTCCTTACCATACAACTCATTTAACTATTTCCAACCATAAGGACAAAACGGTCATTTACATATTTTCTCTTCTTGTTTTAAACCATAAACGATGCCAATTCTATCATAATACTTAATTATTGCACATGTCTATAGTTTCTATGGCCAAAATCAAAGGGATTGTGGGAGCAGCTGTGCTTATACTAGATTATTAGCCCTAACAACACTAGATCAAACAAAAGAACTGGGGAATTTAGAAATTGATGAATTCGGCCAAGATCCGATAGGATCACGCCCCCACCGCCGTTTAGTCATTCATCAAGTTCGATTTCGTACACGGCTTCTCCCCCTTTTAACACAGAGATCTGCGCATGTGCGTGCATTGGCGGCGCTAGGGGGATACGCACATGCAATATGCACAGTAAAAAAATAAAAATAAAAAAATAAAAAATATTAAAAAAATCGACCGTAAACTTTATACCACTAATTTGAAACTTTCAATCTCTATTTTAAAACTTCAATTCAATTTTTAGAACTTTCAACTCAAATTTAAAAACTATCAACTAAAAATTTTAAAAAAATCTAACTCAAAATTGAAATTTTCAACCCCCCAAAATTTTTGTTTTTTTAAACTTTTTTAATTAATTTTTCGAAACTTCAACTAAACCTAAAAAATATTTTAAAGCTACTATTGTGTATTATGTTTCATAATTAAAAATATTTGAAACACTACATAATGATCAATTAATAGAATGGATTACGGAGGGAGGGGGAGGTACGCCTACGGCCGCCCATGGGTTAGCCAACCCTGCACGGCTAGCGCCCCCCTTTTAACATGCGACACACGCACGCCCTACCCCTCCGGCCAAACAACCCAAAACACGCTCTACACGCCCAAGACGGCCCAACATACTTTGATTAGGAACACCTCTTCTCTTTGTGACCCGCCTCCGCCTCCGCCCGCGGAAGCTTGTGTCAGCTTCAGGATTCGCCTCATCGGGGGTCACTGGCCATGACTTCTGTTCAAATGCATTTACATGGTTTCGATGCAGCTTAGGATGTTGGCTCTTCCTCCATTTCTGTTAGACGCTTTCTAAAATATAAAATGTAATTAAAAGTATCTCTAAAAAAATCAAATAGATCTATTTTTTAAATTTATAATAACTAATACTTAATTAACATATGCTCACGATGTTTTGACTTACATGCGACTTATAAGCCAGACCATAAGCCACCTACCATGCTGCCAGCCTGTATTTGGACTCATCTAAAAGGTAGTTCAGTGCTTTATAAAAATAGTTATAAGTCTACGTAAAACGAGAAATATTATAGTATAGGAAATAAGCACTTAAAAATAGAGATCTATTTGATTTTTAATACTTCATATAGAAATTTTTTTTAAAAAATACACCTTAAACGTCAACGAAAACCGATGCATAACCCATAAGTTATAAGTATATCCAACGAGCCTTAAATAGATAGCGTATTGTTATATACAGACGCGCATGATGACTTACAAAAAACGACTGAGCTAACTCCCTCCGATAAAGATATATATTGATATAT
Source organism: Oryza meyeriana var. granulata (assembly GCA_003991445.1). Classification (NCBI taxonomy): domain Eukaryota; kingdom Viridiplantae; phylum Streptophyta; class Magnoliopsida; order Poales; family Poaceae; genus Oryza; species Oryza meyeriana. The sequence continues at coordinate 251,959 of RYFJ01000563.1, forward strand.
ACAGCCGCGTGCATCATTGACACAGAAGCTGAGATTTTATTTCATTAAAAAGGATAAGACGTATAATACTCCTCAAATCTAAAGACACCAACACGTTGTTCGACATTCATGATATTATCTCTCCGTGTTATTGACCAAATAAATTAAAGTAAATTATTCCGTAGAAGTTAATTCTTCTATTTGGAGAAGTTTTGACCGTCAAGCTAGCTCTAGTTCCATAGCAACACATATTTTAATGGCGTGACAACTGGACAGTGAGTCACCTAATTGATTAAGGCTCTCAGCTCACAAAGGTAGAAGTTTAAATCCAGCCAAACACATGCAAAGCATGAGCACACAAACCACCAACGTCAGCTCCGGAGTTTAATTTGGAAAAAAAGTCTATTCACCTCCGTTAACGTATATAACTTCCTTAACTCTTAAACCAATAATTTACATACTTTGGCAGTTTTGATGATGGTTTTTCACATCTCTTATTGTCTTTGAGATTTCTTTTGTTCTGACAAGGCTCATATGGATTTGTCCAAAAAAAAATATAAAAAAAGAGTGAATAGCGGACCCACATATAATTCTTCCAAAGGGAAAAAAATACTTGAGCCCACATGCCATCTTCTGTCCTCTCACCCTCCTCCTCTCTCCCCTTTCTCTCCCGGCATTATCCCAACCTCGCGCAGACGCCGGGTGCGGGCTGCGGACTAGCGATCTCAGCCACTCGATTTGCCACAACTCCCACATGATCAATGAAGTGAGGCAGTGCAGATTTTGGAAGTGGCGCGGAGATACTCGAGAGTGCCCATCCACGAGTACTGCGTAAGCCGCCCCGAACTGGAAAGGGGGGGGGGGGCCTTTTCCCCAATGAGGCTCCCCTTTGAATGGATTTTTCTAATCCTCAAGGATGTCCCCCCCCCCATCGCTTACTTTTTTTCTCTCAAATTCAATATAAATAGTTATGAAAAATTCTAAAAATATTGATAATGTAGATTATAGTGATATTTATCACTCCACCAAAATCAAATTCAAATTTGACCTATACATTGAGAAACAAAAAAGACAAATTCGGATGTGACCAATACTACTAATATTCATACGCCGAATTTGTCTGTTTTTTTATGTCTCAATGCGTGACTTGAGTTTAGACCTAAGATTTTGTGTAGTAGTATACATACGTTGAATGATACATATGTTGTATGAGTGCAAGTGGCGGAGCCAAGGCCTGGCACCTTGGGCCGGTGCCCGGGCTCCCCGCATGCTGTAGCTAGTTCTGCTTAATCACTCCTTAATTACTTGTTTATTAGTTTATCTTATTCTGCTAGTTCTAATTAAAACTAGAGCAACCAGCCAACTAGTGAGGCAAGGAAGAGTCACACCATCACACCTGTTTAATTAGCACCTATCATATTTTTTTTTATTTTTCGAGACAATACTAACCTCATTATCTAGCACATCGGCACTACACAATCATCATCTAATTAATATAATCTTTTGCATTGGTTTTTCTTTCCTTAAATTATAAATATGTGGCTTTCAACTTTGCTTATGCCTATAATAAACGGCGTACATGTTTATATATCATTAGGCTTGGCCCAGGTTTATAAAATTTTCTAGATCCGCCACTATACGAGTGTTGTCAAATTTTTATATAATTTTTCATAACTATTTGATAGGGTTTTAATCAAACGAGAAAACATCACCCCGAGGGATCAAAACAGTTTCTCGAGACTCTTCACCTTCTTGTGCTCGTGCCTCCGGTTGTACTGCATCTCCGTGCACGCAACGAGCAGAGCATGGTGCCTATGCGTTGTGCCGGAGTCAGCTGGCTTCTGGCTTGCCCGATTGGCCGGGATCCCGCATCGTCAACGCATGCACGCTCGAAGCCTTACGGTGGCATACGCATGCATGGCTTGAATCAACATGCTGCACGAGAGCTCTTCCATATTGCCAGGAACTAGCCATCAACGCCATGTGCTCGAGGTACAGATTGGTTTTGGCGAGATATGTTGCAATTCTGTCATTTTTTCCCTCCCGATTTTTCATCGGGTTTTTGCATCGCCCATCGCTTCGGTGAGATATGGAGGGGCAGGCGAAGACTTCGCCAAGCGTGGTGGTGATGTTTGACGTAGCTGGGGACGAACTGCTTGGCCTTCGAGCTGTGCGTTCGTCTCCCGCTCCGCGTCGCGGGCCATCTTTGCCCCGAGCGCGACGACCTTCGATAACCTAATCGCGGCGACGTAGTGGAGGTCCCATGCGAGCCGGAGCGTGATCGCCAACCATGGGTCAGCATGCGCCAGCTTCTCGCCACGGGCCAGCGCCCCTTCGTGGTCACCGTTCGTAGTCCCCACAGCAGCCGTCCTAGCCGCCATCCTCATGTCCTTGCCGGCGTCGGGCATCGCGGATGCAGCGGTTGGCGCGAGAAGGCGACAACATGAGAGAAAAAGGGGTATAGGATAAGAAGATGATGTTACTAAAACTAGGCCACTATATTTTTATTTTTTATTTTGCTGACGGTAATGTCATGTATGCAACACGTAAGCCTTATATCAAATAAAGATTAGGTCAATGTGACAGGTAAGCGTCAGGTATAAAAAAACCGCTCTCCAAACCACTCAAGGAAACAAATTAAATTGATATTTACATTTAAGAAACTCTCTATATTCTGTTTTACAGTTGAGTAATGTGAATCACGATCGACTTATAACCTATAGGTAAGGGAGAAAATGGACTTTTTTCCTTTAATTTGGGCGTAAAAACGCTAGCACGCAGTGAACATTTTCTATCCCGGCCCTGGCCCGGGTCACCCATGAGCTTTGCACTGGAAATCGAAACTAGAGCTGGGCTGCACTTGGTTTACTTGGGCCCAAAATCCTTGACCATTCAGTACTTGCGCTAGTAGGAATATTTTTTTGTTCAGGAGTCAGTTCGATCTGGGACTCGGGTGGGCGATCGCCTCGCTCTCGATCGCGTGCACCAGGCGCCACGGCCAACGCGCGGCGCGTCACGCAGCAGCGGTGGAGAGCGAGCCAAGCGAACGCGCGCGGCAACGTCGTTTTCCGGCCGGATTCCGGTGGGTTTCCATGAATATATGCATGAGGTCAGTCGGCGCGCGGCTGCTCGATGTATATCAGTGTCGTGCATGCACCTCCGACGTCGTGTGGCTGCGGGTGTTCGATGTACGTGTCGTGTTGGTTGGCTCGATCGATCGCCGGGCAAGCTACGACCTAGCACAGCACATCTAAATAAGTATAATTTATTTTGTTATGATTTGGTTTATTATTAAAGAAACTTTAAACATAACTTATATTTATGTATATTTACACTGATTTTTTGAATAAGATAAATAGACCAATGTCACGACAAAAGTCAACATCATCATTTATTAAAAAATGGAGATAGGCCAATGGTTCAAATGGGTTTCTTTTCTATATGTTACCACGTTAATTATAACATAACTCAGAATACAATAAGTTAATTACTATGGTTATTTTGTGTGCATGTTTTTTTATATTGTTGGCAACTGATCAATGTTTTTTTCACCCTCATGTCACGTTAAAAGGTCGATGATAACTGTTTATATACCCTTTTAATGGCATCTAAAGATATCACTTTATAGCAACTCCTATATATAGGCGTTTATTGGGCTGATCCACATTAATTATTTGATTATTTTGTATATGTATAGAGGAAATGCATATGCATATATGTAACTTCTGGAGTATTGTCTGCAAGGCAGCATGCATGCTGTTTGTAAAGCGCAATATCTATGCATGGATTTTTTTTTCTGTTCGTCAAGAGAGACACCTTATTTCTCTCTCATCTCTTCCTTTCTTTTTTCCATACTAACATATTCCCCATGTATTAAAACGAAATTTTAAATTAAAAAATTATCATCCATCCGGATTTGTCGTTACTTTCTACATATCTCATCTCTTCATTTTTCATATATATTTCCGTTAACAGGTGAGCCCTTTGATTGCACATATTTTTTTCTTAAAAAGCAAAGAGTTGGTGGAAGGTGATAGAGTCACCACTCAGTACAACTGCTTGCTTCCTTTTAAGTAGTATAGATCTTAGAAAAAAAAAATCTTACATGACAACGTATGTAGATAACGGAAGAAAATTAGGCAGGACCTCAGTCCTTTGCCCGGATGGAAAGACTTCCTTTCCTAATTGACACGTGTCAGTATGAATCTTGAAGCATTCATCTCCTACCTCCAGCTCAAGGTGCTCAACCTTTTTCTTTCTCTCTTCTCTCCTCTCCTCTCCCCACCTCTCTTCTCCTTGCCCCACCTCTCTTCTCCTTGCCCAGAGGCTCACTCGTCGATCAGAGTAGTATGTTTCCATGTGCGGGGGCGGCGAGCTCCCCTACCCAACTTTTCCCCCTCTCTTCTCTCCACTCCCACTACCTCCCTTCTTGTCTTTTTATTCCCAACGGGAGGTCCAATTTTGGCCGGAGCTTGATGCGTAACGGCGGTGAGCTCGTTCTTCCATGGGGCACGAGCTGGCAACCTTAACATCCTCCATAGCCAGGAGAACACGTACTGGGCGTCGGTTGGCATACTGCTCTTGCATCACGTGGCATCCTGGCATCCTGTCATCCAACGCCGCGATAGTGTGGAGGAGGAGGTGACGGCAGGAAAGCGTGTTTCTACGCCGAAGATCGAGCCTCTAGGCGAGAAGGGAGGAAGATAGTGTAACGCCTTGCTTTCAGTGAGACGTTAAACTATATTTTGCTAAAATCTACTAGTGAAAATTTCGCTTCTTTGTGTGCTGTGTCGTAAGTCGTGTCTGGATCTTAGTTTGTCTCCCTGCCCTTGATCTCAAAATCCATCCTCTCAAAAATCTCCGTTCCGAAATAATCCTCGAAGTCAAATTGCCAAACTCAACCCCTCTCTAAACCCTAGCCGTGAAGTCCCTCGGATCCTGTTGACGCCGAAAACCACCGGGTGTGCCAAAAAGCTTGCTGATGATCTGGTTCGGCGCCTAGAGACACGCGAAGGCCTGGGAGATCTGCTTAGCTCCAGTGCAGGTCCTGAAGTCTTGAGGTTCGTAGGCGTGCCAGTCAATTTGACCCCGCAATTGACAAGGAGATGAAGAAATTAGATTAATGATCTAATCGGCCAGCAAGCCGATACGGATTCCTTCCAGCCGATCGCCGCTATGCTCGTGCCCGGGCCCCTGCCTGTACTTGCGCCCGGGTCTCGTGCTCGTAGTCGGATCCTTGCCCGTGTCCGAGTCTTCGCTCGTGCTCGCGTCCGACTGCCAGCAGCAATTGCACATCGGCTATCGGCCGATACGAACTGATATAGGCTCCTCGTAGCCGATAGCCGATGGCACCTGTGTATCGGCTAGGAAACCGATAACGCTATAAGCAAATGGATAAGCTGTCAGTATAATATGTGCATCGGCTAGAAGCCGATGATAAAATAGATAGGCATAATAGTAAGCTAGCCGACTGCCGAGGAAATACATGTGCATCGGCTAGAAAACCGATAATAATATAGATGACCAAAACAGTAAGGATAATACAGTCGGCTTTACAAAAGATAACCTATCAGCTAAGCACTCCGATAGAACGTCGCATATACACCGATCGGCTCGACAAGGATAAATCTATTACTATCGATCTAGTAGTTCAGATCTAACTGATGCAGCACAGATCGATAATAGTAAAGGAACCTCAACAAGCCGATAGACCTAATGCGACTGTGATGTAATAAGATAACTTATCGGCTATACATTCCGATAAGACGCTTGCGCAAAAAACATCAACCTAGCAGGAACGATTTATCGCTGGCAGTTCAGTAGGTCGGACGCAACCGATGCAGCACGAACTGATGATAAATCGCCCCCAATAAACTGATAAGATCTACGCACGCGTGATGTGGTATACCTGATCGGCCTAAGAGGTCGGATCGAACCGATGCAGCCGTAGACAGGGCAGATACACCTGGGTAAGGGGTGACGAGTCTTACCCTCTCGCAGGAGTTCGGACCTAACCGATGCAGCCCCGCTCGAGAAGCAAGAACCCGTCGAAAGGGTGGCGATGCGCCGAAGTTTAATTGATCGAGAGATGATTTACAAGCTACCCGGGCATACGTATATATACCCCGAGTTATTACAGTCCTTACAGGACACGGAACATGACTTTCCTTACTAGAAAAGGAAAACTAACAGACCTGATCGGACAATAGATCAGGTTTCCTAAAAGATAAAACTATCTAATAGATAAGATAAATAACTGCCATAACGTGGTCTTCATGATTCCTTCTCAAATTCGGTTTCTTCTGGATTAATTTCCTCCGGTTGATATAGCTTCTATCTTTACCGAATCTGATATGAGCCGTGCCAAATTTTGGCGTTAACACATGCCCCCCAATTTCGGAGTTTGTTATCAAACTTCGAAATTCATCTTCTGTTTGGGCCTCAATATTCCTTCCTGGCCTCTTGAAGTCGGCTTTCATGAGCCGATACCTTTTGTACTAGGTGTGCTAGGCTCTTGAAGTCTTCTGATGAAAATCTTTCCTTGATCGGAGCCACCAAACCTTAGAATGCTAACTCGGCCAGCTGTGCATCGTTCAGACTTTAAACTATAACATCGGCTTCTAATATCACGAAATCGCTAGATATATTCTGCGACTGATTCCTCCGGCTTCTGTATTACCGATGTTAAGTCTATCAAACTCATCTCCTGACTCCCCATAAAGAAATACTTGTGAAATTGCTTTTCCAGATCGGCCCAACCTCGAACTGAGTTAGGTGGCAATGAAGAAAACCATGTAAAGGCCGATCCGGATAATGATAACGGGAAGAGTCTAACTCTCAAAGCTTCTACAGCCGATGCGTCTCCACATTGAGCCAAGAATCGGCTGACATGTTCCACTGTAGATACATCATCTTGTCCTGAGAATTTGGAGAAGTCTGGTACTCTGTATCGGCGCGGCAACGGAGCTCTATCAAACCAATCTGGATATGGAGGCCGATACATAAACATTTCCTCCTTCGGTCTTAGACCGAATTGCTCTCTTATCACCTCTGTGACTCTTGCTGATAAATCTTCTTTTGGATCTTCACCGTAATAACGCAGAGGTGGAGTTGATAGCCGATTCTGATTCTGATATTCCCTCGGATAATTGTACTCAGGAACAGCTCCTGGATAACTCTGTTGATGCCTCCCATAGTACGCAGTTTGATGATATCCTTGAGAAATCCCATCTTGTTGCCCCCCGGGTATTTGAATCGGCTCGACTGCCTTCTTGATCAAGCTCTATAATGTGTTCACCAATATCCCAGATTGATCGGTCAACGCATGATGAACTGCTTTATTAAACATGTCTTGGGTCGGCTTTTGTGAACTTGCAGGCGATGTATGGCTCGATTCATCAATCAGAACAGGCTTTGGAAATTGTGACTTCTGAATCGGCCCTTGATCTATCATACCGAAGGATTCTAGACAAAGCTTCCGAAAATCATCGATGTTCTGCTCCACTTGTTGTCTCTGTTCTTCGGTCAAGTCTTCTATTGTAACTGGGATTGTATCATCTTTGTTGACCTCTTTTCCAGCCATGTCGAAGTTCTGTGTCCCACCGGGCGTGCCAAAAACGTGTTGACGCCGAAAACCACCGGGTGTGCCAAAAAGCTTGCTGACGATCTGGTTCGGCGCCTAGAGACACGCGAAGGCCTGGGAGATCTGCTTAGCTCCAGTGCAGGTCCTAAAGTCTTGAGGTTCGTAGGCGTGCCAGTCAATTTGACCCCGCAATTGACAAGGAGATGAAGAAATTAGATTAATGATCCAATCGGCCAGCAAGCCGATACGGATTCCTTCCAGCCAATCGCCGCTATGCTTGTGCCCGGGCCCCTGCCTGTACTTGCGCCCGGGTCTCGTGCTCGTAGTCGGATCCTTGCCCGTGTCCGAGTCTTCGCTCATGCTCACGTCCGACTGCCAGCAGCAATTGCACATCGGCTATCGGCCGATACGAACTGATATAGGCTCCTCGTAGCCGATAGCCGATGGCACCTGTGTATCGGCTAGGAAACCGATAATGCTATAAGCAAATGGATAAGCTGTCAGTATAATATGTGCATCGGCTAGAAGCCGATGATAAAATAGATAGGCATAATAGTAAGCTAGCCGACTGCCGAGGAAATACATGTGCATTGGCTAGAAAACCGATGATAATATAGATGACCAAAACAGTAAGGATAATACAGTCGGCTTTACAAAAGATAACCTATCGGCTAAGCACTCCGATAGAACGTCGCATATACACCGATCGGCTCGACAAGGATAAATCTATTACTATCGATCTAGTAGTTCAGACCTAACTGATGCAGCACAGATCGATAATAGTAAAGGAACCTCAACAAGCCGATAGACCTAATGCGACCGTGATGTAATAAGATAACTTATCGGCTATACATTCCGATAAGACGCTTGCGCAAAAAACATCAACCTAGCAGGAACGATTTATCACTGGTAGTTCAGTAGGTCGGACGCAACCGATGCAGCACGAACTGATGATAAATCGCCCCCAATAAACTGATAAGATCTACGCACGCGTGGTGTGGTATACCTGATCGGCCTAAGAGGTCGGACCGAACCGATGCAGCCGTAGACAGGGCAGATACACCTGGGTAAGGGGTGACGAGTCTTACCCTCTCGCAGGAGTTCGGACCTAACCGATGCAGCCCCGCTCGAGAAGCAAGAACCCGTCGAAAGGGTGGCGATGCGCCGAAGTTTAATTGATCGAGAGATGATTTACAAGCTACCCGGGCATACGTATATATACCCCGAGTTATTACAGTCCTTACAGGACACGGAACAGGACTTTCCTAACTAGAAAAGGAAAACTAACAGACCTGATCGGACAATAGATCAGGTTTTCTAAAAGATAAAACTATCTAATAGATAAGATAAATAATTGCCATAACGTGGTCTTCACGATTCCTTCTCAAATCTGGTTTCTTCTGGATTAATTTCCTCCGGTTGATATAGCTTCTATCTTTACCGAATCTGATATGAGCCGTGCCAAATTTTGGCGTTAACAGATCCTCCTTCGAAAAATCTCTGTTTCACTATCCGTTCCAAAGATCCGAATCGGAACCCTAAAAATAACCCCCCATTGATCCCCTCCTGAAAATATCCTTTGGTTATCCCCTCTTTTGATCCTATGGATAACCCTGAGTTAAACTGGGGATCACATCTCTGCTTAACAAACATTCCCATTATTGTACCTGTATATATGTATATATACACTTACCTGGGTGCACATGTATACATGTATATGCATGTGTGTATATATATATATATATATATATATATATATATATATATATATATATATATATATATATATATGTGTATGTATGTATATTGCTCCTCCCGGGGTCCAATGCTTGCATTCTGGAATTGAACCCCACCAATTCGAATATCTCAAATTTGAGTCCTTTTTCCTCTCTCAGAATGCCCTCGCAATATTCCTCGAATTCCCAAATACCAAATTATTCCTAAAGATATTAAATTTTCCACTTGGAAGATCCTTTGCCTTGACCCCCTAAAATTCCCTAGAGTTCGAAATGTAAATTTGAATTGAAATCCCTTTTGAAATCCCCCAAAAATTCCCATCAAATGTCTCTGCACTCTTTCAGTTTTCCCTCTAGAAAATAAAGAAAAAGCACTGTTTCTACGGGCCGTATTCCTCCGCTCCCTTGCGCGGCCCATGGACCAGCAGCTCTCCCCGCCCGAGCTCCGTGAGATCGTACCACGTGGTCTCCTGCTCTATGCCAGCCGTCGATCTCCTCCGCATTGCACCGCGCTCCCACCCATGCACCCACGGATGGCCGCCACGTGTCCCGCCACGCTGTGACGCCGTCCGATTTCATTAACTCCCCTACAGACTGCCACCCCTGTTAGATCACCGCCACGTGGCCCGGGCCTCGCGTGCCCTCCATTCGATCACCGTGCGCAGCCTCACTCGTCCGAGCCGACTCGTGTGAGCGCGCGCCGCGTGCGCCTGCTCTCCCAGGCCCGCCTATTAGCCAGATGGCTATTCCCCGCGCGCGTGCCCACTCCCGCCGGCGCACTCATCTTCTCCCTATTTTTGTCCCCTTTTCTCTCCGTATCGCTTGCAGCTCGTTCAGTCAAATGGCCGTAAGCCTCAAGGCTGTCCCGCTGCCCCACCAGCCGACGTCATGGCGCCCCACCACCACGCTGCCTCTTCCCTCTTCACCCCTTTTCCTGCCTCTTCCTTCTCCTCTCGCCTCACTCACTAGCCACGGCCGCGTGGTCAAAAAGACGCCGCTTTGCTCCCATCACCACCGTCCTCTCGCGCACCCGTGAGCCCGCGCTCCATGTTCAAACCTCGCCGCCCGATCCACCGACCTTCATCGCCCCTCAAATCTCCGCCGTTGCCAATTTTACGCTGCCCGCGAGGAATCCCATGCCGTCTCGGCTTCTCCTATCTCTCCCCTCCATGATTGGTGAAATCGCTCCTAAACTGACCTAGCCCGAGCTCTACCCCTATAAAATCCGTCTTTGGAGCCCCGGTCTCCCCCTTGTTTTGTCTTCCTTGGGACAGACCCCTGCGTTCTTGGCACCGATCGCATCTGCCTCGACGCTGCCTGGCTCCACCAGCCCGGCTGTCCTTGCCGACGTAGACTGGGGGCTCCCTCGACCCAGAGCTCGAGGACCACCCCCCGCTCCCCTTCTTCGGCTTTCCCTGCACCGTGGTCTCTGCTTCTCCTTGGCCTCGAGTTCCTCTCCTCTCTAACACCGAACCATCGTCACCGAACAGAAACCCCCCTTGGTGAGCTCCCTTCCGAGCTATCGTGAACGTGACGGTAATTTTGTTCTGGACGACGCTAGGTCAAACCAATCCCTTGTGATCTCGAGCTGGACCTCTGTTTCTCTTCCTCCTTTGTTGCCACTGTGCGCAACTGTGCACCGCCGTCGATCCCCCCTTCCCTGTGGATCCCGAGGCCGGAGATCTCCCTCCCCCTCTCTCGGCGTCCACTGGATCCCCTCCCTTCCCCTCTCGATGCCGCCATGGCCGCCGGCCCCTCTTCCCCTCTTCTCTCTCCCCGCTGCCTTGGCATGCCGTCACCGGCTGCCGTCGCTCATCCTCGGTGCAATTCGAGCCATTGGAAGAGTTCCCCTTAGTCCCCTCTCCCCGCCGGTGGTAGTCGCTCGCTGCGGAGCGCCATCGTTTGCCGGATTCAATCCGTCGCTGTCAGCCATCCGATCCCGCGTCTCTCCCTCGCTCCTGTGTGCGCCGGAGAAGATGAGCCACGTGGATGCCAGCTCAGCGTGCCCGGGCCCACGCACGCCGAGTCAACAGCTCGTTCCCCTGTGCACGCGTTCGGTCCACAGCACCGTGAGGCGCTGACATGTGGGCCCAATTATATTAATCCACCATGGACCAATCCTGTAAACCCCCCTCACCTCACTGACATCCGGGCCCCAGTCACCAGTGATACTCCCTCTTTCCCTGGCTTGCGGGCCCCAGTTGTCAGTGAACCCCCCTGAAACACCGACATGTGGGCCACCGCACTACTTCACCTCGGCCCACAGCCCATCCATCCACTTCGTCACTAACATGTGGGCCCAAGTCGCTAGTGGGCCCTAATTGTCATTGACATTGTGGGAATATTCCCGAGAATATTCTTCTCTATAAGTCTATTTAAATCCTTTTCCTTTATCCAAAAATACAAATGAACTTCGGAAATTCGTATCTTCTAATCCGTAGATCCGATATTCCGTTCCAACTTAAGTAATTTTCTAAAATTGAGATCCATCTGATGGCACTATTAGTAGTACTAAATAGGATTTTTTTTCTTGGTCTTTTTGTAGATTTTAATTGTTTACGCATAGTAATCGGTCGTCGAAAATTCGTTTCGGAGCAGATTTCGCTGAGATTTCTCGAAGACGCGTGAAGATCTAGAGCAAGGCAAGTCACCTTTGATCAATTGAGCCTATTATTGAAATTTAAATTATTTTATTTACGAAACCTGCATCGATAGGTGTGCACTGATTTGTGCGGTCCCATCTGTGAGTCAGATCAGCGAACCTTCCTAAACTTGCTGTATTTGAAATAATTTCTTGACATTGATCTATCCTGTTCCCTTGTAACCACCACTACCGTGCCTCGGTATTCGTGCACTCTTGTGCGAGTACTGACAGTCGCCCCTTCAAACTTAAAATTTGAGAAACCTCTTGGGTAAAATGTGGTTTTACAAAACGTTTGAAAAACCCAGCACCTAGGTCGGAGCCTTGTGAAAGCAAAATGAGTTTTAAAAATGGATATCTGTGACACAAGGCCGGTATGGTGTGTGATGCCTGTGTGGTCGCCCTAAGGACCGATTCCTTTGGAATTTCATCCGAATATATGATAGTACAACCATATGGGTGAATGGGAAGCCTCTGGCTGAGTAACTAGCCGATCAGGGACGTCCTACATGTCATTGGACTGTGGATCGCTGGGAGGGCGGTAGGGATGCCTCCTGGGTTCCTGGCACAGCATGGTCTCAGACCTACCCTGTTGTAGGTCTCGGACCCCTCTAGTTGGCATGGGGAAAACCTGGGATGCTTGGGAAATGCCTTGTCGCGAAAACCTCTACGCCATTGATTATGCCTGATTAGCGTGAGCTGGTGGCTAGAGTGAGTCACGTCGTATGGGTAAAGTGTACCCCCTCTGCAGAGGTCTAAACTGTTTGAACAGCCGTTCCCACGGTCGTGGGTGGATGTGAGGTGATTTCTAGCGTAGTTTTGTTTTACCTTATTTGCAAAATGTGTGTGTGGTTTGGGAACTATGGAAAGGAGGTGCCATCAAGAATGCTGGAGTTCCGATGAAATGGCCTGACTGTCATGGACAGCAGAACTCAGGAAGTCTGGAGAAATTATTTGGCTTTGTGAGCTGGCCTGATGCCAATTCTTGTGATTGCGAAAACTGGAGAAATAAAGACTGATACATTTTTCACTCTGATTGGGCGAGACTCCACCTCACCCTGATTGTCGAGAAGCTGTCATACCCTGATCTGGCACCATCGTACAACGACACCAAATAGGGCGTGCCGCAAAAAAACAGCGCAAACTGTCTCCCCGTAGAACCGCGATACTGATACCAGTCCTAGGACGCAGCGCTAGTATCCACGGAAATCAGATATGCATCATAGCAGAACCTTAATTAAATAAATAATTACATAGATTTATACCTTAACTTACGTTGCAGGTTCGGAGCCAGCCGGAGACAGCCACGAACAACACAGAGGCAGCGGCAACAGCGGAACAATGAACTAAGTCCCAACACACAGGCTGCAGCTGGGAACCAGGACAAAACCCTAATCTTCACTTCACGGCAACTCCATCTTCGGCTCTCGGCGGAGAACTCTATATATAGAGCAAGGGTGAGTACTTACGTACTCAGCAAGCCAGGGGAACTTAGGTGGTTGTTGCAAGCTTCAAAGGGAGGCCGGATATTTTGTAATCAGTTTTATTTGAGATCATTTGATTCTACTAAGTGTGCGCTTCTCAACAATCAGGGCAAGGTGGTTCTCGCCCGATAGGAGTGAAAATGTATCAATCTTTATTTCTCCAGTTTTCGCAATCTCAAGAATTGACATCAAACCTGTTCCTAGAGCCAAAACATTACTCCGGACTTCCCGAGTCCTGCTGTCCACGACAGTCAAGCCGACATCATCGGATAACCCGCGTCCTCGACGACACATCCTTCTCACCGTTCCCAAAACCACACACACATTTGCAAATAGGGTAAAACAAAACTACGCTAAGGAATCACCTTACATTCGCCCATGACCGTGGGCACGGCTGTTCAAACAGTTTAAACCTCTGTAGAGGGGGTACACTTTACCCACACGACGTGACTTACTCTAGTCACCAGCTCACACGGATTGGGTACGATTTGGTGACGTAGAGGTTTTCGCGACAAGGCATTTCCCGAGCCCTCCCAGGTTAACCCATGCCAACTGGAGGGGTTCTCGAGACCAACAACAGGGTAGGTCCGAGACCATGCTGTGCCAGGAACCCAGGAGGCATCCCCGATGCCCTTCCGCGTGATCCACAGTCCAATGACATGCAAGGCGTCCCTGGGAGGCTAGTTACTCAGCCAGGGGCTTTCCATTTCACCCATATGGTTGTAGTGTCATATGTTCGGATGAAATTCCAAAGAAATTGGTCCTTAAGGTGACCACACAGGTATCACACACATTGGACCGGCCTTGTGTCGCAAATCTCCATTTTTAAAAATCACTTTACTTTCACAAGGCACCGACCCAGGTATCGGGTTTTCCAAACGTTTCGTAAAACCAAGTTTTACCCAAGAAGTTTCTCAGTTTTAAGTTTGAAGGGCGACCGTCGGCACACACACAAGAGTGCATGCTTACCGAGGCGCGGTAGTGGTGGTTACAAGGGAATAGGTATTGCAATCATCAAGGAAGGATTTTAATGCAGCAAGGTTGGATAGGTCCATCGGTCTGACTCGTAGACGGGACCGAACGGATCAGTGCACGCTTATCGATGCAATTTTACAACCAAAATAATTAAAGTTCACATATGGGCTCGATTGAACAAAGGTGACTTGCCTTGCTGTAAGTCTTCATGAGTCTTCGAGAAATCTCGGTGAAATCCGCTCCGAAACAAATTTCCGACGACCGTTACTATATGCAAACACACAAAAATCTACACAAAGACCAGAAAAAGGACTCTATTTAGTAGTACTAATAGTGCCATCAAATAGATCTCAATTTTAGAAAATTACTGGAGTTGGAACGGAGTCAATTGGAGTCACGGATTAAAAGATATGAATTTCCGAGGTTTAATCGAATTTCTGGAATAGAGGAAAAGGGATTATTGGTTTTCCTGGAAAAGAATATCCGAGGGAATATTCTCTAATGTCACTGACAGTAGGGGTCACTGATACATAGGGCCCACGGGTCAGTGAGGAGAGGGATGACTAGATGGGCGGTGAGCCTAGGTGGCGCACATGATAGTGACCCATGGGGAGGGGAATGGATAGCTCACTGGCGACTGGGGCCCGGGCGGCAGTGAACATAACACCTCCTGGGTGTGGCTCGCGGTGGACAGAAAAGATGAGGCCCACGCGTCAGTGACGGATGATCCATGGACAGGGAGTGCGGCAGTAGGGAAGTTAGTGAGCTGGGGACCGGGGGTTAGAGGAACTGGGGAGGCGGCTCATGGGCACGGACCATCGTGGATCAAGGGGCAGAGGGTCACCGCGCCAGCGACCAGGGACCGTGCCTATGCGGGAGAATGGAGAGCCACCATCTGCACGTGGGGGGCCACATGACAGAGGGTGGGGAGGAGAGGCACAGGGCCGGCCGGGATCGACGGCGCATGGCGGTGGAGAGCGATTCGGTGAGCAACAGCGATCGGTGGCAAGCCGCGGCGCCGACGGGAGGAGTCGGCCGAGGCAAATACCTTCAACGGTTCGGATTAGCGAGGGATAGACTGTCAGTGGCCAACGGCACGAGACCAAGGGTGACAGAGAGAGAGAGAGAGAGAGAGAGAGAGAGAGAGAGAGAGAGAGAGAGAGAGAGAGAGAAGAGGGAGTTTGGGCGACGACCATGGCGGTGGTTCGTGTTGTGGGAGCTTGCAGGGATTTGGGGAGATTTCAAGGAGGTTATGGATGGAGAGCTGACACATATATACTCATGTGTGTATAGGCATTTATATAGGTATACATATGTATATATATATATATACACATATATACACGTATAATGGGGGGAAAGGTGGTTGATCGGAGATGCGATTCTTGGCTCAAAATCAGGGTTCGGTTGGAGTTCAAGTGTCACACCCGAAATTTTCATCCAAAATTTAGGTGCTTTATTGTATGTAAATCTTCATCTAGGAATCAACCAAGGCACACATGACAAAGTTGATAACAAAGTAATTGTTTACATAGTGAAAGTACTTATTACAGAGGCGAATGGCACCTCTCAAAATAATAAAGTCTAAACAGCAGAAATAAACTACGAAGGACATGATGACTCCCACTCCATGCACTTGACCAGGCTCCCGCTTAGTCCTCCAAGAAGTCTTCCTCGCTGTAGTACTCCTCTGATGATGATTGTTGATTGCAAGGTGAGTATATGAAGTACTTCGTAAGCCACACAACAAATATGCAAGTGCACAGGATAGCAAAGGATGGCATAATATGGCTCCAGTTGCATAAATAGCATTTAACAAAGTGTTGTCGAAGAACAACAGTGGGAATTGAGAGTGGACTGTAGTAGTAAATCCTTTATACTGATCTCGAAAATCTTGCCATTACAGTGGCTTAGGTGCCTATTTATAGGCCTAGGAGTACAACTACAGGCTCTAGGGTTTCATTGACAGTTGGTATTACATCGTAGCCCCTTGATAGGGATAGCTACAGGGGTAGTTCCGTCTTTTCTTGACTACAGGCTCCTTGATGGGCTATTGGGCTGTCACGCAGGCCGGTGAGGCCCTTATCTGGGCCAGGCCCTCGGTGGGCCCTTCGGCCTTTTCAGCCATCTCTTCTTAGTCAGGACAGCCACCATAAGGTTCTGCCCACGGGGCCGCCTCTTCGGCCTTCCTGGGGCCTTCGGCCACGACCCTTTGTCTTCACTAAGCATACTGTGACCTTCGCCTTCGAGCTGGGCCCTTCGCCTTCATGCCTTCGGTCTTGACCCGCCGAAGGGGCTTCGTTAGGTGGCTTCGGTCTTGAGCCTTCCGAAAGGGGGACGGTCCGAAGGGGTTGTGTGGAGGCCATAGGCCCCGGGTACCTCATGAGGAGCATTTGGGCCACTTGGACAGAGGATGGGCATAACCTTGTAATTATAGATACAATAGGAGTCGGCATACATAATCATGTACGACAAGAAAATGATATAGTCCTACTCGGGTATGTTGTATTCCTAGAAGGAAATCCTTTGGTCGGAGTCCGACTGGGATTTCTACTCTGTAACCCTGTCCCCCGGTGTCGGCGAAATGGGACAGGGGGTCCCACATGCCCTGGGGACGCGTGGGTCATCGGCCACGTCAGTTCCCCGGGGGGCCATCTCTCCATCGGCCCCGGGCTCATCCCCGGGGCGCCGTCTCCTTCGGCCCCGGGCTCATTCCCGGGGTGTCGACTCCATCGGCTTCGGCCCCTGGGGCCCACACGACGGTCCCCGACAGGCTCTGCGCCAGCTCACCAATTATCCACATAAATGGTGAGGTGACAGGGCGCCTCCCGCCTGTCTCCCGACAGCATCTCCAGGGGACAACCTCTGTGCTCCAGCCGCCCGCAGCCCAGCGGCAAAACGACCAGGCCAGACACCCTCGGCGGCCGAGCCGACAGCACCATCATGCTCCAGCCGCCCACAGCAGCCCGGCATCTTGCCGACCCGACCGCAGCAGCAGAGCCAGGCGGCGACTGGACATCTCTCCGGCGCAGCGCCATGGGCGCGGCAGGCGGCGGCATGCGTACGCGCGACAAGACAGAGCTTTCTCTCCCTCTTCATGTACTGGAACTGTGGACTCCCCTTGATTATAAAAGGAGGATCCATGCCTCTGACTCGGCAGATTCAGTTCCGGGCCTTAGACCACTCAGGCAGCTCTTGCTCCTGACTCTCTCTCTCTCTCGAAGCCTCAAGTCCCCGGGCTAGCTTTCGAGCTCCCCGGAGGGTTCACCCTGTAACCTCAATTCCACATTCATCCACCACAGATAGCAAACCACACACAGGAGTAGGGTATTACGCTCCGGCGGCCCAAACCTGTATAAATCCTCCTGCCTCCTCTGTGCGCCTCGGTTCATCGTCTTCCCCGGCGCCCCACGCGATTGCTACGATTCGGACGGTCCGGACCCGAAGCGGACGGTCCGGACCCTCCTGTTTGGTCGAGGTTCGGACGGTCCATTCCCGAAACGGACGGTCCGAACCCCTCTGTCTCCCAGCTCGGGCCCCTGGTTCCCAAGCGCTGTTTCTTCCTTCGTTCGATCCTTCTTCCACCGGACGCCTCTTACGCCAGAGAACTACTCTCCTGGCCGAATCTCAAAAGGGGGGTCTCCTGACTTCCCGCCGTCGAGGTTTCATCCTCCGACAGCTGGCGCACCAGGTAGGGGGAGTTTCCTTTTCAGGTGGCACGCCGGCGTCTCCAACACCGACGCACACCATGGCAGGAGGCCATCGCCCGCGGGACTCTGACGAAGAGTCCGGCGGCTTCACCCCGCCGGGCGACACAAGCCCTACGACGTGCCCGCCACACTTCCCCTCCTCGTCTTCCTGGGGGCGTGCGGCGCGCGCCTTGCGGGCCGTGTTCGCCCAGCGGTGGCATGGTTGCCCGGCCTCGGCACCTACCTTTGCGGAGGGAGCCGGTAAATGCCCTGCCGGGTCTGCTGCGACCTCATCCATGAGGCGCGAGCAGGCGCGCCGCCCCACGGCGCGCCGCAACCTCGACTTCCAGCCTGCGTCTCCGCAGGGAGCCCTCCTGGCAGCGGAAGCCCTCCTGCGCCACCTCCCCGCGTTTACCGGGGCCAGAGACCGGGAACGGCGCTGGCTCAACGAGGTCACCCACCTTGTGGGCGCGGCCCATCGCCAGGTCGCCGCTGGCAGCAGTACAGGGGCCGGGCGAGCCAGCCGCGCGACTTCTAGCGCGAGCCGGCCCGCTGCCCCAAGCCAGGATCAAGCCCAAGGCGCGGCGCCACGCGCCATGCCCGGGACCAAGAACGACCAGGGCGACCACCGCAACCGGCAAAACCAGATGCGTGCTCACGAGGACGCCTGGGTCACAATGGAGCGGCAGCGCGAGCGGCGCGCGGACGCCGCCAGGCGTTCCGAGGCCCAGGCCTCCAGCTCCAACCCACTGGCGGGGAACCGTCACCCATCGCCTGAGCCGGCTCAGTATGGCGGCTCGGGTTGCCTGGCGCTCTCCCCAGGCCTTCGGCAGGTATGCTGGCTGGCCAGGTTCCGGCCCAGCTTGCCGGAGAAGTATGACGGCTCCGTCGACGCCACGGAGTTTCTGCAGATATACACCACCGCCATCCAGGCGGCTAGCGGCGACGACAAGGTGATGGCGAACTATCTCCCCGTCGCTCTCAGGGCCCAGGCTCGCTCCTGGATTATGAACCTCCCCGAGGGGTCCATTTATTCGTGGGAGGACCTCTGCCGCCAGTTTGTGGCAAACTTCCAGGGCACTTTCCCGCGCCCTGGGACCGAGGCGGACCTCCACGACCTGCGTCAGGGCAGGGACGAGTCCCTGAGGCATTTCCTGCAGTGCTTCAGCCAAGTCCGTAACACTATCCCCCACATCGCTCCTCACGCTGTTATCCACGCTTTCCGCTCAGGAGTGCGCGACAAGCGTATGCTGGAGAAGCTAGGCACCCGCGACGTCCAGACCACGGCTGAGTTATTCAGCCTCGCCGACCTCTGCGCCCGCAAGGAGGAGGCCCGGGCATGGAACAGGCCATGCCCTGAGGCCCCTGACGAGGGCCCTGAAGAAGACGGCGAGTCCTCACGCTCCGCGTCGCGTCGAGACAGGAGGAAGCGGCAGAAGTCCAAGGCGGCCGCCGGGGCCTACGCCTTGGCGGCTGCGGGTGCCCCCCGGGCCTGCGGGGACGACAATGGTGACAAGCGGCGAAGGCCCGCGCACGCGCCTCCTCCGCCGGCAGCGGCTCCGAAGTGGTGCACCGTCCACGAGACGGATTCGCACGGTCTCTCGGAGTGCCGTGCCGTCCAAAGCTTGGCCAAACAGGTCAAGTACTTTCGGCAAGAACCTTAGCGGGCCAAGCGCGATCGAAGCGATTTGGACGGTCCGTCCCCTTGGCGGACGGTTCGAACCCCGCTCCCGAGCCAGAACAGCCTCAACAGGGCGCGAGTACCCGGACGGCACTGCCTCGGCAAGCGCAGGTTCGGGAAAGTCGTCCCGTTATGGTCCATGTCCTTACCAGGGCCCCGTGCCCGGGCACATGTTGACAATACATATCGAATCATATTTCAGTCAGGGGCCCCCTGGGTCCCGGGCACATATTTGAGCCGAGGCACGGATCCCCGAATCCGTGCCCCGGGCCCGACACCGAGGTGCCGAACCAGGGTAGCCCTCGCCAAGGCGAGTGCGAGCCTAGGAACGCGACACCCGGAATAGGGCGCGATAGCCCGGACAGCACCGCCCCGGCGAGAATGCGTCCGGAAGGTCGTCTCACATCTTGTATTTCAGTCCGAGGCCCCCGGGCCCCGGGCACATATTTGAGCCGAGGCACGGATCCCCGAATCCGTGCCCCGGGCCTGACACCGAGGTGCCGAACCAGGGCAGCCCTCGCCAAGGCGAGTGCGAGCCTAGGAACGCGACACCCGGAATAGGGTGCGATAGCCCGGACAGCACCGCCCTGGCGAGAATGCGTCCGGAAGGTCGTCTCACGTCTTGTATTTCAGTCCGGGGCCCCCGGGCCCCGGGCACATATTTGAGCCGAGGGACGGATCCCCGAATCCGTGTCCCGGGCGCGACACAGAGGTGCCGAACCAGGGCAGCCCTCGCCAAGGCGAGTGCGAGCCTAGGAACGCGACACCTGGAATAGGGCGCGATAGCCCGGACAGCACCGCCTCGGCGAGAATGCGTCCGGAAGGTCGTCTCACATCTTGTATTTCAGTCCGGGGCCCCTGGGCCCCGGGCACATATTTGAGCCGAGGCACGGATTCCTGAACCCGTGCCCCGAGCCCGACACCAGGGTGCCGAACCAGGGCGGCCTCGCCAAGGCGAGTGCAAGCCTAGGAACGCGACACCCGGAATAGGGCGCGATAGCCCGGATAGCACCGCCCCGGCGAGAATGCTTCCGGAAGGTCATCTCAGACCCCATATTTCAAGCCCGGGCCCCCGGAACCCGGCATATATCAAACCGTATTTCAGTCCGGGGCCCCCGGGTCCCGGACACATATCCGCATGATGGCCGGGGCCCCCGGGCCCTGAGCACATGCCGGACTCGGGCTCGCGAGGGAAGCGAGTCCGAGCTCCATCTCTAGGCACATCGAGCATCTTCACAAATCTATCCGTATAAACATCCTTTCTCTACCGACGAGTTACCGGATCCCGAGCTAACCCCGGGGCGCTGTCGAGCTCGCAGGACCGTGGTGGAGCCCCTCTGAGTGGTGCCCCGGGTCCCAGCGGCTCCGGTGCCCCCGCTGGCCAGCCTCGGGATCGGTTCTTTCCGGAGGTAAGGGGCGAAATGCTAGTGCGTAATCTTTCCCTCCGCACGGTCGCGACCGCGAAGATGCCTTCGGGAGATTAAACCAATTCCCAGCGGGTTTTAGGCAGGCTTTCCGAACCTCGACGCGGGCTGCGGAGCCCGGCCTGGCCGGCTCCTCCCCGGCAACCACCGAGGCACTGGACGCCCGGCTGTCTGGCGAGCCCGAGCCCGAGCAGGATCAGTTCCCAAGGGGCTCCCGGCGAATCAAAAGCGTCTTCGCGGCCTCGCTATGCCCCCTGGGCCATCGGCGCCCGGGGGCGCGGAGAGCCCTCGGATCCGGAAGACGGGCGGGGGCCGAACCTACGGACTTCGTCGATCCGCAAGGCTCGCGTCCGGACTGCTCGCGCCCTCGGGGGCCGAGCTCCCGGGGCAGGCGGTTGTGCCAGGGCCCGGCTAGGGGCCTCAGGCGCGACGGCTGTTCACAGCTGCTGGATCTCGCTGTTGGATGACGCCCAGTACCCAGCGCTCCCGGACACGAGGCCCCGAACACCAGCAACCTCCGAACAACACAATAAACCAAGGCCAAACAGGAGCGCAAGCACGAGCGAGGCCCGGATCGCCCGGGGGGCGGTCACAGGTGTACTACCGACCGGACCCTGGGCGACGTCGGAAGAGAAGCCCTCCGGGGCATGGAGGGCCCCCGGGCCCCGAAGGTGGCCGCGGATGGTGTCAAAAGGGAACCGGCGTCTTCCTCGACCTCTTCATGGACTCCATCGGCTCCACCGGATGTTCGCGCCCGGAGACGTCGTCGCACGGGGTCGCTGGCCTCCTTCGGGCTGGACTCCGGGCGGCGTTAGAAGGGGACCGGCGTCTTCCTCGACCTCATCGTCAGGCATCGGCTCTGCAAGATGTTCGCCGCGGTCGAAGAACCCTGCCTCCGGGGCAACGGACTCGACCATGGCCTCCCGCGCTTCCTCGCGAACCACCGCGACTTCCTCGCGCGCGACGATCTCACGCTCCCGGGACGCGAGCCCGGCCTCTTGGGCCCGGACGCTTTCCTCCCGGGAGAGTGTTTCCTTCACCGCGCCCCCATCACGGACCAGGCGTGGAAGGCCTCGTCGGTGGCAGGCTCGGTGGCGCCCATCGATTGGACGACGCACCTCTCTGCAGCCGAGATCTCCGGCCAGCGGGTTGCCACGAAGAACTCAGTGGCGACTGTGCGGGCGGCGAGCAGCTGCATCACCATCGCGATCGCCGCCGCCCGGCTTCCTCAACACTTCACTCGAAACTTCCAACCCGGGCCCCTGGATCCCGGGTACGTATCTGCCGCATTTCAGCCGGGGCCTCCGGGTCCCGGCCCATATCAGTTTCCGGCGAACCAAGCTCCACCAGCTCAAGATGAACCAGGCGGACCCAGCGTCTCCTCGTTTCTTCAAGGACGTGGCCCCGTTCCTGCCCGGAGCGTTTCCGGCCGAGCAACAGGGCCAGGGGCCACTGTCGGCGAAATGGGACAGGGGGTCCCACATGCCCTGGGGACGCGTGGGTCATCGGCCACGTCAGTTCCCCGGGGGGCCATCTCTCCATCGGCCCCGGGCCCGTCCCCGGGGCGTCATCGCCATCGGCCCCGGGCTCGTCCCTGGGGCGCCGTCTCCTTCGGCCCCGGGCTCATTCCCGAGGCGTCGACTCCATCGGCTTCGGCCCCTAGGGCCCACACGACGGTCCCCGACAGGCTCTGCGCCAGCTCACCAATTACCCACATAAATGGTGAGGTGACAGGGCACCTCCCGCCTGTCTCCCGACAGCATCTCCAGGGGACAACCTCTGTGCTCCAGCCGCCCGCAGCCGAGCGGCAAAACGACCAGGCTAGACACCCTCGGCGGCCGAGCCGACAGCACCATCATGCTCCAGCCGCCCACAGCAGCCCGACATCTTGCCGACCCGACCGCAGCAGCAGAGCCAGGCGGCGACTGGACATCTCTCCGGCGCAGCGCCGTGGGCGCGGCAGGCGGCGGCATGCGTACGCGCGACAAGACAGAGCTTTCTCTCCCTCTTCATGTACTGGCACTGTGGACTCCCCTTGATTATAAAAGGAGGATCCATGCCTCTGACTCGGCAGATTCAGTTCCGGGCCTTAGACCACTCAGGCAGCTCTTGCTCCTGACTCTCTCTCTCTCTCTCGAAGCCTCAAGTCCCCGGGCTAGCTTCCGAGCTCCCCGGAGGGTTCACCCTGTAACCTCAATTCCACATTCATCCACCACAGATAGCAAACCACACACAGGAGTAGGGTATTACGCTCCGGCGGCCCAAACCTATATAAATCCTCCTGCCTCCTCTGTGCGCCTCGGTTCATCGTCTTCCCCGGCGCCCCGCGCGATTGCTACGATTCGGACGGTCCGGACCCGAAGCGGACGGTCCGGACCCTCCTGTTTGGTCGAGGTTCGGACGGTCCATTCCCGAAACAGACGGTCCGAACCCCTCTGTCTCCCAGCTCGGGCCCCTGGTTCCCGAGCGCCGTTTCTTCCTTCGTTCGATCCTTCTTCCACCGGACGCCTCGTACGCCTGAGAACTACTCCCCTGGCCGAATCTCAAAAGAGGGGTCTCCTGACTTCCCGCCGTCGAGGTTTCATCCTCCGACACCCAGTATATAAGGAGAGGCAGGGCGCTCCCTGAGGGCATATCGAAATCTCACCAGAAAAACCTCAAAGGCAATACACCACAACTGGACGTAGGGTATTACCTCATCTCGAGGGTCTGAACCAGTATAAATTGTTCCGTGTTCCTTTGCAGCCCATCAAGTTTAGGTCTCATGAGTAGCCCCATATTATTATTGCCGATACAAAACATTGACAGGTTGCGGCCTGCCTCCAACAAGCCCCTCATGTGCAAGGGTGAGCTACGACTCGGCCAAGCTCGTGGATACCATCTCTCGCCATGCAGGCCGCTCGCCGTCCCTACTTCAGCCGAGTATAGCTCAAGACCTTCGGTTCCGGTTTGCCTTGCTTCGGTGGGGCTTTTCGGCCGTGTGGGACGATAAGGGCAATTTCCGCGGGCCACGACACTTGTCACCATGCGACGGTTTGTGTGACCTCTTGGCGGTTTGCCCCTTTCGATGCCACGAGGCAGTCAAGGGGGCAACAAGGCAGCTCGCCTCCCTAGGCGTTTTTCTAGGCGCTTTCCTTCGCTGGGAGTTACGAGCGTATGGCGCATGCCTGCTTGGATGGCCTCAAGAGCCACCAGCGAGAGGAGGCGTCGAAGGCCAAGTGGCTAGCATAGGAGCAGGGCGTTCTCAAGAAGGTGCTCAAGGACGCCAAGGCCTCGAACTCCACCCTGAGGACCAAGGCTGACCAGCTCTGAGTCCGTCTCGCCAACCACGAAGTTGAAGTGGAACGACTGCGCGCCGAGCTCGTCGAGGCGAAATAGGTCGAGGCCGGCACTCGGGCTTCGGCCATTGACGCTAGCTGTACGCTTTGCGTGGCGCTCACAAGGATGGGTGCCTTTCCTCCGCCACTGCCCGAAGACGAATCCCCCACCGAGGCGTTCACCGACTGGTGCGTCGTGGCTGGGGGGGGGGGTGGTGCGCGACACTTCGGGTGTCTTTGGCGACTGCTGCGCCCGTACGGCGGGCTATGGCATCCTTTCGGCCCTCCATGCTGGCGGCTGCGCCCACCTCAAGGACCTCCTCATGATCTACGTGATGTCTAAACAACAGCGTGTGTGAGGGCGGGGATGAGGTCTGGTCCCACTACCGATCTTTCTGGAAAGGTTGGTGGGTACCAAGGGCAAGGAGATAGCCACCGAGTACCTCCGCGACCAGTTGGAGAAGCGGAGGTAATGCGAGGCCACCGAGACGATGCCCGGAGGTGGTGGAGATGTGCCAGAGGCCGAGGCACCGCCGCAGGTGTGATGACCTCCTTCGCCCGGCTTGTCTTTTTCTTCTTTTGGATAGCTTAGGATAGCTATTTCAGCCGAAGACCGGCTCCTTGTAAATTTGCTTTTGTAAGGCCTTCGGCCCCACCTTTTCTTATGAATGGAAAAATCTTTCACACATCAGGTGTCTATTAACCAAAAGTTATGCCTTCCTCGCTTCGACTACCTATGGCCTGCGCTGAACTTCAAATTTGTCGCGTCTCGGCCACCAGGGAAGATGAGGTATCTAGGCCCTGAGGACTGTGTCCCAGCCGTGGTTATAAATGGTCGAAGCTATGCCCTTCGTTCTATGGCGAAGTGGTTGCGGAAGAACCCTAGGCGTGCTGTGTCCGACTTCGACTAGGATTACCAACTTCACTGTGGCAATATGGTGAAGTTCTGGCGGAATTTTCAGCTGTCGGCCTGTCAAGAAAGGATTCAAAACCGCCGGTACGCCTTCATCCCTGTTGGCTCCCCCGTTCATGAGGTTCTGGTCGTCGTCCTGGAAAGTGACGATTCGGCGGAGCACGGGGTGGCTACTTGCGACTCCCCGGTCATCGACCTCACAAGCGACGATACTCCTTTGGGAGACAGGGGTGCCTCGGGTGACTACATATTTTGGCCAAGATTTTCTACTCCCAGTCGTACTGGGAGTTTAGCTAGCCCTGTAGATTACAGCTCGTCCGATAGCGAGGCGTCGTCCTCTTCAGAATAGACTTGTAACATTGTATTGTAATGCGATCTGTGTTCTTTGTATTTGGACATTCTTTTTTTTTGAATAAAATCTATTTGATTGGCATCTATTCTGTCACTTTCGACATCGCATGGCTTTGATTGTCGTGGCGCCGATGCCTGTTCAATATCTTTGTGAGTTCATCACTTCGTCCGCATCGCGGATTAGTGGCGAAAGAGTGCGTCAGCCGTTCACCGTCCCCTACCTTCGATAGAGAGCGCCAAGTTATTGCTTGGCACTCGTTTGGTTGGTTAGCTTTTCATGTTTTGTGCTGGTAGCATTTTTCTACGGCCCAGTGATGCTTTGGCCGCTTGCCGTCCCCTACCTTCGACAAAGAGCGCCAGGTTATTGCTTGGCGCTCGTCGGGTGGGTTAGCTTTTCGCGTTTTGTGCTGGTAGCATTTTTCTGCGGCCGAGCGATGCTTTGGCCGCTCGCCATCCCCTACCTTCGACAGAGAGCGCCAAGTTATTGCTTGGCGCTCGTCGGGTAGGTTAGCTTTTCGCATTTTGTGCTGGTAGCATTTTTCTGCGGCCGAGCGATGCTTCGGCCACTCGCCGTCCCCTACCTTCGACAGATGCCGCCAAGTTATTACTTGGCGCTTGTCTCGTAAGTTATATTCCACACTGTGCGTTTGGACGACGCTGTGCAATTTCAGCATTTGATCGAGCGATGCTTTGATCTTTCTGCTTCCCCCGTTCGACAGAGCGTTGATCAGGCGTTGTCCTTTCGGGTCACTTGCGACAAATGTGAAGACACAGGGAATTTTATATTGGTTTGGGCCTCCGTTGTGGATAATGACCTTACTCTAGTTTTTTTTACATGTAGTAATGCTTCAGCGAAGTAGCGTTCCATGTGTGGTTGAGCTCTTCGCCTTCCATGGTCACCGGTTTGTAAGCCCCTTCGCGTGATTTGCGAGCCACCAGATATGGTCCTTCCCACTTCTACTCGAGCTTTCCCACTGCCAGGGGATTGTTTTTCTTTTTGGGCACCATGTGCCCTGGCAAGATCTCCTTCGGCCATACTTTCCTATAGTACAGTGCTACAATCGAAGCGGAGTATTTCTCCATGTTGTATAATTCTTCGACTCTCACTCCTTCGAGCAGCTCTAAGGCTGCTTCCCGCCCCGCCTCGTCCCCAGACATCGTTACCCGGGGTGAGTTTGCGCCGAGCTCACTGTTGTACCTAGCGGCCTCGCTGGTGGCGGTGAGTGCGGCCTTAGTACACGAAGGTGAAGGTGGGCAGGCGCCTGTATACTTCGTCTCTGAAGCACTACAAGGAGCAAAGCTCAGATACTCGGAGATCGAGAAATTGTCCTACGCCCTCGTCATGGCCTCCTGAAAACTTCGGCACTACTTTCAAGCACACAAGATCACGGTGCCGTCGCAGTATCCCATCGGAGAGGTGCTCCGAAACAAGGAGGCCACAGGTCACTTGGGCAAGTGGGCTACGGAGCTAGCCCCCTTCGACCTCCGTCACGTGGCCCGAATAGCGATCAAGTCGCGGGTTCTTGCTGACTTCGTCGCTGAGTGCACTTTGCCTGCGGACAAGGCAGCCCCGCTGACGAACGAGGACTGTTGGTCAATGTTCTCCAATGGATCCAGGTCACACGCAGGAGCGGGCGTGGCCGCAATCCTCATTTCGCCCACAGGAACAGTCATCCACTACGCAGCAAGGCTGCAGTTCCCTACCACCAACAACATCATGGAGTACGAAGCCGTCCTCCTTAGGCTCCGCAAGGCGAAGGCGTTGGGGGCCTGATGATTGGTAGTCAAGATAGACTCCAAGCTAGTGACGAGCCACATCAACAAGACCTTCGAGGCCAAGGACGAAGGAATGGCGAAGTATCTGGAGGCCATAAGAGCCATGGAAAATGCCTTCACTGGCATCATAGTCCAGCATCTCCCTAGAGGGGAAAACGAAGAAGCGGACACGCTGGCGAAGGTGGCGGGCACTGGGGGGTCTTTTCAGCCTAGGGTCTTCTTTGAAGTGATCTACACGCGAAGTACGAAGCATGAAGAAGACTCTCTGCAAGTAATGGACATCGACCAGGGCGTACAAGACTGGCGAACACCTTTTGTACGATTCCTTTCTGAAGGAACGCTCCCCGATGATGAAGCCGAGTCAAAGCGGCTGCAAGCAAGAGCACGAAAGTATAAGATCATCAATGGGCAGCTGTACAAAAGTGAAATCCTAGAGCTGCTCCTTCGTTGCATCTCCGAAGCCGAGGGCGAAGAGATGATCAAGGAGGTGCACGAAGGCTGTTGCGGTGCACATCAAAAACCGTGGGCGGTGGCAGCCAAGATACTTTGCCAGGGGCTGTATTGGCCAACGATCCTGCTGCGGTGCGAAGAACACATCAAGAAGTGCCTGGGATACCAAAAGCATGGCAAATCGCAGAACGCACCACAGTACAAGCTACATCCGCTTCCCCCAATATGGCCTTTCGCCAGGTGGGGACTAAATATCAGTGGGTGATTCCCTGCGGCTTGAAACAGCTATAAGTTCGCAATCATGGCAGTAGAATACTTCTCACAGTGGATCG
This sequence comes from Oryza meyeriana var. granulata, assembly GCA_003991445.1. Classification (NCBI taxonomy): domain Eukaryota; kingdom Viridiplantae; phylum Streptophyta; class Magnoliopsida; order Poales; family Poaceae; genus Oryza; species Oryza meyeriana. The sequence goes on from RYFJ01000563.1 coordinate 280,289, forward strand.
AAGCAGAGCCGCTGGCAAGTATAGCCTTGGCAGCGGTCTAGCGATTCGTATGGAAGAACATAATCTGCCGCTTCGGCGTCCCGAGGGAATTCATCACCGACAACGGCAAGCAATTCGACTCGGCGAAATTCAAAGAAATGTGCAAGGGGCTGAACATGCAGATCAACTTCACATCCGTCGCACACCCATAGTCGAATGGGGCAGTCGAAAGAGCAAACGGTAAGATCCTAGAAGCCCTCAAGAAAAGGCTCGACGAAGCACCGAAAGGAAGATGGCCCGACAAACTCACATCAGTGCTCTGGGCGCTTCTGTTAACGCCAAAATTTGGTAAGGCCTTGCATCAGATTCGGTCAAGGGAACGATTGCAGTCGGTTAACAGAAGTTGGTTCAAGGAGCAGGCCGAGTCCGAGAAAGAGCCGTGAAGACCATGCGTGGCAGTTAAATTGCTATATTAGGAAAAGGTTTATCTTTTTTTAGGGAACCTGGCCTCGTGTCCGGTCAGGACTAGTTAGCGTTTTCTATTATAGATAGGAAATCATATACCGTGTCCTATAAGGACTCATGTAACTCGGGGTATATATACGTATGCCCGGGGATCTTGTAAATCATCAACCACAGATCAATAAGCGCATCGCCACCCTTTTCGACGGGATCCTGCTTCTCGAGCCGGGCTGCATCGGTTAGGTCCGAACTCCTGCGAGAGGGTAAGTCTCGTCACCCCGGCTACCAATCGGCTAGGACTTTCTCGGTTAGGTCCGATATTCTAGTCGGTTTATGGTAGTCGGCTTACCACGATATATTTACTTTATCTATGGCTGCATCAGTTCAGTTTGACCTCATAGATTGATTGGGTATATCACATCACGCGTGCATAGATCGTATCGGCTTACTGGGAGCGATTTATCATCGGTTCGTGCTGCATCGGTTGGGTCCGACCTACTGAACCGCTAGTGATAAGTCGATCCTGCTGGGCCGATGCGTTGTGTGCAGGCGTTTTATCGGAGTGCATAGCCGGTAAGTTATTTTCATCACGGTCGCATCATATCTATCGACCTATTGAGGCATTGTTATCATTGTCGGTCTGTGCTGCAACGGTTGGGTCCGATCTACTAGACTGATGATAATAGCTTTACCCTTGATGAGCCGATGGTGTTGTGCGATGGTGTTATCGGAGTGCTTAGCCGATGAGTTATCTGTTAAAGCCGACTACATTTATTCATTATCTTATTCTATACTCGTTCTGTTCAGTAGTCGGCTAGCTTATCAATTATTTATCATTTACGTTATTGCATACTTTAGTATATGTTCTTGCCTGCATTATTGTTACAATCGGCTAAGGGCTAGCCGATGGGTTTATTCTGCCGATCCAAGTACAAGTACAAGCAGGTCCCCGGGCACGATCCCAGGTGAGGGCCCGGGCATGAGCCCGGGTAAGGACCAGTGTATGGGCCCGGACAGCGGACGAAGATCCTGGGAGCTGATATAAGCAAGGGCCCGAGCGCAGGCACATCTTCATAGCAACACCAGCAACACTAGATTATGACCAGCTAGGATCTATTCGATTTATTTATGCATTATACTTGCTTATTTTATCAAGTTTATAGCCGGTTTTGAGCATCCCTTCGATGATCGGCTAGCTCGATATTTGTTTGTTATTACGTTATTGCTCTTGCCGTCATCGGCCTTAAGCCGATGTATAAGTGCTACAGTGTGCATCGGCCATCGGCTGATGAAACGAGTCTAGATCGGCTTCCAGCCGATTGGCTCATTGATTTAACATTTTCCTCCTTGTCAATTACAGGGTCAAATTGACTGGCACGCCTACGAACCTCAAAACTTTAGGACCTACACTGGAGTGAAGCAAATCTCCCAGGCCTTCGTGTGTCAACCCGACGCCGGACGGCCCCCGGCGGGTTTTCGACGTCAACACGCTTTTGGCACGCCCAGTGGGACACGAAGTTTCAACCCAAAATTCCAACAAACACAGTTTCAATCAAGATTTCAACATGGCCGGAAAAGAAGTCAAGACGGACAACGTAATTCCGGTCACCATGGAAGATCTAACTGAAGAACAAAGACGGCAAATTGAACAGACCATGACAAATTTCCAGAAGCTGTGCCTAGAATCCTTCAGTATGACAAGGCAAGGGCCGATTCAGAAATCTCAGTTTCCAAAACCAGTACTGGTAGGAGAATCGAGCCGCACACAACCCGAGAGTCCACCAATCAAGCCTTTACAGGAGATGGTCAATGAGGCTGTACACCACGCACTCATCAATCAGTCGGGGGTCTTAGTAAATACATTGCATAATCTTATCAAGAAGACTGTTGATGGGTCGATTGCCCAAGAACCGACTCGGGGCCCTGTTTTTCTCCCACCGAAGATAGAGCCAGGCCAAGTTAATTACAACATTAGCAAGGATATACCAGAACACTTGTTCGCACAGAACCAGGCTGGGGGGCAACAGGATATCCCTCCTGGATATCACCGATCTATTTATTATGGGGGATACCAGCAGAACTATCCGGGAGGAGGAGCCGATCCAGGTACCTACCAGAGGGAGTATCACAGACAAAATCGGCAACCAACCCCGCCGATACAGTATCAGCAGTATCAACAGGAGAATGCAAGAGAAGAAGATTTGTCGGCACGGGTTGAGGAGATAGTAAGGGAGCAGTTCGGGATCAAGCCCAAGGAACAAGCGTTCATGTATCGGCACCCATATCCTGAGTGGTTTGACAGGGTTCCGTTACCACACCGATACAGGGTCCCGGATTTCTCTAAGTTTTCAGGGCAGGACAACACGTCTACAGTAGAACATGTCAGTCGATTCCTGGCGCAGTGCGGGGAGGCATCGGCTGAAGAGGCCCTGAGGGTTAGGTTTTTTCCCCTATCACTATCTGGATCGGCTTTTACATGGTTCTCCTCATTACCGCCGAATTCTGTTCGGGGGTGGGCCGATCTGGAGAAACAGTTTCACAAATATTTCTTCGCTGGAATTCATGAGCTGAGACTGTCAGATTTGACATCGGTTAAGCAACGACTAGATGAAACAGTACCGGAGTACATTCAGCGATTTCGGGATATCAGAAACCGGTGTTATAGTTTGAACCTGAGCGATGGACATCTGGCCGATCTGGCTTTTCAGGGACTCTTGGCACCAATCAAAGAGAGGTTTTCATCTCAAGAGTTCGAATCCTTGTCGCACCTGGTACAGAAGGTGTCGGCTCATGAAAGCCGATTTCAAGAGGCGAAAAAGGACAAGTACCAGAGGAGGGTTGCTCAGGTTCAGGTCTATTCATCAGGCTCAGATAATGAGGGATCCGATGCTGAGGTTGGATTGGCGGAGTGGGCCAGGAACAAGAAGTCAGTATCATGCCCGTGGGTCAAAGATATCGGCAAAGAGGAACGGTATGATTTCGATGTAAGCAAGGCCGATAAGATTTTTGACTTGTTGTTACAGGAAAAGCAAATACAATTGCCGCCAAACCACGTGATTCCATCAGCCGAAGAACTAAAGAAGAAGAAATATTGTAAGTGGCACAATGCGACATCGCACCATACTAACGAGTGCAAGGTTTTTCGGCAACAAATTCAGTTGGCTGTTGAGCAAGGACGAATCAAGTTTGAAGACAAAAAGCCAATGAAGATAGATGGGCACCCGTTCCCTGTAAACATGGTCTATGCGGAGTCATCATTAAAGGATCGAGCCGATGGAGCAGGACATCAAAGGTACAAGTCAAAGATTACTTCATCGGATATGATAGAAAAATACTCAAGATATGAAGAACAGAAGGGTGAACCAGAACGATATAATCCGCATTGGGACTGCCCGTTTTTTCGTTTCTGCTGGGATCAAGGAATGAGGCTGCCATCGGCTGAGAATTGCCCCGAGTGTAGCCGTGCAATGGATCGCCATGATCGGCAGCAGAGGTTTTCGCAAGATCGGCCGTTTGGGAAAAGAGCGTCAGTTCATAGCCGACTAGGGCCGATCCGTGAAGAGCTTTTTGAAGAGGATGAAGAAGAAGCACATGAGAAACAGGTTCAGAATCCTCAGTGGTGTCCTAGTGGCATATTCACGAAGAATCAGAAGAGAAGGGCACAACGATTACGACACCGAGAGCAAAAAGAAGAGCAGCGCCAAGATCAAGAGGGAGCCGATCATCGACTCAAGAGGACCAAACAAGTCTGGCAAGTAAAGAGGAAGGACGATGAAGGCGAATCGGCTCCAGTGAACATGGTTTTCTTTCTGCCCAGAGAATACAAGGCGTTCTCGTCAGATGAGGAAGGTGGAGAGGAGGTTTTCGCTCAGTTGACACTGCGACCTGACCAAGCTACATTTGATAAACCCGAGGAGTCAGAGCATCGGCACCTGAAGCCATTATACATCAGGGGTTACGTAAACGGAAGGCCGATGACAAAGATGTTGGTTGATGGAGGAGCAGCGGTTAATCTTATGCCTCAAGCCACATTCCGAAAATTGGGGAAGACTGCCGAAGATTTGATCAAGACAAATATGGTGTTAAAAGACTTCGGTGGGAATTCATCAGAAGCGAAAGGCGTATTAAACGTGGAGATGACAGTAGGGAATAAGACATTACCCACCACGTTTTTTGTCATGACGGAAAGGGGTCATATAGTTTGCTTCTCGGCAGGGACTGGATTCACGCGAACTGTTGCGTGCCTTCGACAATGCATCAATGTCTAATACAGTGGCAGGGAGATCAAGTCGAGGTGGTGCTAGCAGATCGGTCGACCAATATTGCCATGACCGATCTACCAGTCTGGGAAGCCGATGGTGTTGACTGCCTATCCGGAAGAGTTTGGGAAGGAGATTACCTCAAGGTTACTAGCCAGGGGATACAGCCGATCCAGCAAGTCGGCTCTGAATTGTTACTCTGATGGGATCTATTGAAGACTTGGAGGGGAAACTGGGGCAAGGATTCACGTCGGCTGATGATTTGGAAGAGATCGATATTGGACCAGGAGATAGGCCTACGCCAACGTACATAAGCAAAAAATTACATCCTGAGCTACGAGAGGAATTGATAGCGCTGCTGAAGGAATATCGGGATTGTTTTGCCTGGGAGTACCATGAGATGCCAGGATTGAGCCGATCGATTGTTGAACATTGGCTGCCTATTAAACCAGGGTATCGGCCGTTCAAACAGGCTCCAAGGAGGTTCAAAGCAAAATTATATGAGCCGATCAAGGCAGAGATCACAAGGTTATATGATGCCAAATTCATAAGACCATGCCGATACGCTGAGTGGGTTTCTAATATCGTCCCGGTGGAGAAGACAAATGGGAAATTGAGGATATGTATTGATTTCCGGGATCTAAATAGAGCTACCCCTAAGGATGAATACCCAATGCCGATAGCAGACCTGCTGGTGGATGCAGCCTCAGGACACAAGATTATCAGCTTCATGGAAGGCAATGCAGGATACAATCAGATTTTCATGGCCAAAGAGGATATACACAAGACTGCGTTCCGATGTCCTGGAGCTATCGGTTTATATGAGTGGGTAGCAATGACTTTTGGGTTAAAGAGTGCCGGTGCGACTTATCAAAGAGCGATGAATTATATATTTCATGATCTCATCGGTTTGTTGGTGGAAATTTACATTGATGATGTGGTGGTTAAGTCTAAAAGTGGGGAAAGCCATATAGCCGATTTACGAAGAGTGCTGGAGAGGGCCAAGAAATACGGACTAAGAATGAATCCCAATAAGTGTGCTTTTGGTGTATCGGCTGGGCGGTTTTTGGGTTTTATGGTTCATGAGCGAGGGATTGAAGTTAGTCAGCGAAATATCAGAGCCATTAAGACTACAGAGCCACCAAGTAATAAGACAGAGTTGCAATCGTTGATCGGCAAGGTTAATTATGTAAGGAGATTTATATCAAATTTATCAGGGAGAATTAAGTCTTTCACACAGTTATTAAAGTTGAAGGCCGATCAGGAATTTGTGTGGGGGGCAGCGCAGCAGAAGGCGTTCGACGAGATCAAGAATTATCTTAGTTCCCCACCTGTTTTGATTCCGCCGCAGAAAGGGGTGCCGTTCAGGTTATACTTGTCAGCCGATGAGAATTCCATCGGCTCTGTTTTGATCCAAGAATTTGAAGGCAAAGAGCGAGTTGTGTTCTATCTAAGTAGGAGACTTCTGGATGCTGAGACGAGATATCCAGCGGTGGAGAAGTTATGCTTATGTTTATATTTCTAGTGTACAAAGTTGAGGCATTACATCCTATCGGCTGAGTGTACAGTAGTTTGCCAGGCCGATGTGGTCAAATATATGTTGTCGGCTCCAGTCTTGAAAGGGCGAGTTGGCAAGTGGATTTTTGCCTTGACAGAGTTTGACTTAAGGTATGAATCGGCTAAGGCGATTAAGGGACAAGCAGTGGCCGATTTTATTGTACAGCACAGGGGGTCTCACGAAGATTATGCGGAGCCGATCCCATGGACTTTATTTTTTGACGGATCGGTTTGCAGGCACGGATCTGGTATCGGTTTAGTTATTGTATCGCCTCGGGGGGCAAGTTTTGAGTTTGCTTTTACGATTAAGCCTTATCGGACTAATAATCAAGCAGAGTACGAGGCGGTGCTGAAAGGGCTTCAACTCTTGAAGGAAGTAGGAGCCGATATCGTAGAGGTTATTGGTGATTCTTTGTTGGTGATCAAGCAGTTATCTAGAGAATATGAGTGCAAAGATGATGTTTTGAGGTCATATTATGAAGAATGTATGGATTTATTGAAAGATTTCAAGATGGTGTCAATAGATCATATTCCCAGGGAGCAGAATTTAGAAGCCAATGATCTTGCACAGATTGCTTCAGGATATCGACTGAATAAGCAGGTTGAGATGGAGGTAGCCAATATTGATGTCCAGAACAAGGCCGATGACTGGGGACAGGAGATAATTGATTACTTGCGAAACCCGTCGCAGTCCGTTTCCAGGAAGATTCGATATAAGGCTACTAAGTATGTGCTACTTGATGAGGAGTTGTATTATCGGACGTTTGAGGGAGTTCTGCTTAGATGCCTGGATTTGGAGGAAGCCAAAGTGGTTATGTGTGAAGTACATGAAGACATCTGTGGGACTCATCAATCGGCTCATAAGATGAAGTGGTTGTTAAGAAGAGTAGGGTATTTTTGGCCGACAATGCTGGAAGATTGCTTTAGGTATTATAAAGGGTGTCAAGATTGTCAGAAGTTTGGAAATATACAGCGGGCACCAGCATCGGCTATGAATCCTATCATCAAACCGTGGCCGTTCAGAGGTTGGGGGATTGATATGATCGGCCAGATTTTTCCTCCATCAAGTAAGGGACATAAATTTATATTGGCGGCGACAGATTATTTTACCAAGTGGGTGGAAGCGATTCCTTTGAAGAAAGTTACGTCCAAGGAAGCGATCGAGTTTGTAAAGGAGCATATTATTTATCGGTTTGGGATTCCTCAGACGATAACTACTGATCAGGGGTCCATCTTTGTGTCTGATGAGTTTCAACAATTTGCTGCCAGTATGGGAATCAAGCTATTAAATTCGTCGCCTTATTACGCTCAGGCCAATGGACAAGCAGAAGCTTCTAACAAGAGTTTGATCAAGTTAATTAAGCGGAAGATTGATGAGCAGCCACGGCGATGGCATACTACATTAGCCGATTCACTATGGGCCTATCGGATGGCATGCCATGGATCTACTCGGGTGCCGCCGTATCAGTTGGTATATGGACATGAGGCAGTTTTACCATGGGAGACTAACATCGGCTCTAGGAGAATTTCTTTGCAGAATCAGTTGACAGCCGATGATTATTATAATTTGATGACAGATGAACTTGAAGATTTGGCTTAGAATCGGTTAAGAGCGTTGGAAAGGATCAAGGAAAATAAGGCTAGGGCAGCTCGGCATTACAACAAAAAGGTGGTGAATAAGTCGTTTGCCGAGGGAGATCTTGTGTGGAAGTTGATTTTGCCGATCGGGTCCAGAGATAATAAATTCGGGAAGTGGTCCCCTAGTTGGGAAGGGCCCTATCGGATTAATCGTTGTGTGCCTGGTAATGCTTATATGCTAGAAGATCTCAATGGGATAGAATTTGCTAAAACACTTAACGGAAAATACCTCAAGAAGTACTACCCTAGCGTGTGGATTGATTCCTAAATCGGTTAAGTATGATCGATTTCTGAGTAATTCGGAAAGCCGATGTTTTTCCGCATCGCCTAAAGACAGCCGATATCAATTGATATCGCCTCTAGATCAAGACAAGCAGAAAATTATCAAGACTGAAAGAGATAAGTAGCAAAGCCGGTCAGATTATGTGACAGCAGAAGGATGATCGGCAGGTTCCAGAAGGTCGTCAGTTACAAAGATTTAGGATTTACAAGAATTTTTGGATCACCTCGATTGCGTACAGGCGGATTTGATCAATCTCATTGATAGCACGAATGTCATCTTCATCGGAGCCCGGGATGGTCTTCAGGTTCTTGCGCCGATGAATGACTTTGACGCACTATCGCTGCGACCTTGGCTTCTTGGTCTTGGATGGCTTGCGGTAGGCCGATTAGCTGGGATTCTGTTGCTATGAGGTCCTTACGAACTTTTTCAAGTTCTGCCAGCAAATCGGCCTCCTTTTTCTTCAGTTGGTCTAACTTAGGTTGGAGCTCTTGGGGGGCAGCGGCCATGTCATCAAGCTTTTTCTTCTCTGCTTGGGCTAATAGCCGATCGGCTTGGATGTCTTCGGTGGTCTTCTGTTGGTCAGCGCGATCGGCTATGCGTTGTCTAAGCTTGATGAGTTTGAATCTATGGGATTCCAGATATGCTGCGGGAGTTAGTGCATCGACAAGTTCTTCGGGCAGATGGTGTTCAATTTCTGCGAATCTTGCCCGGATTGGCCCGCAATCTTCCGCTAGCGCGTCAATTGGGTTTTCCAGCCGACTGAGGATGCTCGTCAGATATTCGCGTACGTCGGCTGGGAAGGATGGTTTGGTTGTTGCGCTGGTGGCTGTGGGTTCTTCTACTTCTAGGTATTTGCCGATGTCGAAGGAGAACAGATCGGCTAAGGACTACAAAATTGGCATCGGTAAAGGAATCAGTGAAAAAGTTAAGAGCAGAGTATGGACATAAAAGAGTTACCTGAGGAAGGGCATCGGTGGCTTGCGCGACATCGGTTTCAGGGGGAAGAATGGGCTGTTCTTCGAGGGGGCCGATGTCGGCCGATGGAGTAGGGACAGTATCATCAGCAACCAGAGGACTTGGTGCTGAGAGGGGAGCAGTTGGAGAAGTCATCGGCTCAACGCTTGGAGGGACGTCAGAGGGGTGGTGAGGTTCTGGAGCCGATGGTTCAAGCTGAAAAAGGATTTGGTAAGATAAGATAAGAAAGTGGATGATAATAATAATAAGGCTTGGCGCATACCTGGGGGGACGAAGGAGCCGATGTGGTCTGGGGAGAAGATGGCGTCGTGGCAGCAACATCGGCATCGGTCTTCTGTTTCTTTGAGGAGGGACGATGCGCTAACTTCTTACGTTTTTGGCCCATCGGCCGAGGTGCCTTGAGAAGAGCCGATGGAGATGGAGCATCATGCCCTAAGTTTGGGGTGGCCGATGGAGGTTGATACTGGATCAGCCGACCGCTGTTGCTTGTTCTTGGGGGTTCAACGCTGGTAGCCTGCAAAATTAGAGGTGAGAGTTGGTTGAAGAAGGCGATTAAAGGTTGCAGGTGTTACCTCGTCTTCGGATTCAACATAGTCGGCGTCTAGACGGGAACAGTAACAGGCGGGTGCTAAGCAGAACAGATGTTTCTTCCATTCTGACCACCATCGGACAAAGAACTTGGTGTTGGCAGTGCAGATGAACACCTCGGTGGCAGCGCCTAGCAGGAGGGAGTCTGTCAAAGACCGCAGCCGATCATATTCCAGGGCGCTGCTGACTGTGCCTCGGGCTTGGAGTTTGTCGATGAAGAATAGGCCTATCGGGAGCTGACCAAGGCCAAATTGGCGAGAGCCGACTGATGGATGATAGAACTCATACGATGGTTGAGTTCGGCCCAGAGAAAAGCCGGTTGGCAGCAGACAAGGACTGATGGCCGATAGGAATATGGCTTTGGACTGATCATCATTCAGAGCTTTGAGTGGATCAAAGTTAGAGGGCATCTCGAATGATGATGCGTCATTGTACGCAAACCAAAGAGTGGCATCCCTGGTAAAGCCGTAATAAAACCCCTTGAACCACTGACTAACTTCAGCGGGGGTTATCTTGCCGCCAGAAAGGGCCGATGCAGCTTCGCCCATAGAGATGCATCGGCGGTAAACAGGGTCTTGATCTTCTGGGTAATCGGCCGGGAAGGATTGCTTGAGGAGAGAGGTTTCTAGGATAGCCTTGGAGGTATAGATATTGAGCCAGAGCTGAACAAACCACCAAGGACCCCCAATGTGGCCGACGGGCTGGCCAGCCGATAGCTTAGTTGCCACCTGGTGAAGTAGCTGGTAGGTGGCGCCAAGGAGATAGTGTCCCAACGGAATTTGTTTCCTATCGGCCAAGCACTCGGCCAGGCATTGCATATTGGTCGTCGGGCCGAGGGTTGCACCACCAAAGACGAACCGTTCCAACCACAAGTTCAGAAAAGCGACATGCTCCCGATCATCAACCGGTCCAGTTCCTTTGTTGTGGAGAGATATATACCTGGACCAGCCGCCGATGTTTTTTGTTTGAAGCTGGTGAGCAGGCTTGAACCGGAGTTTGAAGGGGTTGATGTAGCTTGTCGTATCCAGGCAGGTGAGCATGGTCACGTCCAGTAAAGTGGGGGTCATCGGCCCATGCCCAAACATGAAAGCATTAAGAGCATCAGACCAGTAGTATGAGGCCGATGCATGTAGGGACTCGTTCCTTTCCATGTCAGCCAGGGAGAGATTGATGCAGTGGCCGATGTGAGATTCTTCCCAATAGGTCCTCTTTACAGCCGATATCCTGAGGTACCAATCTCTCCATCCGGGCAGCTTACTCGGCCATGATCTGAAGCTGTTGGTCCAGTCACTGACCAACATAGTCGAGTTCTTGAAGGGAACGCGTTGAGTTTCGGCGACGATGGAATCGGTGGGATCTTCGCTGCCCATAGGGCCATGATAGAAAAAGCAGGGGTAATCGGCGGCCGGAATCAAGATCTGGGCTCTAAGATGCTACAGTAAACAAGAACACGACGAAGAACAGGTGAAGAACATAGCAGATCGGGTTCGTATATATTGCAGATTGGGGAAAAATAATCAGGTGAGAAGGTTACCTCAGGAATTGCAGATGCTGATGCCATCGCGGAAATAGGAGAAGTTGCAGGGATCGACGGACGGAGAGAAAGGTTGCAATGATTCGTCTGGATTCGCTAGAGCTTGGTGAGGATGTGGAAGATGAAGCGGTGGTGCTCTGGTGATGTGAAAGCGTAAAAAAGGCAAGAAGACGAAGCGTTTTATAGAGGTATGACAACCGAGCGGGAATCGAGGCCGTTGGCACTGTTTCAAACATTTATGGCAAGTGAGCTATCTTGGGCCGCCTTGGTATGGGAGAAATCTGGAGGCCCAAAGTGAGAATTTCGAAGTCCTATTGGAGAACTCCGAAATTGGGGGGCGATGTGTTAACGCACAAATTTGGTAAGGCCTTGCATCAGATTCGGTCAGGAACGATTGCAGTCGGTTAACAGAAGTTGGTTCAAGGAGCAGGCCGAGTCCGAGAAAAGAGCCGTGAAGACCGAATGTGCGTGGCAGTTAAATTGCTATATTAGGAAAAGGTTTATTCTTTTTAGGGAACCTGGCCTCGTGTCGGTCAGGACTAGTTTAGCGCGTTTTCTATTATAGATAGGAAAATCATATACCTGTCCTATAAGGACTCATGTAACTCGGGGTATATATACGTATCCCGGGGATCTTGTAAATCATCAACCACAGATCAATAAAAATTCGGCGCATCGCCAGCCCTTTTCGACGGATTCCTGCTTCTCGAGCGGGCTGCATGTTAAGGTCCGAATCCTGCAGAGAGTAGTCTCGTCACCCCGCTACCAATCGGCTAAGGACTTTCTCGGGATTAGGTCCGATATTCCTAGTCGGTTTATGTAGTCGCTTACCCACATATATTTACTTATCGTGGATGGCTGCACAGTCAGTTGACCTCATAGATTGATTGGTTATATCACATCACGCCTGCATAGATCGTATCGGCTTACTGGGAGCGATTTATCATCGGTTCGTGCTGCATCGTTGCGTCCCACTATGAACCGCTAGTGAAAGTCGCATCCGCTGCCATCGTTGGTGTGTGCAGGCGTTTTAATCGGCAGGCATAAGCGGTAAGTTATTTTCATCCACGCGCATCATATCTATCGACCTATGTGAGGCATTGTTATCATGTCGGTCTGTGCTGCAACGGTTGGGTCGATCACTAGGAACTATGATAATAGCTGACCCTTGATGAGCCGATGGTGTTTGTCATGGTCTGTTATCGGATGCTTAGCCCGATGAGTTATCTGTTATAAGCCGACGACATTTATTCATTATCTGTATTCTATACTCGTTTTGTTTCAGTAGTCAGCTAGGCTTATCAATTATTTATCATTTACGTTATTGCATACTTAGTATATTTGTTCTGCCTGCATTATTGTACAATCGGCTAAGTGGCTAGCCGATGGTGGTTTAGTCTTGCCGATCCAAGTACAAGTAGCAAGCGTCCCCGGGCACACCCAGGTGAGGCCCAGCATGCGTGGGTAAGGACAGTATGCCCGGGACAGCGGCGAAGATCCTGGGAGCTGATATTAAGCAAGGGCCCGAGCGAGGCACATCTTCATAGGGCAACAACCAGCAACACTAGATTATTGACCAGCTGAGGATCTATCTGATTTATTTATGCATTATACTTGCTTATTTTTATCAAGTTTATAGCCGGTTCTGTGAGACCCTTCGATGATCGGCTAGCTCGATTTGTTTGTTATTACGTTATTGCTCTTGCCGTCATCGGCCTTAGCCGATGTAAAATGCTGACAGTGTGCATGCGCCATCGGCTGATGGAAACGGGACTAGATCGGCTTCCAGCGATTGGCTCATTTGATTTAACATTCCTCCTTGTCAAACATGGTCAAATTGACTGGCCACGCCTACGAACCTCAAAAACTTTAGGGACCTGGCACTGGAGTGAAGCAAATCTCCCAGCCTATGTATTCGCGTGTCAACCCGACGCCGACGGCCCCCGGCGGGTTTTCGACGTCAACAGCTTCGTACCACTCCGACGCGACCAACAATGTTTAACCCATTCATACTCATATATGCGACCAACAAAGTATTAATTGTTCCGTGTTCTTTTGCAGTCCATCAAGTTTAGGTCTCACAAGTAGCCCCATATTCTTATTGCCGATACAAAACATCGACAGTTGGCGTGCTAGGTATGGGCATCGGTGAGATCATCTTCGACAAGCCTGATGGATTCAACCAATAGAGTCGACGGCATCAAGTTTTTCCCCGGGCAAATGATTAGCTTCGGGAGCCTCGACTTTATCGCCGACAAGTTCGGTGACCTCACCCTGTCCGACTCGAACTCGATCCGATTGGCCAGAAATCAAGCCGACTCCATGCCAGTCGGCCTACTCAACGCTACAGCAATCTTCGGCAACATGCTATAGTGATCCTCAAGATGCCCGGGTCTCGGGACAACTCTTTCTTTTGGTGTTCGACTCGGACTCGGCCTTGAGCCAGCCAAGATCGGGCTAAGAAAGGAGGAGATCGTCAATCTCCCGTTTGGACTCGGCAAACACCGAGGATATCCTCAATCAGCATAATGATGCGGCAAAAGCCCCGATCCTTGGAGTCCAACTTGGATACGGCCCAGAGCCACTCGAGGTTGGATCTAGGGAGGTCACAGTTGTCATTACCCCCATTAACTACTCTAATTCTGACTCTAAGTCGGACAGCAGTTCGGCTAGCTTCTCTCCGCCATGCGAAGTCTTCATGACGTCCAAGGGCTTAACACCCACTCAAGAGGCACGCCGACTACGTGAGCAGCAAGAAGAGGAGGCCCGCCGACTGCGAGAACAATAGGAGGAAGAACGAAGACCCCTGCACGCCGAGCATGACGCCTGCAATGACGATCTGCGTAGGGCTAGGCGGACTGCTCAACAACAAATCCTCCAAACCTGAGTCGGCGACCACGACGTTTTCGTAACTCCTCAACAGAATGTTGTGGCCGCTGCAACTCTACTGGATACACTCCAGTTTGGCCCTGATCACCAGGCCACCTCGACTATTGCAAGGATTAAAGCCATGATCACCGCTGCTGCATGTCAGCAGCATCAACAGTCGGGCGATACTCTCATACCGACCAACAGGTCGTCTTTCCCAATGGCGTTCTCATCTACCTCGACCCGACGCTGAGCGTCGGCTCTAGTCAGCCGCACACAGAGTCACGCCCCACGTTACTCGGCAACCACAATAACAACCAGAGGCCGACTACGACGTGATTTCCGGCAAGACATCAACGCACGGCGCCGCGAACGCGAGGAAGACGAGCGTCGCCGACTGGAAGACGAGAATAAGCACTTTGGCCTCCACCACGAGCGTCTCTCATCGCCGTAGTCAGAGTCAAGAGTCCTCATACAGATGAAGGAGTACCTTCGGCCTTCACCCCACGAGGTGCAACAAGTCAACTGCCAACAGGCTTCAAGCTGACTGGGAATTGAAACATACGATGGAAGACCAACCCCGAGTCCTGGCTCATAGTTTACACTTTGGCGATCCGAGCAGCTGGAGGAGATCACAAAGCCATGGCTAATGTAACGCCCAGAAATTCGCACCGAAATTCTGAACATTAATGTGTAATAAATCCCTGCCCAGGAAAGCCAGGGTACACAAACCAAGTTGCCATACAGAGTGTCTTACAAACAGAGTAAACTGTAAATTACATAAATGCAGCGGAAAAAGGTAAAACCGAGTTCTATAAACATCTGGCCAAGCAGCCGATTCCATTCCCACAAGGCACCTTGACGGCGGAGCCAGCCTATTTCACTCAGGATGATCTTCATTGTCGCGTCCTCCAACACTGGGGAGAAAATTGGAGCAAGGCTGAGTACCACCCACAGTACTCAACAAATCACACCCACAATATGCATATGCACAGGGTACAAAGATGGGATAGGGTTTATTTGCGGAAAAGCAGTTGCAAAAGGGAGTAGTTTCGCAAACTCATTGAAAAGTTGATTTAATTAACAATATTAATTCACCACTGATTAACGTTACACCACGTTAACCAGGGCCCAACCATCCAACTGATTGGACGCTAAACCACGTCACCAGTCTCCACTGATGAAACGCTACACCACGTTCACCAGACACCTCCGGGTACCGTTTACACCACGTTACCCGGGACTCCACTGATTAACGCTCACCCACGTTAACTAGTCACCACCGGACAACGTATCACGCTGACCTTTCAGCTTTTCCCGTGACCAACGCTAAACACGTTGACAGGCCGCGCTGATGGAAGTTACACCACGACCACCAGGCGAAACTGATGAGAGTTACACCACACTCCACCAGTTCTCCACCGATTAGCGTTAAACCACGCTAACCAGTACCACCCCGGTCAACTCAACCACGTCGACCGACTCAAACTTTCCACACATCCAGTTGATAAAACAGGATTAATTATCCAGGGTGAGACTAATCACGGTGAGTCTTGGCCATGTGCCCATTACCGCGGGCGCGGCTATTCGAATAGTTTTTACTCTGATCAGAGGTGTACAACTGTACCCAAGACACATGAACAGCCCCACACACGTTCCCGTGTGCCAGTACATCACCACGATGTCCCGTGCGAGGCTGTGACAGGACCGTTCACCGCAAAGGGCCCCTCCCTAACCATCCACACCACGCTGAGGTTGCACTGCCGACAGGGCACGCCATATTGGCCAGGCTACCCCCCTTGCCCCACGGTGAATCCGGCGCAGCCGATCAACCCTACCCCGGGCCGACCAACTCCATCACGCCACCCTCGCTTCTTCGGTGCCTAGGAGAGGAGAAGAAACGCTTCAAGCCCAGCCGTTGCCCACAGCTGGCTTGTGGCGAAGTACAGGAAGTTGCCCAAGTGGGTTGCCCGCGAACCGGTCCTTAATTGCCATGGGTGTGACAAGCAAACCATACACACCCACAGCCGCACCATTTAAGGTCAAAATGTTAGGAATTTAACAACACCTATCCAAGGTTCCATTTTTCCGACATCGAGTCGAATCATATAAAAAGACGATTATTTGTAATTCCCCCGCGTG
Source organism: Oryza meyeriana var. granulata (assembly GCA_003991445.1). NCBI lineage: Eukaryota > Viridiplantae > Streptophyta > Magnoliopsida > Poales > Poaceae > Oryza > Oryza meyeriana. The sequence continues at coordinate 296,574 of RYFJ01000563.1, forward strand.
AGCTATGTTGCTAAGCATGGTAAGCATCCTATGGGATTATATTCTACTCATATTATGACCCAGGTGACAAGGATTTAGTCATCAAAACTAAAAGGCTTCATCTGGACATTGTATAGGCAATACGAATCCACATGAATTATGAAATAATGCAGTTTATTTGCGTAACAAAACAATTTAACGAAAAATGGGTACAAATGATCAAAGTACAGTGCGACTTTGCCTTGCTCCGGTCAAGGTATTCGGCTACAATCTCGAAATAGCGCAGGCGAATTTACCGGCGTCGGATTCTACAACAAACAATGCATAAACAATTAAAAACAGTACATGGGGGTCAACAAACATGGGCTGAAAGTATTTTTAATGGATTCTTGGCATTTTTTTCTGGATTTAATGAAATTTGAATGACTTAATCGGAGTTCGCATGAAATAGTATATATTATTGATTTTACTGCTATTTCAGAGTGAATATAATTAGCCAGTGATTATGCGCATTAACCGATTAAAAAACGTCTACCGGAGAGGAGGGCGACATCATATGGGCCACAGAGGCGAGCGCACCACGTGGCGCCACCGCGGTCAACCACCGGGCGAGCGAGCGGGGCCCGATCTGCCACCCGCAGATCGGACGGCCCCGGGGAGCGGCGCCAAAGCAGCCGTCCCGAGCGGGAGCGGCGGCGCGCACTAGCGACCCGATGGTCGACGACGGCGACCACCCGGCGCGGCGGCGACCACCACAGAGGGCGGAAAGGAACGGGAAAACGAAAGGGGTTCTCAACCGCGGCTCGCGACGGCACGAAGACGACGGTGGCGACGGAAAAGCGGCGCGCCCTCGGGACGACGTCGGCGACGGAACTCCGACGGCGGGGAACGGGCGAGCAGGCGATTGCGAGGTGTCTAAGGATGAGGAGGACGGGAGAGGAGTAGAGCGGAGAAGTGACGCGGCGCGGCGGAATACCGGCCGGAAAGGAAACGGAGGGCGATACTCACCGTGCGCGCGGGCGAGGCGGTCCGGCGAGCTTCGGCTTCCACGGAGTGGCGGCCGAGATGCGGCGCGGTGCGGCGGAGGTGCAGGCGGTGGCGGAGTGGCCTGGCGGCGTCCGGAAACGCGGGCGAACGGCGCCGAGGCGGCGAAAAAACGGCGGAGAACGGTGCGCGGTGGCGACGGGGTTCTGGGGCACTGGAAAGCTCGGCGTGTTGGGGTAAAAGATGGAGGAGAGGGTGGAGATGGTTTATATACAGTCGGACGGGAGAGATCGAGGCCGAACGGCCCCAATCGCGCATGGGAGAGTGGACGGCGGCGTGGGCATCGTGTGCGAGATTCTCGGGAGAGAGGGGAGTGGGGACACCGGAGAACTCGGGGGAGTGGGGCGGACTCGGTCGCGACGTATTGAACGAAGTGGAGGGGCGCGGCGATGAGGCGGTAGGCGGCGCCGGATCGGACGGCTCCGGGGAATTTCCCCTCCGCCCGATTCGGACGGAGGAGGAAGATGAAGATGGCAGGCGGGCCCGGCCTGTCAGCGGGTGCGTGGGCGCGGGAGCTCGGCGCGAGGGGCGCGGGCCGCGAGAGGCCGAGGAGCTCGGGCGCGGGAGCTCGGGAGCGAGGGCACCGGCGCGGGCGCGAGGAGCGAGGGCGCGGCGCGAGGAGCGAGAGCAGAGGGCGCGAGGCACGGGCGCGAGCGCGAGGGCGCGACCGCGGGGCTCGGCGCGCGAGGAGGAAAAGGCGGGGAGGAAAAAGGACCCGGCCTGCGCACGGTGCTGGGCCGGCGGCCCGGCGATGGAGAAAAAGAGGAAATAGAGCAAACAGAAGGGAAAGAAAAGGAAAAAGATTTCCAGGACGATTTTAATTCCGATAAGCGTATTTGATTTATTAAAAATAGTTCCTGTGCTCTGTAAATTCCACTAAAAATCCAGTTAATGTGTTTTGGCACAGAGAATACAAGAAAAATATTCCCGGCCACGATAATTTATTATCTTGCATTTTACACCATCAATTAATTTCTCTAGCCATTTTTAAATTCCTTTTCTTAGGTATTTTCTCCGGTAAAGTTTCTGTGTGGCTAAACTCAGGGTGTGACAGCTAACTACCTCCCAGTCGCTCTAGCCGACTCGGAGAGGACATGGCTAACAGGACTTCCAAAAATGTCAATCAGCTCCTGGGGAGAACTCCGAGAACGCTTCATCGCCAACTTCCAAGGAACGTACGAGAGGCCATCTTCTGAATATGATCTATATCAGTTGCATCAAAGGAAGAACGAGTCTCTTAGTAATTTCATCAAGAAATTTTCTGAGAAGAGAAATTCAATCCCAATGATCAAGGACGAGGTCATCATCGCCGCCTTCCATAAGGGAGTTAGAGACACCCCGTTCATTGCCAAGTTTACTTGGAAACCTCCTTCTATCAAGGCTCCTTTTGACATGGCGAATAAATACGCCGACTCGGCCGACGCTGTTGTTGAGGCCCTCGATGACAAAAAGGCACCTCGATAGAAGGAGCGGAAGGACACCGATGACACGGCCTCGACTAAGGCTGGGAACCGCAAACGCAAGACGGACGACTTCATTGTGGCAGTCGGTCGCAACCGTCTTCGACCTCCTAGAACTGAAGATTATCAGAATGATAAGTGACATGCTCGGGGGCTCAAAAGCTCAAATGCAAGGATGGCATCCCCACTCCCAACTCATGCAATACCGAATAGCTAAGTCGCTTTCTGGTAAATATTTTTTCCTTTATATGATATTCTCATCTAAATAGGCCAGTAGGCAACTCACTTCCCTATGGTTTGACTCAGATATGGCTTAGTGCTAGTCGGGATCGGATATAGGGGGCTGAGATCGTCAATTCCTCACTCGGCCTCGCCAATGCCGCAGCCACTTACACCTTATAGGTGTACATACTGCGCATTTTCTGTTTTTGCTCTTAATGATTGCAAAAGTACTTGAGTAGCATAAATTCCGATCAGTGAAGCTTTGCTCCATGAAAGATGAACTCAAGTCACCCAATATGCGTGTTTGAGAAAGAGCCATGAGCCGACTCCCGACGCTAGGGGGCTATGACTAGTCGGGCAGAGTGTTTAAACGTAAGGGGTCAACTACTCGGGGAAATTAATATCAATAAGAGAAGGAACACATATTTACATCTATTGTAAAAATACATAAATTTTCTTCGGGTGATTGTTTTCTTCATTAGATGCTACTCATCTGATATGTTTATAATGCAGGGCCAGTTCCGGATACGCGTAACAGGAACTCAGGGCTACGAGCCTATCTCCTACGCTTGGGGGCTGGACCAGTCTGCCATGATACACTTGGAGTGCGACGCTTCAAGAATTACTTGGAATGCTCCACGAGAGCTATTGTCCGAGTACTCGCGCCAGTCGGGACTTGAATGCCACCTTTACTTTGGTACGCTCTACGTAGGCTACTAACTGACCTCCAGTGCCAGTCAAGGCTCGGGTACCACACTGCTGGGTAAGGTACGCCCTATGAGGGTCGCCAGTCGAATCCTATGCTAATGCAAGGTTTGGGTACCTTATTCTTATTGCCGATACAAAACATCAACACCTGTGATCACAACGATCACCCTTCGCTGCCCGTCCTGAGGTGCTTCTATTTGAAGCGGCCTGTTTCCTTCGGACTGGTGTCACACCCCGATGTGGTGCTGCCGTACAACAGTACCAAATAGGGCATGCCATAGGAAAACAGCGCGAATTGCCTTCCCGCAGAACCGCGATACCGATACCAGTCCCAAGACACAGCGCTGGTATCCACGGAATCAGACATGCGTCATTGCAGTACCTTAAATAAATACATAATTAAATAGACATATATCTTAACTTACGTTGCAGCTTCGGAGCAAGCCGGAGTAGCAACGAACAACATAGAGGCAGCGGCAGTAGCAGAATAGTGGACTAAGTCCCAACGCACAGGCAACGGCTGGGAACCAGGACAAAACCCTAATCTTCACTTCACTGCAACTCCAGCATCTAGCTCCCGGCGGAGAATTATATTTATACAACAAGGGTGAGTACTTACATACTCAGCAAGCCAGTGGAACTTAGGTGGTTGTTGCAGGCTTTAAAGAGAGACTGGTTATTTTATAAATCCATTTTGTTGAAATTTTTTAAATCTGCTAGTGTGTGCTTCTCAACAATCAGGACGAGGTGGGTCTCGTCCGATTGGAGTGAATGATGCATCAATCTTTATTTCTCTAGTTTTCACAATCTCAAGAATTCTCTTCAAACGGCTTCCCGAGCCAAAACATTTTTTTTCCGGACTTCCCAAGTCCTGCTGTCCACGACAGCCAAGCCATTTAATCGGACCTCCAGCTTCCTTGATGGCATTTTCTTCTCACAGTTCCCAAAACCACACACACAGTTTGCAAACAGGGTAAAATAAAACTACGCTAAGGAATCACCTCACATTCGTCCATGTTCGTGGGCACGGCTGTTCAAACAGTTTAGATCTCTGCAGAGGGGGTACACTTTACCCACATGACGCGGCTCACTCTAGCCACTAGCTCACACTAATCAAGCACGATCGGTGGCCTAGAGGTTTTCGCAACAAGGCGTTTTCCCAGCCCTCCCAGGTTACCCCATGCCAACTGGAGGGGTCCTCGAGATCAATCACAGGGTACGTCCACGACCATGCTATACCAGGAACCCAGGAGGCAACCCCGACGCCCTCCCGCATGATCCACAGTCCAATGACATGCAAGGCGTCCCTAAGAGTCTAGTTACTCAGCCAGGGGCTTCCCAATTCACCCATGTGGTTGTACTGTCATATGCTCGGATGAAATTCCTAAGGAATCGGTCCTTAATGCGACCACACAGGCATCAAACCCCACAATCGGCCTTGTGTCGCAAATCTCCATTTTTAAAATTCATTTTGCTTTCACAAGACACCAACCCAGGTGTCGGGTTTTCCAAACGTTTCGTAAAACCACGTTTTACCCAAGAAGTTGCCCAAATTTTGAGTTTAAAGGAGCGACTGTCCGTACTCGCACAATAGTGCATGAATAGCGAGGTGCGACAGTGGTGGTTACAAGGGAACATGGTATTTCAATCATCAAGGAAGGTATTTAATGCAGTAAAGTTGGGTAGGTCCACCGGTCTGACTTACAGACGGGACTCAACAGATCAGTGCACGCTTATCGATGCAAGATTTTGCAAATAAAATAATTTAAGTTCACATATGGGCTTGATTGATCATAGGTGACTTGCCTTGCTCTAGGTCTTCACGAGTCTTTGAGAAATCGCCGTGAAATCCGCTCCGAAACGAATTTCTGACGATTGTTTACTGTGAGCAAACAGACAAAATCTACACAAAGTCCAAGAAATAGGTCCTATTTAGTGCTAATAATAGTGCCATTAGCTAGATCTCAATTTTAGAAAATTATTGGAGTTGGAACGGAGTCAATTGGAGTTATGGAACTAATGATATAAATTTCCGAAGGTTAAATTGAATTTTTGGGAGGTGGAAAGGATTTAATTAATTTTCCAGGGAGAATATTCCAGGAATCTTTCCACTGTGACACTGCCAGTGGGACCTACTGACAGGCCTGGCCCATAGAGCAGAGGGAATAGAGAGAGTGGGCTGGGGAAGCAAGGCCCCACGGCCCATATGGCAGAGACCCAAGAAGGGAAAATGATTGTCCCACTGGCGGCTGGGGTCCGGCTGTCAGGGCCATTGGTTCACGGATCGGTTCGCGGTGGATTAGGATGACCGGGCCCACCTGCCAGTGACTTGTGGTCCATGGACCGAGAGGTCGGATGCAAGGGGTAGGGCCCATGCGTCAGCGACGGGGTCATGAGGTTCCGTCGAGGGACAGCGATAGGCGAGCCGGGAGGAGGAGACCACGGCGATGCGATTGAATGGCTCGAATCTGCGGATGGATGGGTGACAGCGGCAGGCGATGAGAGCCCGATGGCGGCGGCGAGAGAAAGAGAGGGACTAGGGAGGAAGGGGTGCCCATGGCGGCGCGGCGGACCGTGGACGTTTGCGGTGGCTGAGAGGGGGCTGAGGGGAGAGAGAGACGCCGAAGAGCCTACAGGGTGGTATACGTAGGGGATTTGACGGAGGGGCTCACCGGCAATGAAATTTTTTGAGGGTGAGGGAGTTCGGGGGGTGGGGAGGACAGCGTGGGAAACTTGGGGATTTCTTGATCCTGGTCGAGTAGAGACCGGCAAGGAGGAAGGGTCCGGAGCGGGCCAGCGTCCTCGGCGCGGGGCTCGATCGGACACGCGGCACTCCAAGATGGTGGAATGGCAGCGACGGAGCTCGGCCACGTCCTCGGGAAGACAAGCGACCGGCGATGCTCGAGACGTCCGAGGAGGGGAGGAGTCCGGGGTGAGAGGCGGTGTCGGCGGTGACAGAGGGCGCCCGTGCTTTGGGGGACGTACGACCAATGGCGCTCAGAGCAGTGGAGCGAAGGAAGGGAGGAATGGCTCTCGGGTAGGGCTTTTATAGGAGCAGAGGAGCTCGGCTAGAGCCTCCAATAATGGAGTCAATGATTGAGGGGGAGAGGTGAGAGGATTGGCGCGGCGGGGAACTCTCGTGCGGGCGGAGAATTTTACATCGACGGTGGCGATGCACTGGATGGGCGATGGCATGTATCGAGCAGCCAATTTTGAAGTAGGGGCGTGGGCTCGCAAGGTTTCAATGGGGACGACGATGACGCGGCGGGGCGGCTGGCTTTTGACCGGCTCAGCCCGGGACCGAGACGAAAAGAGTCGAGGAGAGAGACGGCGAAGAGGGGCGGCGAGGAGCTGTCCAAGAGTTGGCGGCTAGCGGCGTCAGTGGGGCCAGGCGCGGGGCCAAGGAGACATCGAGCGGTCACGCAGGATTTTGACCGAACGCCTTGCAGGCGTGAACGGGTGCAAGTCGGGGAAAACGGAGGTTGAAGACGATGCATAGTGGAGGGGTATCGGACGGCTAAGCAACGGGCAGGCCACACGGCGCGCATCCGGTGACTCAACGTGGCTCACGCGCGGCGCGGGCGTGTGAGGAGATTGGTGGGCGGACGAGCTGCACGCTGCCCACGTGGCAGCTATCCAGGGGGGTAGGCGCTCACACGATTTGGCAAGCGAGCAAGAGGATCGACGGCAGGCGCGTGACGTCCGGGCCACGTGGTGCCGATTCGCGCAGCGTGGCGACTCACGCGCGAGAGTGATGGGAGATCGACGGCGGCCAAGCGAGGGTGTGGGGCACATGGCGTGGATTGAGTAGGTGGCGGACGAGTGCCTCCGACGAGTGCCATCGGGTGGCTGCGAGTGGCATGCGCGGGGCACGTGGAGGCCATCTGTGGCTTGTGGTGGCTTGGTTTCACATACGGGCCTTGGGCCGAATGGAAGAGAGAGGGATGAAGGGAGGTGGCGGCCCAGTGATAACACTGTTCCTTTTTATTTTCTAGGGTTATTTTTGAAGGGCTATTTAGATACTTGCTTTGGGGATTTTGAATAACACACACACACACACACACACACACACACATATATATATATATATAGAGTTGGGCTACTGTGCTTTATAAAGCACAACCCCATTCCGTGCGGCGTACTCCTGTCCGTTGGATGGGTTGCTAAAATTCGCACTGCGCTCAAATGATGGATTGACGGATCGCTCTCTTCAGATGTAACGGCGCACTCATTCGCGACGCTCTGGCCCTTTCGACTCTACACACACACAGTAGTCATCGACCTTATCCTCTTCTCCTGAAGTCGATGCCGCCGCCATCTTCCTCCGCCACCGCTCGCTGATGACGCGCCGCCTCCGCCCGCCCTAGCCGCTGACGCCGCCGGTGAGTATCGCCACCACCTGCGCCGTCTCCCCTCCTCACCCTCGCCTGCGTCCTGCTTTGCTCGCCAAACCGTCACCTCTTGTTTCGCCGGCCGATGCCACCGCCAGGCTCGCCTCCTCTGCACCGCCGCCTGGCCGTGGCCGAGGCAGCCGACCGGCGGTAGAGCCTGCTTCCTCCTTAGTGACATGGACATGTAGGCGCCTGCTTCCCCCTCAGTGACATGGACATGTAGGCCCCATGGCTGAAAAAGTTCCCCCTGATCTACGCCATTGGATTTCCTAGATTTAATCTCAGCCATAGGATTTCTTTAGTCCAATCTTGCCACATCACCTTGCCACGTCAGCCCTAGATCTCGCCCTGTCAACACCACATCATCATCACATCGTCTAATCTGGTACACGTGTCGCCACATGGCGTCCATCATGAACCATCTCACTGACCAGTGGGTCCGCTCCTTTTTCCTTAAGAAAAATAATTCAATTTTTGAATTTAAATTTCAAAGAATATTCTTGGAATATTCCTTTTTCTTTTCTCCTGGGATTTTCTTTGTTTCCAATCTTCCGGAGTTCATATCTCATCCATCCGGACTCCGATTCAACCCGTTCTTTTTCCTAAATTCTTTTGAAATCAAGCCCTACCTCCCGGTTCAGTTGGTTATTTTAATTCATGTTATTTAGGCTGTTTTCTTGTTATTTATTTGTTTCTCGTTTAGCAATCTACTGGCGATCCGAAAGAACACATCAAATCTATAGGATAACAATCATAAGTGTTAGTTTAGTTGATTTTTTTTTATGTTTCTCATTACCAGTATAACCTCTAAATATGCTGATATGGTTGGAAAAAGCATAGAAAAAGAAGTTGAAATATGCTCTATGCTCTGTGGTTGTTGATTTTGAAGCAGTAGACTCGGTTCTGGGTTTTTAATTTTTACACTTATTCTTGGATTTCTCTAGGGTAGACTCAGTTCTGGATTTTTAATTTTTTTGTGAATTTTTTTGGTTGTATTAGTATTGGTTGCTGCAGTTTTACTTATTGTTTCTATATGTTCTATTTGAAATATAAAAGTGCTAATAAAAATTAGTTTGCTTACTATCAAACAGATGGATGGAAATGATCCTTATATTGACTGTTAGGAAAATTTTCTGGGTTTAGAAGAGACACAAAGATATTAGGAAGACGGAAAAGATGAAGAGGAACAAACATATAAGGAAGGAGTTATTACAGGTGACAAAATGGAACCATATGTTGGCATGGAGTTTGCAACGGCTGATGAGGCATACCACTTCTACAACACATATGCTTGTAATGTAGGATTTGGCATTAGGAAAAGCAGCCAGGCAAGATCAAGGGTAGGTTTGTCATCGGTTAAGTTTGTTTGCAACAAAGAAGGATTTTCTAAGAGACAACTAGATGAGAAAAAGAAGTTGGAATCCGAATTATGTTTGCAAAAAACACCAGAAAAAGAACATTGTTATAGTAGAACTGGTTGCAAAGCTGGCCTTCAAATAAGGCTAGTAAATGGAGTGGTTTGGAAGGTGTCAATTTTCGACAAGGAACATAACCACGAGCTTATTGGTTCTCCATCAAAGAAACGAAACATTCGATCACAAAAATTTTTGAGCTTAGAAGATAAGGAGATAATATTGGATTTGAATTCTCAAAATATAGGTTCCTCACAAATACTAGGTTATCTCGCTAAAAAAAATGGTGGAAAGGAAAATATTACTCTAAAGCAAAAGGATGTGAGTAATCAAATTGCAATGGAGAACAAAAAGCTTATTGGGGTAGATGTGAAAACAACATTGGAATATTTTCGAAAGAAGCAACAAGAAGACCCAGAGTTCTTTTTTGAAGTTGATGCTGATGAGAATGGTGTAGTGCAACAGATTTTTTGGGTTGATGGCCGGGCTCGAAGGACATTTTTAGAAATTGGAGATGTGGTTACATTCGACAGGACATACAATACTAATAAGTACAAAATGCCATTAGCTCCATTCATTGGGCCTAATCACCATCGACAATCAATTTTTTATGGTATGGCGCTTATTAGATCTGAGAAAGTTAGAAATTTCTCTTGGTTGTTTGAAACATGGTTGAAGGCTATGTATGGAAAGCATCCAACAACGATCATTATAGACCAAGATCCTGCCATGAGAGTGGCTATCAAGAAGATATTTCCAACCACAACTCATCGGTGTTGTCAATGGCACGTGATGCGAAAAGCAAGGGAGCATCTTGTGAAACAGTATAGTTCAATAGATGGATTTGAGAAGAAGCTGAAAGCTGTGATTAATCATAGCCTTATAGTTTCAGATTTCGAGGATTCGTGGAAAATGCTGATTGAAAAGAATGGGCTTGCAGATCATAACCACTTAAATGTCATGTTCAAATTAGCTCCAGAATGGGTACTAGCGTACTTTCGTGGTATCTTTTTTGCAGATATGAGCACCACTCAACGTAGCGAAAGCATGAATGCAATGATGAAATTATGGTTGAGCAGTCATACCTCCATTTATCAATTTGCGCAGAAAATTGATGATATGATTGAGAGAATTTGGCACAAAGAAAGTGATGAGGATATCAAGAGTATGAATAAATCTCCTCAGTTGTGGTCCCATTATGAGCTAGAGAAACAAGCTCGTGAAGTTTACACAAGACAGAACTTTAGGTTGTTCAAGGAGATACTCAAAGAAAGTACTCTAGGCAGTGTCATTGAGATTGAAAAAGGTACTCTTTATTGTGTGGCAATAAAAAAAATCCTCTTTTCAAAGATTAGGTTCCTAAATCATATGTTGTTGAGGTTGACAAGAAAAATGAGATGTTCTCTTGCAATTGCAAAGGATTCGAGTTTGAAGGATTTCTTTGCCAATATGCCATTAAGGTTATGATTCATTTGGAGGTTGAACATTTACCTAAGAATTACATTTTAAAGAGATGGTGTAAGAATGCCAATGCTAATGCAAAGAAATCTATTGGGGAGAGAAGCTTGGAATTGGGCCAAACAAAGGCACTTCGGTCTTTTAGAAAGACTAGCCTACAATTAGTGTGAAAAAAGTTGGAAGACATGGCATGTATATCACCTAATGCCTTTGCATATGTAAAATCTAGTATTTTACAACTAACAGAAGATGTAAGGCCTATGGTTGGAGTTGTACCGAACCAAGAAGATAGAATATCTCAAGAATCTGTTGGTGAAGAGTGCCAAGAAGGGAGTAATAATAGTGCATTATATATTGATCCTCCAATCTCGTCATGTAAGGGAAGGAAGAAAAGACCTGCGCGCTTTAAACCACCCGTCGAGTTAAATGTAAGACAACGACGCACTTGTAGTTATTGCCATGCTAAGGAGGCTCATAATATCAGAACTTGCCCTAAGGTAGTTTTTATTTGACTTTTTTTTATGCTTGCAGCCATTATATTTTTGGGTAAAGCTTGCTGCCATGAGATTTTTATTATGAGCTTATTTTTTTATTCTTAGCGCTTGAGGGATCTCGCTAAGGGAAAAAACAAAATTGAAGAAGAAGATCAAGGATCCAGTGATGACGAACATTCCAACTGAATGGTACTTTTATATTTATAAAGTACTTGTATTTACATACCATCAGCTAAAATGCTTGTCATTTCAGAAGTACTTGTATTCTCTGTTTTTTATGCTTCATGTTATTTTTTTGTCCTATATTAATATTCTTTTTCTGAATTTTCTGACAGGCCTACCCAGAGTATAGAAATGCTTTCTTATACCTTTCTTAGATGCACTGGCAAAGAAGACATTATTGTTCCCATGCTTTCTGAATTTTCTGGTATGTATTCAGGCTCTTGTGTTATATTCTTATCTTTTTTCATGGTTAATGACTCAATTGACCATTTCACTTCACAGTCATTGACTCAGTTACTTTTGAATATTTTGATTTTTAATTGCAGCAACCAGCACCTTTGCTCATACCTTGGACCAGCAAAGTATGGAGGATGATACCCTAAGTGCTTTTTTGAAGTTTAGTTTTTGATGCTACCGTGACTTTCATGTAATTGCTTTTTTGCAAGTTTTGTTTTTAAAGATACTGTGACTTTTATGCTATCTTGCAAGTTAAATGCTACTGTTAGTTTCATACTTTTGTTTTTAATGATACTGCGTCTTTGCTTTTTTGAAGTTTAAATGCTTTTACAGTGTAAGTTCTTTTAAATATACTGTGACTTTAATGATACTGCATCTTTACTTCAGCGAAATAAACCATGTAACCTATGTAATTGTTTTTTATTTTTCAGTTTCAGAGAATCATAATATCATTTGTCACACTGTTTTTCATTTTTCAGCTCTGAAAATAACCATGTAAATTAATAACAGATAGTTGGAAAGGCCCCATCTTTCAACTATTAGTCGAATTTTATCAATGTTCTCAGTCAAGGCAAATTTAATCAAAAACAGTATGACAAATGAAACACACTATTTTAACTCTTAGTCAAATATAAAATCCCTAATACAATTTCCATAAAAAATCATACATTGTTGAAAACCTTCTTTGTTGTTCTCATCAAAAATCAGGGAGAACTTTTCAGCCATAGGGCCTACATGTCCATGTCACTAAGGGGGAAGCAGGCTCTACCGCCGGTTGGCTGCCTCGGCCACGGCCAGGCGGCGGCGCAAAGGAGGCGAGCCTGGCGGCGGCGTCAGCCGGCGAAACAGGGGCGACGGTTCAGCGGGCAAAGCAGGATGCCAGGCGGGGCGAGGAGGGGAGACGGCGCAGGTGGCGGCGATCACTCACCGGCGGCGTCAGCGGCTAGGACGGGCGGAGGCGGTGCGTCATCGGCGAGCGGTGGCGGAGGAAGATGGCGGCGGTGTCGGCTTCAGGAGAAGAGGATAAGGTCGACGACTACTGTGTGTGTGTAGAGTCGAAAGGGCCAGAGTGTCACGAATGAGTGCGCCGTTACATTTGAAGAGAGCGATCCGTCAATCCATCATCTGAGTGCAGTGCGAATTTTAGCAACCCATCTAACGGACAGGAGTATGCCGCACGGAATGGGGCTATGCTTTATAAAGCACAGTAGCCCAACTCTATATATATATATATATATATATATATATATATATATATACATATATAACTCAGGAAAAATCTAAGGAATAAGGGGGCGAGTCCAGAGGAGAATTTTTGTAAAATTGTGTCAGGATTTTTGAGGATAATTCGAGAGGGCTCAAGAAGAGGAATCTTCCAAGAGTGATTGGGATTCGTAGTGGTGAACGATTTTCCAAATTCAAATTCGAATTTTGAATTTGTTGATAGCTGGCACAGATTTTTGTGGACAAATCAAGGGAAGGAAGATCCTAAGGATTTTAGAGGCATAGAGGTGGAGGGTGGTTACATGGATATATACATGCTTATATATATATATATATATATATATATTCATGTTGAGGGAAGAATTTCAGATAGGGGTTTCAGGGGGGAAAAACAAAGGATTTATGGAGAGGATTCAAAAGGGTATACTATTAGAGTTCCGATTCGATTTTTCGGAGCGGATATTGAAACGAGAGTTTGGAATATCGGTTCAGACATCGAAGCAGAGGTTTCTCAAGGGAGAAACCGAGGGATTTGTCTTTAGGGTCTCAGGAGCGGAGTTTGAATACGGCGATTCGAACTCAGAGGTGATTTTTGGAACGGGGGATTTTTGAGAGGAGGGATTTCGAGATCAAGGCAGAGAGACAAATTGAGATCCATGGCACAACTTACGGTACAACACACAAAGAGGCGAAATTTTCACGGGTAATTTTTAGCAAAATATTGTTTAACGTCTCGCTAAAAGCGGGCCATTACAACTGGTCTGCGGCTTTGCCTGGGGTGGTCTCTTGTCGAGGATGGCCCTGGTCCCCTCGCCCAGTGCTCCCCGAATGCTGGATGTTTCTGCACTGCTCGGTGGTATGTGAAGCTTTGTTGTGGAAGGCACAGAACTTGTCCTTCTCCTTCCCTCTTCAGTTTCTTTTTCACCGATCCACCTTGCGAGCATTTGAAGTTTTGCCGAAGGGTGTTCAATTCTTCGACAGTCATGACTTCTTTGCCCTTTTCGTCCCGGAATTTCTTCCAGGCCGATTGCAGGCGTTGCGAAGATGTCGGCCTAGTCTGCACCACGCCCACCAAGCCTTGAGCACCTTCCTGGTTGAGTTCAGTTTGGATCTCATTCCTTCTTTTGGTGTCTTCTTCGCCGCTTGCGTAGACATCAATGATGCGAAACAACTCGTCCATCGTTTTTGGCTGCTTTCTTGTTATCTTTTCAGTGAGGGGGCTTGTGAGGAGACTGGTCGAGGCGACATTGATGACCGATGTTTCGGTTATATCTTGCACTTGGCATCTCACTTGAGAGAATCTTTGGATGTACTTGCGGATGGATTCTCCTGGCTTTTGCCTGATACTGAAGAGCTCTTGTTGGGTCTTTGGCTCCTGGTAGGTGCCCCGAAAGTTGGTGACGAAGACATCGCGCAGCTGCTCCCAGGAGTATATGCTGCTTGGTGGCAGGTTGAAGTACCACGACCGCGTGAAGCCATCCAACGCGAGGTGTATGACCTTCGCCTTGGTGTTCTCATTACCGTGGGCTACTTTGATCGCTGACTCATAGATGAACAAGAACTCGCTGGGGTCCGAATCACCCGCGTATTTGGCGATTGAAGGGTTCTTGAATTGGGGTGGGATTGGGTGGCTTTTAAGCCCCCAGCTCAGCGGTGACTTCTTATCATTCACCGGCGCGGTGTGCAGCGAAGGCGCCGGTGAAGGAGTGATGCTGGGGTAAGGAACCCTGAAGATTGGCAAAGCTTACGCCGGCTGGGCCGGGTGATGATGCGTGACGGCGGGGGCCGTCCATCCCCCTACAAGAGGGGTGGCTTCGACGGGCGGTGGCGAAGGAACTATACCTTGCCACCTGGCGCCCAGCTGCTAGAGTAGAGCTTGCAGCTACGCTTGGATGGACGGCGTCAGCCCAGCTGCCGAAGGAGGTTGGGGAGGCCGCTACACTGGTGTAGACTACACCAAGCTTGGGGCCGGCGAAGGAGCTGCTACCGGAGCCGTCGGCCGCGGTGCCATCACAGGGGGCGCTTGGGGCTGGACGAAGCCTGTTGTGGCCGGTTACTAGATCATGAAGGTGTTGTGGGCCCAAGGCCCTAGGAAGGACGGAGCAGGCGGAGGTTGCGCTTGGTGGAGTGTGAACGCTTGGGTGGACGTGGCCGGAGCTTGATGGAGTTCGAAGGCCTAGGTAGACGAGGCCGGAGCTTGGAGTCCCAAGGCCTAGGTAGACGAGGCCGGAGCTTGGTGGAGTCCAAAGCTTGAGACTGCGCTTGCAACAGCTGCTGCTGCTCCTACATCTGGCGAAGCATGTCTTGTAGCCTCTGGACGCTATCCTTCATGGCCTCGTATTCTGCTCTCGGTACCGCCACGGCATCTTCGTTCCCACCCGGTACAACCACGGGAGTCGAAGGTGCTCCCTCTTCGACCTGCTCCTCCTGTGCTTCGACCTGTGGGTCTTTGGGTTGATCGACTTCTGCGTCTCCGTATTGGCGTGGGGCTGCTCGCCGCCTCGTCGACTTCCTCTTCGGAGGCATCTTGTCTTCGGCTTCTCACCTAGGGGTGGGTTCCACACGAACGATGCCAACTATTGTCGAAGAACAACAGTGGGAATTGAGAGTGGACTGTAGTAGTAAATCCCTTGTACTGATCTCAAAAACCTTGCCATTACAGTGGCCTAGGTGCCTATTTGTAGGCCTAGGAGTAAACTACATGCTCTAGGGTTTCATTTACAGGTGGTATTACATCGTAGCCCCTTGATAGGGACAGCTACAAGGGTAGTTTTGTCTTTTCTTGACTGTAGGGTCCTTGATGGGCTATTGGGCCGTCACGTGGGCCGGTGAGGCCCTTATCTAGGCCGGGCCCTCGGTGGGCCCTTGGCCTTTTCAGCCATCTCTTGTTAGTCAGGACGGCTGCCACAAGGTTCTGCCCGCGGGGCCGCCTCTTCAGCCTTCCTGGGGCCTTCGCCCACGACCCTTCGTCTTCACTGAGCATACTGCGATCTTCGCCTTCGAGCTGGGCCCTTCGCCTTCATGCCTTCGGTCTTGAGCTACCGAAGGGGCTTCGTTAGGTGGCTTCGGTCTTGAGCCTTCCAAAAGGGGGACGGTCCGAAGGGGTTGTGGCCTACCTCCAACACATATCATCATTGGGTTAGCCAGCTTTTCTACCCTTATTCTATTCTTTCCCGCAAAACTCATAGACAAGAATGAATGAGTAGCACTAGAATCAAAAAGTACTATGGCAAGAACGGAGTTAACAGGGAACATACCCAAAACCATATCTGGAGCGGCTTGAGCTTCCTTGGCTGTGACATGGTTGACTCGAGTCTTGGGCATATTGGGGTTGTTCTACCCTGGCACTGCTGGCCTTGGTCCCTACCGCTTGGGCTTCTAGCACAGGTTCGAGAAATGCCCTGGTTTGTTGCAGTTGTAGCACACCAGGGTCTTGCCTCCTTGTTCCTTCTTAACCGGTTGACTCTGAGCAGGTGTAGAAACTGGCCGAGAAGGAGGACGATTTCCCCAACATTGCCTCCAATGTTGTTGTTGTAGAACTGGCGCTACGAGCGAGGTGCAGCTAATGACCCTCCCGGGTGAGTCTGAGGGGGTCCCGCCACACGCGGCCTCTGGCTACTAGACTGTTGAGCTTGAATGCTAGCAATCTTGCGCTTCCTCTGTTCCATCTGATTGTGTTTATCTTCCTGTTGAATGGCCTTGTCGATGAGCTTCTGAAAGTCTGAGTAATCCCCTGAGATCAGTTGGACCGAGGGTTCATCATTTAATCCATCCAGAAACTTCTCCTGTCGTTCGGCATCTGTGCTAACATCTTCTGGTGCGTAATGGGCAAGATGGTTGAACTCGTCGAGGAACTCGATCACTGACCGGTTTCCTTGGTTAAGTGCCCGGAACTCCCTCTTCTTCAGGGCCATCACCCCCCGGGAATGTGCGTCTTTTTGAAGGCAGCGGTGAACTCAGCCCAAGTGATAGGCTGATTGTCGGTTTTGTTAGCGCGAAAATGGTCCCACCACTTTGACGCAGGGCCGTGCAACTGATGAGAAGCAAATGAGATCCTCTCCTAGTCTGTGCACTGTAATAGGTCCAGTTTCTTCTCGATGGCATGCAGCCAATCCCCAGCTTCCATGGGATTAGTTTTGCTAAAGAAGGTAGGAGGCCTCACTCGCAGAAACTCTGCAAGCTTGTTCTGGGGTGGAGAAGGAGGTGCTTGCTGATGTCCTTGATTCTGTTCTGCATCTGTTGGAACATCATGTTCATGAGCTAAGTTTGGTTTGCCAAGACTTGGGCAATGGTGAGGTTGTCATCCGGAGGTGGCGGTTCGTTGGGTGCACCTCCGCGGTTGTTGTTTCCGGTGTTGCCATCCTAGTTACTGCCATTACGTGTATTCACCATCTGTAAGGATTAGAACAAAGACGAGAAAAGGAAAAAGGGCCCTTAGGATGGATACATATTGCTTCAACTTCCACTTATATTGATTTGAACTAAATGATTAACATTTATGTATTTTAAAACTCACACCAACAGGAAACCCCTAACCTAAGCAGTTACATCACCACCCTCTAACATAAATTGCTAACGAAACCCCACACACACAAGTATCTCCTAAGCAAACAACTGCTAACACAATGCTCTAAGGTAACTCCTACTGAGGTGCTACTAAGGAGCTTCTCAACGGAGCGAAGGGCTTCTTCTTGCATCAGAGTTGTACTCAGTTTCCTCTTCATCATCTTGGGTATCCCTCCACTCCACTTCAGAATGGGTGCGAGTTCCATTGTCTCCTAATCTCTCTGAAGGTGAACTGGCTTCTGACTCCTCCGAGTCTTCTTCTGCATCATCAGCATAAGCCACCAGTGGAACTACCCTGAGTAGGACCTGATCATTCAGCAAACGGGTCCTTGCTGCTAACTGAATCTGTGGTGGAAGATGAACCCTCTTCCTTGTAGTGGTGCGGATCTTGGCTCCTCCAGGGGGTGCTTCTCCTTTGGCCAAAGCCAGCTCTCTCTTCAAGCGATCCACTTGGTTTTGCAGCCTGCAGATCTTGGTGCGGTTCTCGTTCTCCCGTTCATGAGCTGCGATCACCACCTCCGCATGAGCGTTGTCCATAGCACTTAGCATCCTTACAAAACGTTGCGTAGTTGCACTGTTCTCTGCTCCCAGATTCTGGTAGCTGCCGTACTCATCATTGTGGGTTCTTGAAGGGTGGTAGTGGTAAGCGGTGTTCCTCAAGCGAGCGACGTAGCGGTGACGAAGTTCTCCAATGGCTTCCAATGCCACCTCTTGACATGCATGCTCGAAGTTCCTTCCTTCGGCTCCGAAGATCATGGATGGGACTCCTTCTTGCCCACTTGAAATTGTTAGACGAACACGGCACTTCTCTTCACATGGGTTGTGAGTGACTTGTCTGTCCTCTGGGGCTGGATTATATCCTATGGTGAAGGCCATGTCGCATAGCTCCTTGACGAATCCACCAACTCCAAACAGATGCACTGGCTCTCGGTTTGCCATCTATAGAGCATGAAAGGAAGATTATTGATTTTAACTAAGTTAAAAGAACAAGTTTGATTTAAATAAAGAGGAAAAAGAGAAGGTTTTTCTAAAGGCGGAAAAGGTAAAATCATATATTCATAATTAGTACAGTAATGGATGTACAGTACTAATTACAAGAACGGTGAGATAAATTTGCACAGTTAAATCGATAGAGGGTTTCCAAGATTTTTTTTTTAAGAGAGGAAGTTAACTAAACCAAAAGATTTTTTTTATCTACTGTTAACTTCCCTAATTATAAGAGAAAGAGGAGAGGACAGTTCTAATTTTTAAAATCTTTTTCAGAAGGCTCTTAGGGGTACCAAGGGGCTTATCCTACGATCAAGGTGGCTCTGGTACCAACTTGTCACATCTGGAATTTTCATCCAAAATTCAGGTGCTTTATTGTGTGTAAATCCTTGTCCAAGAGTCAATCGACGCACACATAACAAAGTTGATAACAAAGTTATTGTTTACATAACGAAAGTATTTATTACAGAGGTGAATGGCACCTCTCAAAATAATAAAGTCCTCCAAGAAGTCTTTCTAGCTGTAGTACTCCTCTGATGATGATTGTTAATTGCAAGGTGGGTACATAAAATACTCCGTAAGCCACACAGCAAATATGCAAGTGCATAGGATAGCAAAGGATGGCATAATATGGCTCTAGTTGCATAAATAGTATTTAACAAAGCATTTAAGAGAGTAATAAAACATTAATCATTAAACAATATTGATCAACACTATACCGCTCACCAAAACAGTATAGGCCCAACCACTCCAACCCAGAGCTAACCATGTTCCATCATTCATTAATCAATTAAAGTAGTGTGAGACTAATCATAGAAAATATTGCTAGGCTCGCTCTTAATCGCTGGCATGGCTATTCAAATAGTTTTACTCTGGCCAGAGGTGTACAAATTTACCCACAAGAGACAACCCTATAACACATCACTGTGCTCCTTAATACCACCATGGTACCTCGAAAACGAGGTGTGACAGGACTATTCGCATAACATGTCCAACAGAAAACAACCGGCCAAGTCCCCAGTAGAGGTGGCCCAACCTCCAGGCTAGAGAAACTCTTGGCTCCCATTTATGGACTTATTGGCACTGCCATTGTGGATTTATTGACACTACCACCTATGAACTAACACACTATGGTGTCTCCTGCTGGAATATGCTATACTACAAGCCCAGCCGTTGTCCATTCTAGCTTGTGGTTAGTACGGCAAATGCTTTGCAACAAGTAGTCCACAAACCAGTCCTTAATTGTCATGAGTATTGCTAGCAACATAAACCAACCTAGTGCTCACAATCCACCATTTAGTCAAGTTTTAGTGGACCATTAAGTTATCCTCACACGACCACAGTCGTGACTGAGTCATCATTTCATGTGATCTAAATAAGTGTAATCAGAATTTAAATGACAGCCCATAAGTTATTCAACAGTTTTTCAAGGCACGGTTAAGCAGGATCCTAGAGTTATTCTAGCTAACCAATAAATTAAGCTAGCTAGTCATATTTGTCCCATAGGTACAATGATAGGTACTCAAATCAACAAGGCCATAATCAAGGATAAAGGTTTCCCTTCCAAATGACATTATGAAAATAGGTGCATAGTTGAAGAAAAACGTAGCTTAAAACATAGGTACAATATGCTCAAAGGTATTGAGGAATCTGTGTGACTTGCCTTGCTACTCTGCACACGCTTCCGAACTCTCCTCAAGAAATCCCAGCTCTTCCAGAATGCCGGCGGCTAAAGGCAATAAACAAAAATGAGCGAAATAGTATATAAGAACATATCAACAGTACAATATTATATTTTTATTAGGTAGATCTTGATTTTTAATGAATTTTGCAAGTTGAATCACCCCAAACGGAGTTCGGATGAATTAGTTATGAATTTTAGAAGTTTAAACCCTTTTATAGCCTATTAAAAAGATTTAAACCGATTTATGACGTCATTTATGAATTATTTTAATTTGGGAAAAGGGATTTATGGCGTTAGCGCCGAGTCAACAGGCGGCTGACACCTGGACCCCACCCGTTAGAGAGAGGAGAGGCTCGGGTCCATGGTGGACTGAGTCTCCCGAGGCCAGAGAGGATTCAACAGCTTAGATTAAAAGGGATTTAATCGGACGGCACAGATTGATCGAGGGTTTTGAGTTAGATCGGAGGGTCGAGATCTAATCTAACCTAGATCGAATGGCTACGATCTAATCTATGGAGCCAACGACTGAGATCACTCCTGAATAGATCGGCCGGCAACGCTTAGGTGGCGCTGAGCTGGCATCCTACGCGGCGGACACGTCGACATAGCAACGGCAGCGATGGCGGCGGCTCGGGTACCGATGGTCGTCGGTGATTGACGGCACGGTAGAGCGCGACAAAGACAGGGATGTATATAGGGGAACGTGGTAAACCTTACTGAGGGTAGAACATCGGCGAACGGCGACGAGGTTGACCGGCATTGAGCTTTTGGCGGCATGAAGGTTTGGGTCCTCGGCGACGAAGGGGCTCCGGTGGTCTCCGGTGGCTGGGGGATATTGGCCTTGCTTCCTCGCGCTCCGGCGAAGCTAACAAAAGCGGCAGAGAGCGCTGGCGATGACTAGGGCGACAGCGGCGCTAAACTGGAGCTCGGCGGTGACGGCGGAGCGAAAAGCTCTCAATGCTAGGGCACGGGCGACGAGGACTTGCTAGGGTTGAGGCAGAAAGAGAGAGAGGGGCGTCGGGAGGTGCTATTTATAGCGGTGGGGAGAAGAGATCGGCTCGGATACGGCGGTGCGGCGGATTAGGTTATCTCTCGGAGTCCCAAAGCTTCATGAGTCCGTATCGACGTCGATTCCTATGATCTCACGCCGCGATTCTTGTG
Organism: Oryza meyeriana var. granulata; assembly: GCA_003991445.1. Lineage (NCBI taxonomy): Eukaryota > Viridiplantae > Streptophyta > Magnoliopsida > Poales > Poaceae > Oryza > Oryza meyeriana. Next base: position 317,823 of record RYFJ01000563.1, read on the forward strand.
GGGAAATGGGGAGGAGATCTTGGGGATCAAAACCCCTCAACCAATTTTGGATTTGGCTGCACACGGAGACGAGATTCAGCTCAGATTCGGCGGTGGCCACTGTGCTGAGTCAGACTCCAGCCTGGCAAGACGTAGACGACGACCCGAAAGGTGGGGCCCACTTATCGGCGAAAGAAAGAAAGAGGATGGGCCTCCTGGGCCGCTTGCGCTCGCGCGTGGGGAGGGCGAGGGGGAGAGAGAGGGTGGGCCGAATTCGGCCCAGAGGCTGAGAAGGGGTTTTCATTTTGTTTTTCTTTTATTTAAATGCTATGAAGTTTATTTAATTCACCAAAAATACTTTTCTTGCTCAAATAAATCCTTGAAAAATTCAAGAGATAGATAATTAAGCAAAGTATTTTCTAAAATTACTTCCAGGCCCACTTTTGTTAAGATTTTTCTCTGTTTTTATTGTTTTCACACCTTGAGGTTTTTTAAATTAATTTCTAAATTTCTTTTTTCATAATTATTTAAATTTGGTAAATTTCAGGGTGTTACATCAAGGGAGAGAGAAAACAAGGGGATTTTTGGAGGAGATTCAAAGGGAATTATTTTAGGGTTCCGATTCGAATCTTTGGAACGGATACTGAACAGAGATTTTTGAAAGAGAAGATCGGGGAATCCACCGTTAGGGTTTTTAGAAGTGAACTCAGATACGACGATTCAAACTTGAAGAGATTACTTTAGAATGGAGGTTTTTGAGAGGTCGGATTTTGGGATACAGAGACAAGTGAACAACTGAGATCCATGGCATAACTTATGACACAACACACACAGAGATCAAAATTTTTACGGATAGATTTTAACAAAATATCTTATAACGTCTCGCTGAAAGCGGGGCGTTACAGAAGCACACACTTAGCCGATTTAATATATTTCGAATAAAATCGGTTACAAAATATCCAATCCCTCTTTGGTGCCTGCAACAACCACCTAAGTTCCCTTGACTTGCTGAGTACGTGAGTACTCACCCTTGCTCTATATATATAGTTCTCTGTTGGGAGCTGGAGTTGCGGTGAAGTGAAGACTAGGGTTTCGTCCTGGTTCCTAGCCGTTGCCTGTGTGCTAGGACTTAGTACGTAATTCTGTTGCTGCAGCTGCCTTTATACTACTCGTTGTTGTCTTCGACTTACTCCGAAGCTACAACGTAAGTTAAGGTATATGTGTATATTTTAATTAAGGTTTGCGATGATGCATATTTAATTTTCGTGGATACCAGTGCTGTGTCTTGGAACTGGTATCGTGGTTGTGCAGGGAAGTAGTTCACGCTGTTTTTCTGCGGCACGCCCTATTTGATGCCGTGGTACGGTGATACCAGATCGGGTTGTGAAAGATAGGTGGAGAAAGGAGAGGAGAGAGAAGGAGAAAATTTGAGTACTTTAAGCTGGAGGTAGGAGATAAATACTTTAAGATTTGGGCGGACACGTGTCAATCAGAAGGAAAGTCTTTTCATCCGGACAAAGAACTGAGGTCCCGCCTAATTTTCTTCCGTAGATAACATATTGATCAGCTTTGTAGAAATGTGCAGGCTTCTGCATGCATGCATGTGGTCATGATCAACAAACGTCGATCTCTGTGGACTTTGAACCCAGTCGGCGGACGCGTGGGTACATACGGGCCACGTGTTATGCATTAGCCACTTACTATCAAGTATGTCTGGCTAGCTAGCTAGCTAACGCTGTGAACAAATAGTATGCCAAATTCGTACCATTTTGTTTATTAATTTATTGAAGACAAACAGTTTCTCCTATAGACTGCACATACAGTACATTAGACTGTACAATTGTGCATACTTGGACTCGAGCTGAACACATGTTGTTATATATCCGAGCCGATTATATAAAACACTTGAATTTTGTTTTTTGGTAACTGTAAGAATTGATTTTTTATGAATAAATTTCATATAATACTGGTATTACAGTTCAAGTTGCAAAAGAAAAAAAGAACACCGAGATAAAGAACACCGAGATTTTGGCATGTAATGTATCATAGACTATAGGTATTACTGTTTTATAGTTTTCACAGAATTACACCATCAGCCAAACATATATTATTGTAGCAATATAAAAAAACATATATACATACATACATATATATATATATATATATATATATATATATATATATATATATATATATATATATGGGATACGATTAATTAAAGAAAAATTGATCAATGTTGTGGTTTTATAAAACTTTAAAACCATAATATCTAAAGTTATGTGACACTTCTAAATTAAAGCCACAATGGTTTATGCAGCTTAATCCATATATCCAGTGTAGTGTAAAATTTGTTTTTTTTAAATTTTGTATTCTCTCATTAATATGGAATATATGACGTTTGACTTCTTACACAATTTTGAAGTTTAATTTTAACCATAATTTAGTTTTAGATTACATTTATAAAACCTAGTAGTTTATGACATTATATAGTATTTTTAAGGCGAATCTACAAATTCCATTTCTATATTTTAAACTAAGCATGTTTACAAGTTTATAAAATATAGTTGTTGATAACTAAAGTTTTAAAAGTTTAACCGAGTTTTGTTATAAACGTTATATTCATCGCCGGAATGAGTAACTGTATAGGACTCCCTGTTCACTAGTATCATTGAGCTAACGCACGTTGACTGCGTACTATCCTCCCGAGCAATAATTAAAAGGGTTGAAACATGAAAGATACCCACCTTTTTCATCTTGAGAAGTCAAAACAAAAATGGTGATTCTAGAAGTGACTTATCAGCTTAATTTGACTCATATATGTCGTGTCATCTCAAAACGTACTTTCACTCTTAAAATAAGTTCATCTTTTTGTCCATCTCATTTATCCTATAAATAGTTTATCTTTAGAGCAATTAATACATTAGATTTTGTTAAAGTAAGAAACAAATAAATTAGAGTTTACTAAAGTAAGGAATAAGTGCATTGAGTTTATTAAAGTGGAGGATAAGTGCATTGAAGTTTAGCAAAGTGAATGAAATTTTAATTTTTTAGCTTTGTATTGATATGTGTAAAATAGGCTAAAGATAAATTTATTTTAGGACGGAATCAGTAGTTCTCAGGAAATTAAGAACTGAACTTTTTAACATTAACATCATTAATAAGAGACAAATTCCACTGCCCTTTATTCCATGACACATGCATGCATAAAGTACAGACGCACAAGTACTGTATTACGTACGTTACGTATCAGTTACCCACTGACCGGTCGTAATAAGTACATATCCCAGGTAAGTATAGAGCAAACGAAGACTACAGAATACACGTATACGTACAACTTAACCACACATATTAACAATCATTGCGTACTGCGCAACCTTGCAAAGAACACGCGCTCGTGTTCTCTCCAAGATCAATGTACGCAAGTTCATACAAAGTTACAACCAGGTAGACACACATATATACGCATGCATGCGTTTTATTGATGAAATTCACGAACCGACTACGTACGTACGTATAGGTACGACGCATCGACCGGTGATCGATCAGTTGTGCACCTCCCCCTCCGGGCGGTACATGGGCTCCGGGACCTCGTCGGCGGTGGCGCAGCAGCGACAACCACGGTAGTAGCCGCGGCCGCAGCAGCCCCACCGGCAATAGCCGCCGCCACGGCCAGGGTAGCCACCACCGCCGCGGCCTGGGTAGCCGCCTCCGCCGTGGCCAGGGTAGCCGCCTCGTCCACCGTGGTATGCGTCCTTAGTCTCCTCTGCATCGATCAATACGCAACACAATTAACTAACTGCAGTTTCTTACGAGAATGATTCTAACTCTGATCATGCTAATTGGTTGAATTAAATGAGTCTAATGATGTGGTAGCTAGCTCACGAGTTTCTTCGGCAGTCGCGACGAAGAAAGCAGCGGCGAGCAGGAGAGCGAACACCAGTAAAGCCTTGGATGCCATGCCTGATCGACGACCGCTCAATCGATCTTCTTCTCACTGGCAAGCTAGCTGGCTGCTGTGTGATGAGAAGCTATGCATGCGAACCATCCGTATTTATAGGCAGGAGGAGGTTGAGCTGAGCTGAGCTGAGCTGAGCTTGCAAGCTACTAGGTCACTGTTTGCCGGTGGAGTAGAAAGGAGCAATATTGCAAGTTGGCCGTCTCGACAGCGGCCGATAGGTGGTCGTCGGGATGCAAGCACGCAGGTCACGAACGTTAGCGGTTGGGAAATGTACAGCATTAAACGTCGATCGTCCGGCATGCAAGTGTGTCTCGAAATCGCGATCGCGCAATTTGTAAACGCGCCTCAGCGTGCGTTCGATAGTAAGCTTGATTGGGCTACTTTTTTTCTTGGTTTTTATTAGTACGTTTTTTAAACTGTTAAATAATATTTTTATGTAAAAATTTTTTTATATAGAAATTTCTTTAAAAAATTAAATAAATTTATTTTTTTAATTTATAAAAATTAAAATTTAATTAATTATATGTTAATAATTTATTTTGTTTTAAGTGCGCTAAAAATCTTAGACAAATAGCCATCTTGGAACGCAGCCTCAGTCCAATTTTGACTTTGGCAGCAGCGTGCAAATATATGGGCAGCCAATTAATCAGGCAATTACTCCACGCCAGTTGACAGAGTAGCTCAGTATGCATTGAATGCAAATCGATCGATCTGTCCATCGTTGACAACACCCTCCGGATAAGGGCATCGTTGACAACACCCTCCGGATAAGGGTATGTACAACGGGCGTTGTTTTTTCGTCTCCTCCTTAAACATTTTGTAAAAAACTTTCTTCGCGTGCTCAGCGACAGCGTTCCCGTCGCCTCGCGAGGCGACGCGGGAGGGCTCGTGCTCCCAAGCATCGACGACGGCCAAACACGTGTTGTACCTGGCCTCGTCTCCTCCGGTCGGCGACGAGCGGATCCCACGCGGCGCTCGTTAGCTGGTACGCATGAAATGGTACCCCGCGAAATCCTTCCCGCGGAATCCCTTCCCCAAACGTTCCCTCTTCATCTATTTGACTGGCTTCCTGTCTTCCTCCGTCGGTCTCATCCCAGGATGGTTAACGGCGGCGGGCTCCGTGGCGGCTCCACTGTGGGGCGAGGGCGCGACGGCCGCGGCGTCTCCGCTACGGGGCGTGGGCGCGACGGCTCCGCTACGGGGCGTGGGCACGACGGCGGCGCCGTCCGCGGTGGCTCCGCTGCGGGGCTAGGGCGCAACGGCGGCGGCTTCTGCGGCGGCACCGCTGCGGGGCTAGGTCGCCTCGGCGGCGGCTCCGATGCAGGCCGAGGGCACGACGGCGGCGGCGTCCACGGCGGCTCCGATGCAGGCGGCACCGACTCGACAGCAGGGCAGTGCGGGGGCGGCTCCAGGGCTGTCACGGTGTCCGGTGTTGCCTTCTCGAGCGGCTCGTCGTCAATGTTCCCATTTCCTCCTCAGCCTGGATCTTGGTGGGAAGCTGGCAATGATCCCATTTCTCCTGCGTTTAGGTGTTCATCTCTGTTGGATCCTTCCAGGTACTATCGATTTCTTCTTTGTTTCCCTTGATTAGGGTCAAGATTTAGGCATACACTTGAAATATGATTTGTGTGCTTGCTGTTCTTGATTAGAGCCATAACTGTGATAGTTATATGTGCTAAAATAGGAACAATTTATACCATCTCACTGCACAATGTATTGTTTACTTGTTGACACCAAAATTTGGTACGGTTCATTACCATGTTCGGTTAAGGAAAGAAGCCATATTAGCCAATGGGAGCTAATCCAGGAGAAGCCGGATTCAGGAAGGAATCGTGAAGACCACGACATGGCAGTTGTCGGCGAAACGGGAATGGGGGTCCCACATTCTGCGGGGACGCGTGGGTCTTCGGCCACGTCAGCTTCCCCGGGGGCCTGGATTCTGCACAGGAGACGGCCAGCTACGGCCGCCGTTACGCTAAGTGCTCGGGGCCCGGGCATCGCCCGGGCCCGGATGCGCCTTCCCCGGATGCGTCGCAAGACCGTTCGCATCCCACTAGCTCGGGCCCGGGTCTCGCCCCCGTGCCCGGGTCCCATCTCGCCCTCGGGCCCGGGTCTTGTCCCCGGTCCCGGGGAGCTCCGTGCCCGGGGTGTCGCCCCCGGGCCCACCTGGTTCCGGCAGCGGAGACAGGCTCTGCCAAGACAGACCCGACAGCCGCCCGCAGCAGCCAGGCGGCAAGACGACCAGACAACCGCCCGCAGCAGCCGGGCGGCAAGACGACCAGATGTGCTCTGCACAGCCGCCCTCAGCAGGCGGACAGCGGCGACTAGACGTCCCTCTGGCGCGGCGCGGCAGGCGGCGGCGTGCGTACGAGCGACAAAGGCAGATGGTAGCCAGCTCTCTCATCGATCTCGGCACTGTGGAGTCCCCTTCGCTGATAAAAGGAGGGTCCATGCCAATGGAAAAGGGCAGCTTAGGTTGAGCCCGGTTCTCCTTCTTCTTCCCCGGCAACGGCGCCAAGACTTAGCTCCCAAGCTACTCCCGTTCGCTCCCGGCTAGCTCCTGAGCGCCCTGAGTCTCCTTGTAACAGCAAATACCTTCATCTCCCACACAGCAAAGCATACACAGCAAAGCCATGCCCTGAGGCCCCTGACGAGGGCCCCGAAGAGGAGTCCTCACGCTCCGCGTCACGGCGGGACAGGAGGAAGCGCCAGAAGGACGAGGCGGCCGCCGAGAAATTCATCTTGGCAGCCACGGGCGGCCCCCAGGGCGGCGTCGCCCGCGGGGACGACAGAGGTGGCAAGCGACGAAGGGCCGCGCGTGCACCGCCTCCGGCAGCAACTGCCCGGAGATGGTGCACCGTCCACGAGACGGACTCGCACGACCTCACAGAGTGCCGTGCCGTCCAGAACTTGGTCGAGCAGGCCAAGAAGTTCCGGCAGGAGCGGTAGCAGCCAGAGACCGATCGAGGTGGTTCGGACGGTCCGAACCCTTGGCGGACCATCCGAATCCCGCTCCCGATCCGGAACAGCTTCACCAGGGCACGAGTACCCGGACAACATCGCTTGGCAATAGCGGGTCCGGGGAAGTCGCCCCGACATGGTCCATATCCTTACCCGGGCCCCCGTGCCCGGGCACATATCGACCATACATATCAAATCACATTTCAGTCCGGGGCCCTAGGTCCCGGGCACATATTCGAGCCGAGGCACGGATTCCCGAATCCGCGCCCCGGGCCCGACACCGAGGAGGCCGAACCAGGGCAGCCTCACCAAGGCAAGTGCGAGCCTAGGAACGCGACGCTCAGAATAGGGCGCGATAGCCCGGACAGCACCGCCCCGGCGAGAATGCATCCGGAAGGTCGTCTCACAATCCATATTCAAGCCCGGGTCCCCGGATCCCGGCATATATCAAACCATATTTCAGTCCGGGGCCCTCGGGTCCCGGACACATATCTTCCGCATGACAGCCGGGGCCCCCGGGTCCCGAGCACATGCCTCATCCCGGTCTCGAGGCTCGCAAGGAAAGCTGAGCCCGAGCTCCGTCCCTAGCACATCAAGCGTCTTCACAAATCTATCTGTAAAGACATCCTGTAAGTTACGGTGAGCCCGGGCCAGCGCTGGATTTCTCCAAAAACTCAGCGCTGGCCGGGGCCCCCATTTATATACACTTTACATAAGCGGCATTTTTAATTTCTCTCCCGGACTCGTTCCCTTCGTCTTTTTCCATGTGTTGCGTTTGGGGCAGTCTCACCCCCTGGGGGCATGATCGGGCCGCGCCCGAACGGCGGCTGGATTATGCGCAAAACCCAGCCACCGTACGGGCGCGACCACGAGGACGCCTTCGGGAGGTGGTTGACGCCACGGCCCGTAGCATGGGATGGACGAAGGAACGAACCGAATGCTCTCAAAATTCACCATGTGCAGATGAGACCCACCTCTGGCAGGCTTCCCAGACCTCAACGCGGGCTGCGACGTCCGGCCCGGCCAGCTCCTCCCCGACGACTAGCGCCGAGGCGCCGAGTGCTTCTCTGGCTGGCGACCCCCGGCACGTCGAGCGGTCTGTCCCCGCGGCCTCGCTGCGCCCGGGGGCACGGAGGGCCCCCGAGCCCGGAAGCCGGAGCCAGGAAGACGGACTTAACCGTTCCGGGGACCGGGTCCCCGGGGCGGGCAACCATTGTGCTCGCTGCCCCTGGGGACTAGGCTCCCGGGGCAGGCGGTCACGCCCGGGCCCGGAAGACAAACTTAGGTGCTACGGCCATCCGCGATAGCTGGCGCCCGGAATCGGACGGTGCCTACTACGCGGCGTTCCCGGGCCCAGGACGACAAGAAACCAACAGCAGCAGACATGAGCAATTTCCGGGATCGCCGCGGTTTCCTCGCGTACGGTGGTCTCATACTCCCGGGTCGCGAGCCGGCCTCGCAGGCCTGGACGCGATCCTCCCGGGAGAGTGTTTCCTTCCCCCGCGCCCCCATCTCGAACCAGGCGCGGGAAGCCTCGTCGGCGGCGGATCTGGCGGTGGCCTCCAATCGAACGACGTGCCTCTCCGCTGCCTCGATCTCCAGCCGGCAGGTCGCCGCAAAGACCTCGGTGGCAACCGTACGGGCGGTGAGCTGCCACATCGCCATCTCGGTCGCTGCCCGCCCGCTCTCGATATCCGCCCGGACCCGGGTGGACTCCCGCCGCTCCCGTCGGGCTGCCGCCTGCACTTGCCGGCGGCGATCGTCATCTGCCCCAGCGCGGAGTGTAGCGTCGCGTGTCCGCACGCCGCTCATGTGCGCCGAGCAACAAGAAGTACCGAGGTCCGCTCCCCCCTTTGCGGGAGACGGGGGCCCTGGCATTCCCCTCTTCTTCGACTGCAAGGATGGGAATACGCATGGTCCGATCCCTCGGTGGACGGTCCGATCACAGGGGTTCGGACTGTCCGATCCTTAGGCGGATGGACCGAATCCGGCCCCCAGGTCCCGGGAACATATCGGTTCCCGGATAGCACCGTCTTCCCGAGAGCGGTCCGGGGAAGTCATTGCGATTCATTTCGTCTTCCAGCCCAGGCCCCCAGGTTCCGGGCACATACCCGCCGCATTCATCCCGGGGCCTCCAGGTCCCGGGCACATATCTGTTCCCAGCGAAGAAGTCATTAAGCCTAGCAAGTCGCCAAGCTCCACCAGCTCATGACAAACTAGGAGCACCCCGCGTCCCCTCGTTTCTTCAGGATGTGGCCCTGTTCCTATCCGGAGCTGGTCCCGGCCGAGCAACAGGGCCAGGGGCCACTGTCGGCGAAACGGGAATGGGGGTCCCACATTCTGCGGGGACGCGTGGGTCTTCGGCCACGTCAGCTTCCCCGGGGGCCTGGATTCTGCATAGGAGACAGCCAGCTACGGCCGCCGTTACGCTAAGTGCTCGGGGCCCGGGCATCGCCCGGGCCCGGATGCGCCTTCCCCCGATGCGTCGCAAGACCGTTCGCATCCCACTAGCTCAGGCCCGGGTCTCGCCCCCGTGCCCGGGTCCCGTCTAGCTCGGGCCCGGGTCTTGCCCCCGTGCCCGGGTCCCATCTTACCCTCGGGCCTGGGTCTCGTCCCCGGTCCCAGGGAGCTCCGTGCCCGGGGTGTCGCCCCCGGGCCCACCTAGTTCCGGTAGCGGAGACAGGCTTTACCAAGATAGACCCGACAGCCGCTCGCAGCAGCCAGGCGGCAAGACGACCAGACAGCCACCCGCAGCAGCCGAGCGGCAAGACGACCAGATGTGCTCTGCACAGCCGCCCTTAGTAGGCGGACAACGGCGACTAGATGTCCCTCCGGTGTGGCGCGGCAGGCGGCGGCGTGCGTACGAGCGACAAAGGTAGATGGTAGCCAGCTCTCTCATCGATCTCGGCACTGTGGAGTCCCCTTCGCTGATAAAGGGAGGGTCCATGCCAATGGAAAAGGGCAGCTTAGGTTGAGCCCGGTTCTCCTTCTTCTTCCCCGGCAACGGCGCCAAGACTTAGCTCCCAAGCTGCTCCCGTTCGCTCCCGGCTAGCTCCTGAGCGCCCTGAGTCTCCTCGTAACAGCAAATACCTTCATCTCCCACACAGCAAAGCATACATAGGAGTAGGGTGTTACGCCACCGTGCGGCCCGAACCTGTCTACGCCTCCTGTCTGTCCTTCACGCTATCGTCGGGATTTGGACGGTCCAATCCTTGAACGGACGGTCCGAACACCACTGTCTCTCAGCCCGGGCCCCTGGCACCCGAGCATCGATCTATCCATTGATCCATCGGACGCCGCATTCGCCTGAGAACAGCTCCCCTGGCCGAACCTCAAAAGGGGGGTCTCTCGACTTCCCGCCGTCGAGGTCTCATCCTCCGACAGCAGTCAATTACCTTATCTATTAATTAGGTAGTTTTAATACTTTTTAGATAAACCTGATCTCGTGTCTGATCAGGACTTGTAATTTTCCTTTTCTAGATAGGAAACTCCTGTTTCGTGTCCGATCAGGACTGTAGCAAACTCGGGGAATAAATACGTATGCCCGGGGACCTTGTAAACGATCTCCACGATCAATACAAATTCGGCGCATCGCCACCCTCTTCAACGGGTTCTTGCTTCTCGAGCCGGGCTGCATCGGTTAGGTCCGAACTCCTGCGAGAGGGTAAGTCTCGTTACCCCGGCTACCTATCGGCTAGGGCTTCCTCTGTTAAGTCCGATATTCTAGTCGATCTATGGTAGTCGGCTTACCACGGTGTATCTGCTCTGTCTACGGCTGCATCGGTTTGGTTCGATCTCTTAGGCCGATCAGGTATATCACATCACGCGTGCATAGTTTTCATCGGTTTACTGGGGATAGTTTATCCTCAGTTTGTGCTACATCGGTTGGGTCCGACCTACTAAACTAAGCGATAAGTTGTTCCTGCTAGGCCGATGGTTTCTGTGCAAGCGTCTTATTGGAATGTATAGCCGATAAGTTATCATATACATCACGATTGCATTAGATCTATCGGCTCATCGAGGTTCTTTTATCATTGTTAATCTGTGCTGCATTTGTTAAGTTTGAACTACTAGATTGATAGTGATAGATTTATCCTTGCTGAGTCGATGGGTTTTATGCGATGTTCTATCGGAGTGCTTAGCCGATAGGTTATCTTTACTATATAAAGCCGACTGCATTGTCTTGATAATTATTGTGTCTATCTGCTCTACCATCGGCTTCCAACCGATGTTTACATGTTTTTTCTGGCAGTCGGCTAGTTGGTATACTTATATTATCATCGGCTTTTCGGCCGATGTACATGTTATATTGGTAGTCGGGCAATCGGCTGGTTTATTATTATCATCAAGCACATGCCGATTTATTTATTTATATCGTCATCGGTTTCTTAGCCGATACACAAGTGCTATTGGTAGTCAGACACAAGGACTCGGGCGCGGGCACAAGCAAGGACCCGGGCGCGAGCACGGACGAGAACCCGGGCGCGGGCACAGGCAACTGCATCAAGGGAAGCCGGTACACAAGAGATAACAGCAATCGGCTGGAAGGAGTCTGCATCGGCTTTCTGGCCGATTGGATCAAGGGTCTAACTTTTTTCTCCTTGTCAATTACTGGGTCAAATTGACTGGCACGCCTATGAACCTCGAAGATTTAGAACCTACACTGGAGCTAAGCAGATCTCCTAGGCCTTTGCGTGTCTCTAGGCGCTGAACCAGATCATCGGCTCGTTCCCGGTGATTTTCGGCATCAACACGTTTTTGGCACGCCCAGTGGGACACAACCCTTTAACATGGTTGGAAAGGAGGTCAGCACAGACAACATAATCCCAGTCACAATGGAAGACTTGACCGAAGAACAAAGACAACAAGTGGAGTAGAACCTTGCTGTGTTTCAGAAGCTTTGTCTAGAATCCTTCGGTATGACAGATCAAGGGCTGATTCAGAAGTCACAATTACCAAGACCTGTTCTGGTTGATGAATCGAGCCATACATCGCCGGTAAATTCACAGAAGCAACTTCAAGAGATGGTTAATGAAGCAGTTCACCATGCATTGATCGATCAATCTGGGATGTTGGTGAACACATTACAGAGCTTGATCAAGAAGGCGGTGGAGCCGATTCAACTGGCTGGGGGGCAACAAGATGGAAATCCTCAAGGATATTGTCAGAATACATACTATGGGGGGCATCGACAAAGTCATCCAGGAGTTGTCCCTGAGTACAATTATCAGAGAGAATATCAGAGGCAGAATCGGCTACCAACTCCACCTCTGCATTATCACGATGAAGATCCAAGGGAAGAAGATTGGACAGCAAGAATCACAGAGGTGGTGAGAGAACAATTCGGTCTAAGACCGAAGAAGGAAACATTCATGTATCGGCCTCCATATCCAGATTGGTTTGATAGAATTCCATTGCCGCGCCGATACAGAGTACTAGACTTCTCCAAATTCTCAGGGCAAGATGATGTATCTACAGTGGAGCATGTCAGTCGATTCTTGACTCAGTGTGGGGAGGCATCGGCTGAAGAAGCTTTGAGAGTTAGATTGTTCCCACTGTCGTTATCCGGATCGGCCTTCACATGGTTCTCTTCGTTACCACCAAATTCAGTTTGGGGTTGGGCCGATTTGGAGAAGCAATTCCACAAATATTTCTTTACTAGGATTCAGGAGATGAGCTTAATAGATTTAACATCGGTAATGCAGAAGCCGGATGAATCAGTCGTAGAGTATATCCAGAGATTTCATGATGTCAGAAGCCGATGTTATAGTTTAAGTCTGGATGATGCACAACTGGCCGAGTTAGCATTCCAAGGTTTGTTGGCTCCGATCAAGGAAAAATTTTCATCAGAAGACTTCGAGAGCCTAGCACACCTAGTACAGAAGGTATCGGCTCATGAAAGCCGATTTCAAGAGGCCATGGAGGAATTGCTGAGGCCCAAACAGAAGAATTTCGAAGTTTGATAACAAACTCCGAAATTGGGGGGCATGTGTTGACACCAAAATTTGGTACGGTTCATTACCATGTTCGGTTAAGGAAAGAAGCCATATTAGCCAATGGGAGCTAATCCAGGAGAAGCCGGATTCAGGAAGGAATCGTGAAGTCCACGACATGGCCATCAATTACCTTATCTATTAATTAGGTAGTTTTAATACTTTTTAGATAAACCTAATCTCGTGTCTGATCAGGACTTGTAATTTTCCTTTTCTAGATAGGAAACTCCTGTTTCGTGTCCGATCAGGACTGTAGCAAACTCGGGGTATAAATACTGTAGAAGGATGAAACCTCGACGGCGGGAAGTCTGGAGACCCCCCCTTTGAGATTCGGCCAGGGGAGTTGTTCTCAGGCGACTGCGACGTCCGGTGGAAAAAGGATGGTTCGATGGATGGCACACAAGCGAGACAGGAGGAGGTAGACAGGTTCGGGCCACACGGAGGCATAATACCCTACTCCTGTGTGTTCGCTATTTGTGGAGGATGAATGTGGTTACAAGGTGAACCCCGGGGTGCTCGGAAGCTAGCCCAGGGACTTGAGGAGCTCAGGCTTCAGCTGTCTACGGCCGGAGCTGAACCTTCTAAGGCGGGGGCGCCAGCTTCAGTTCGTCCCCCTTCGCCTGAGGCATGGATTCTCCTTTTATAAGTCAAGGGAGTCCACAGTGCCAGTACATGGAGAGAGTGATTTTCTGGTGAGTTCTTCTGTTGCCACGTCCGCCAGCGACGCCCACGCCGTTGTTGGAGGAACGTCTAGTCGCTCACGCCCGCCTGCTGTGCCCATGCCGGAGTAGGTGCTGCACGTCTGATCATCACGTCGTCGGGCTGCTATGGGCAGCTGGAGCGTGGAGATGGGACGCGCACGTCTCTGCTGCCGGAGTGTGGAAAAACAAAGGCCCGTTAGTCAAAAAGCCTCTGACTGCACAGGGAGAGAGCTGCTCGGAGGCCGCGAGAGTCCACGCATGGGCGACAGGCGGGACGTGCCCGTCGCCCCGCCATTAATGCGGGTGGTTGGAGAGAGCTGGTCCGAGCCCGTCGGGGACCGATATGTGGGACCCGGGCCCGGGGAGCGAGGCCCGGGCACGGGAAGTCCCCGGGACGCGGGGCCCGAGGAGGTGGAGTCCCGGGACCGGGCGTTGGGGTCTGGGGGATGGTTCCCGGGACCGGGCGCCGGGGTCCGGGAGAACAGGGAGAGCCGTCGTCGCGACTTGGTTTGGGGAGTGCGCACCCGGGCCGAGGTAGTGCTCGCGCCCAGGTACTCAGCGGGAATGCGGCCGTAGCCGGCCTTCTCTTGCGCGGAACATGGCCCCGGGGGAATTGTCGTGGCCGAAGACCCACATGTCCCCGGCGACTGTGGGGACCCCCAGTCCCGTTTCGCCGACAGTGGCCCCTGGCCCTATTGCTCGGCCGGAACCGCTCCGGGCAGGAACAGGGCCACGTCTTTGAAGAAACGAGGGGACGCGGGGACCGTCTGGTTCGTCTTGAGCTGCTGGAGCTTGGTGACTTGCTGCGTTCACCGGACTTGTTTGCCAGGAACGGATATGGGCCCGGGACCCGGGGGCCCCGGCTGTAATATGGTGGACATGTGCCCGGGACCCAAAGACCCGAGCCAAAAATATGGATGGATCGGGACGATTTCCCCGGCTCGCACTCGCCAGGGCGATGCTGTCCGGGTAAATCTCGTCCCATCTGGTTGTGAAAATGTTGAGGAAGCCGTGCTGGATTGTGAGGAGGTGCGGGAAGCCATGGCCGAGGCCGCTACAACGGAGACAGGGTTCCTCGTCCGTGGCGAGCACCTTGTGGAGCCGATGTCCGACGAATCCGAGGAAGACGCCAGTCCCCTTCTGGCACCGCCCCTGGCCGTCTTTAGGGGCCCGGGGCCCTCCATGCCTCCGAGCGCTGCCGACCCGGGGAGCGCAGCGAGGCCACGGGAAAGGGCTGGTTTGACAGGAGACGATATTAGGTGGCAGACAGCCATGATCGCCCGCGCCGTCGCCGAGTGTAGTGGTCAGCATTGGGGTCGCGGCGGCCACGCCGGAGCGGGCCGTCGCGAAACCTGCTGATGTCCCCGCTGCCGAGGAAGATCGGGATGCCGAGGTAATGTGGCCCGCGAATGCGTCCCGGGACCGACGTGCGGGCGGCCGCCGCGAGGCGTCCGGCGAGTACGCGCCCGGGCCCGGGCAGTGCTCAGGCCCGGGTACTTGGCGGGAAACGGTGGGGCCCACCCTTTTTTTTGTCGAAGTAGATGGCGATGGCCGCCGACCAAGTGCAGGCGGCAGCCCGACGGTAGCGGCGGGAGTCCGCCCGGTTCCGGGCTGATCTCCAGAGCGGCCGGGCAGTGATCGCAAGGGTGATGCAACGGCCCGCCACCCAATCTGCTGCCGACGGGGTCTCCCACACCCTGTTCGAGATGGGTGCCCGGGAGAAGGAAATATCCTCCCGGGAGGAAGGCGTCTGGGCCCAAGAGGCCCAGCTCGCCCCCCGGGAGTCTGAGTTCACCCGGCGCAAGGAAGCCGCGGTGGTCCGCGGGGAGGCGTGCTGTCGACTTCGAGGCCGTGGCCAGCGGGGCCGCGTCAAGCGGCTCCCCGCCATCGGTGAGAGTCGGCTGAGGTTGTTGTTGATTTCCCGGGGGCGAGAACGTCGAGTGCCAGGCGCCGTCTGACACCGAGCGCCAGCAGCCGTGAGCGGCTGCTGCGCCCAAGTCCTTCTTCCGGGCCCTGGCATAGCTGTCCGCCCCGGGAGCTCGGTCCATGGGATGGTTAAGTGCGTCTAGCGGGCCCGGGTGCCCTCCATGCCCCCGAGCGCTACTGGTCCCCGCCGCCCCGGGAGCTCGGCTCCCGGGGGCAGCGAGCTTGGTAGTTGCCCGCCCCGGGGACAAGGTCCCCGATGGCCGCGAACAACTATGCGCGAGTATTCGGCCCGGGGGCCCTCCATGCCGGGGACCTACTGGCCCCGGGAACGCAACGAGGTCGCGAAAAGGCTCTTTTGACTTGCCGGGGATTGGTCTAATCTGCACATGATGAACTGTGAGAGCATTTGGTTCGTCCCTTTGTCCTCCCCATGCTACGAGCCGTGGTGTCAACCACCTCCCGTAGGCGTCCTCGTGGTCGCGCCCGTATGGTGGCTGGGTTTTGCGCATAATCCAGCCGCCGTACGGGCGTGGCCCGATCATGCCCCCCGGGGGTGATACTGCCCCACACGCAACACACGGAAAAAGACGAAGGGAACGAGACCGGGAAGGAAATTAAAACGCTGCTTTGTAAAGTGTATATACATGGGGGCCCCGGCCAGCGCTGAGCTTTTGGAGAAATCCGGCGCCGGCCCGGGCTTACCGTAACTTACAGGATGTCTTTACAGATAGATTTGTGAAGATGCTTGATGTGCCAGGGATGGTGCTTGGGCTCAGCTTCCCTCGTGAGCACTTGAGGCCGGGAGGAGGCATGTGCTCGGGACCCGGGGGCCCCGGCTGTCATGCGGAGGATACGTGTACGGGACCCAGGGGCCCCGGACTGAAATGTGGTTTGATATATGCTGGGTTCCGGGGGCTCGGGCTTGAATATGGAATGTGAGACGACCTTCCGGACGCGACCTCGCCGGGGCGGCGCTGTCCGGGCTATCGTGCCCTATTCCGGGTGTCATGTTCCTAGGCTCACACTCGCCTTGGCGAGGCTGCCCTGGTTCGGCCTCCTCGGTGTCGGGCCCGGGGCGCGGATTCGAGAATCCGTGCCTCGGCTCGAATATGTGCCCGGGACCCAGGGGCCCCGGACTGAAATGTGATTTGATATGTATGGTCGATATGTGCCTGGGCACGGGGGCCCGGGTAATGATATGGACCATATCGGGACGACTTCCCCGGACCTGCCCTTGCCGAGGCGATGCTGTCCGAGTACTCGTGCCCTGTTGAAGCTGTTCCGGATCGGGGGCGGGATTCAGACGGTCCGCCAAGGGTTCGGACTATCCGAACGATCTCGATCGGGCTCGGGCTGCTACCGCTCCTGCCGGAACTTTTTGGCCTGCTCGACCAAGCTCTGGACGGCACGGCACTCTGTGAGCTCGTGCGAATCCGTCTCGTGGACAGTGCACCACTCCCGGGCTGCTGCCGGCGGAGGCGGCGCACGTGCGGCCCTTTGCCGCTTGCCGCTGTTGTCGCCCCCGCGGGCGTCGTCGGCCCGGGGGGCGCCCATAGTAGCCAAGGCGAAGTGCTCGGCGGTTGCCTTGTCCTTCTGGTGCTTCCTCTTGTCCCGACGTGACGCGGAGCGCGAGGACTCCTCTTCGGGGCCCTCGTCAGGGGTCTCAGGGCGTGGCCTGTTCCACCCCGGGGCCTCCTCCTTGCGGGCACAGAGGTCGACGAGGCTGAACAGCTCGGCCGTGGTCTGGATGTCGCGGGTGCCCACCTTCTTGAGCATGCGCTTGTCCCGCACGCCTGAGCGAAAAGCATGGATGACTGCGTGAGGAGAGATGTGGGGGATAGTGTTACGGACCTGGCTGAAGCGCTGCAAAAAACTCCTCAGCGACTCGTCCCTGCCCTGACGCAGGGCGTGAAGGTCCGCCTCGGTCCCAGGGCGTGGGAAAGTGCCCTGGAAGTTGGCCACGAACTGGCGGCAGAGGTCCTCCCACGAGTAGATCGACCCTTCGGGGAGGTTCATCATCCAGGAGCAAGCCTGGGCCTTGAGAGCGACGGGGAAATAGTTCGCCATCACCTTCTCGTTGCCGCCGGCCGCCTGGATGGCGGTGGTGTATACCTGCTGGAACTCCGTGGGGTCAACGGAGCCGTCATACTTCTCCGGCAAGCTGGGCCGGAACCTGGCTGGCCAGTGCACCTGCCGGAGGCCTGGGGAGAGCGCCAGGCAGCCCAAGCCGCCGTACTGAGCAGGCTCGAGCGATGGATGATGATTTCCCGTCGGTGGGTTGGAGCTGGAGGCCTGGGCCTCGGAACGCATGGCGGCGTCCGCGCGCCGCTCGCGCTGTCGCTCCAAAGTGACCCGAGCGTCCTCGTGGGACCGCATACGGTTCAGCCGGTCACGGAGGTCGCCATGGCCAATCTTGGCCAGAGGCGTGGCACGAGGTGTCGCGCGGTCAGCACTCTCGGCCCCTGCGCTGCTCTCGGCGGCGACCCGGCGATGGGCCGCGCCTACCAGGTTGGCGACTTCGTCGAGCCAGCGCCGCTCCCGCCTCCGCCCCCGGTAAATGCTGGGGGGTGGCGTAGGAGGGCTTCTGCCGCCAGGAGGGCCCCCTGCGGCGATGCTGTCTGGAAGTCAAGATGGCGGCGCGCCCACTCGCGCCTCATGGATGAGGCCGCGGCAGACCCGGCAGGGCACTTGCCGGCTCCCTCCTCAAGGGAAGGGGCCGAGGCCGCACATCCAGGCCACAGGGGCGAGCTCGGCCCGCCGGGCACGCGCCGCGCGTCCCCAGGAAGAAGGGGTGCGTGGCGGGCTCGCCACCGGGCTAACGTCGCCCGGCGGGATGAAGCCGCCGGACTCCTCGTCTGAGTCCCGCGGACGATGGCCTTCTGCCATGGAGCGCGCCGGTGCTGGGGACGCCGGCGTATCACCTAAAAAGGAAACTCCCCCTACCTGGCACGCCAACTGTCGAAGGATGAAACCTCGACAGCGGGAAGTCTGGAGACCCCCCCCTTTGAGATTCGGCCAGGGGAGTTGTTCTCAGGCGACTGCGACGTCCGGTGGAAAAAGGATGGTTCGATGGATGGCACACAAGCGAGACAGGAGGAGGTAGACAGGTTCGGGCCGCACGGAGGCGTAATACCCTACTCCTGTGTGTTCACTATTTGTGGAGGATGAATGTGGTTACAAGGTGAACCCCGGGGTGCTCGGAAGCTAGCCCGGGGACTTGAGGAGCTCAGGCTTCAGCTGTCTAAGGCCGGAGCTGAACCTCTAAGGCGGGAGCACCAGCTTCAGTTCGTCCTCCTTCGCCTGAGGCATGGATTCTCCTTTTATAAGTCAAGGGAGTCCACAGTGCCAGTACACGGAGAGAGTGATTTTCTGGTGAGTTCTCCTGTTGCCACGTCCGCCTACGACGCCCACGCCAGAGTTGGAGGAACGTCCAGTTGCTCACGCCCGCCTGCTGTGCCCATGCCGGAGTAGGTGCTGCACGTCTGATCATCACGTCGTCGGGCTGCTGTGGGCACCTGGAGCGTGGAGATGGGACGCGCACGTCTCTGCTGCCGGAGCGTGGTAAAACGAAGGCCCGTTAGTCAAAAAGCCTTTGACTACACAGGGAGAGAGCTGCTCGGAGGCCACGAGAGTCCACGCATGGGCGATAGGCGGGACGCGCCCGTCGCCCCGCCATTAATGCGGGTGGTTGGAGAGAGCTGGTCCGAGCCCGTCGGGGACTGATATGTGGGACCCGGGCCCGGGGAGCGAGGCTCGGGCACGGGAAGTCCCCGGGACGCGGGGCCCGAGGTGGTGGTGTCCCGGGACCGGGCGCCGGGGTCCGGGAGAACAGGGAGAGCCGTCGTCGCGACTTGGTTTGGGGAGTGCGCACCCGGGCCGAGGTAGTGCTCGCGCCCAGGTACTCAGCGGGAATGCGGCCGTAGCCGGCCTTCTCTTGCGCGGAACGTGGCCCCGGGGGAACTATCGTGGCCGCAGACCCACGCGTCCCCGGCGACTGTTGGGACCCCCAGTCCCGTTTCGCCGACAAATACGTATGCCCGGGGACCTTGTAAACGATCTCCACGATCAATACAAATTCGGCGCATCGCCACCCTCTTCAACGGGTTCTTGCTTCTTGAGCCGGGCTGCATCGGTTAGGTCCGAACTCCTGCGAGAGGGTAAGTCTCGTTACCCCGGCTACCTATCGGCTAGGACTTCCTCGGTTAAGTCCGATATTCTAGTCGATCTATGGTAGTCGGCTTACCACGGTGTATCTGCTCTGTCTACGGCTGCATCGGTTTGGTTCGATCTCTTAGGCCGATCAGGTATATCACATCACGCGTGCATAGTTTTCATCGGTTTACTGGGGATAGTTTATCCTCAGTTTATGCTGCATCGGTTAGGTCTGACCTACTAAACTGAGCGATAAGTTGTTCCTACTAGGCCGATGGTTTCTGTGCAAGCGTCTTATCAGAATGTATAGCCGGTAAGTTATCATATACATCACGATTGCATTAGATCTATCGGCTCATCGAGGTTCTTTTATCATTGTTAATCTGTGCTGCATCAGTTAAGTTTGAACTACTAGATTGATAGTGATAGATTTATCCTTGCTGAGTCGATGGGTTTTATGCGATGTTCTATCGGAGTGCTTAGCCGATAGGTTATCTTTACTATATAAAGCCGACTGCATTGTCTTGATAATTATTGTGTCTATCTGCTCTACCATCGGCTTCCAACCGATGTTTACATGTTTTTTTCTGGCAGTCGGCTAGTTGGTATACTTATATTATCATCGGCTTTCCGGCCGATGTACATGTTATATTGGTAGTCGAGCAATCGGCTGGTTTATTATTATCATCAAGCATAGGCCGATTTATTTATTTATATCATCATCGGTTTCTTAGCCGATACACAAGTGCTGTTGGTAGTCAGACACAAGGACTCGGGCGCGGGCACGAGCACGGGCACAAGCAAGGACCCGGGCGTGAGCACGGACGAGAACCCGGGCGCGGGCACAGGCAACTGCATCAAGGGAAGCCGATACACAAGAGATAACAGCAATCGGCTGGAAGGAGTCTGCATCGGCTTTCTGGCTGATTGGATCAGGGGTCTAACTTTTTTCTCCTTGTCAATTACTGGGTCAAATTGACTGGCACGCCTACGAACCTCGAAGATTTAGGACCTGCACTGGAGCTAAGCAGATCTCCTAGGCCTTCGCGTGTCTCTAGGCGCCGAACCAGATCATCGGCTCGTTCCCGGTGATTTTCGGCGTCAACATTACTACAGTTTCTGCTCATACTATTTGAATACTCATAAATTTTTCTTTTGACTGCTCAATGTATTGCTCTTGATTTTTGACTGCTCAAAGTATTGCTCTTGATTAAAATTTTATTTTGTGAGTATATCATGTGAATGACTTATTTGCATTTGGCTTCAGTCATTATTCAATTTTGTGATTATTCCAAGTGTTTATGAAATCTGAGACCTTGACTAATATATAAGTTTGATGACTAGCTCTGTAATTGTATGTTCTTAAGTTAAACATAAGTCACTGCCTGCCTACCTGTAATACTAAATTGAGACACAATGACTCAATACCACTCCTTTTATTTACGACAACCCAGTTCCAACCGGTGGTATTTTTATGAAATAGCAACACGGTGACATACAAAATAGTATGCATCATTGATCCTGGCCACATGCAAAGTATTAAATAGCCTATAGACAGGGAAACAGACATCCCACTGTATGAACTGTCTTTTTAGCTGTCTATATGACAGATTTTAGCCTATTACAGACGACCCCCGTCTATCTGTTTTACATGCCCTAAGCAAAATATCGTTGAGCACCACGTATCGTTGGGTGCACCTGGCGCCATGGACCGGGCTTAATTTACCCAGAGTACCACGTAGTACGTCTATGTCGGCCCAGAAAACGCTTGGGCCATGGCCCTGCCGCATTAACATCAGAGCGATCGAGCATGGGGGCATTTAATTATTTACCATTCAGCACCATACAAGCTTAATCCGTCTCTAATTTCGAAACTTTCATCTCTAATTTTGAAACTTTCAATTCAATTTTTGAAACTTTCAAATCAAATTTAAAAACTATTAACAAAAAATTAAAAAAAACTCAAATTCTAAAATTTTCAACCCAAAATTTGAAACTTTTAATTAGATTTTCGAAATTTTCAATTAAAATCTAAAACTTTGAACTCTACTTATTTATGTATTATTTTATAATTAAAAATTATTAAATACTAATGATAGTGATTAGAGATAGAGATTAGTGCTTAAGTGTACGGAGTATGGCGCATGCGGGTTGGCCAACCCTCCCCCCCCCCCCCCCCGCACGCTAGCCACACCCATTGATGTCACGCGCTGCCGATTTTTCTCGAGAAACTCCAGATGATACTGTAATATATGGTTACAAAGTGCATCGCACATGGTTACATACATCAGTAACTGATTTCATACCCCAAAAAAGCAGTGCAAAAATAGACCATGAAGATATGCATACATATGGTAATAACCTGTTTTTCTTATAGCCGTCAAAACTAATTTTAATAAAAATCTAAGTTTGAAAGTTTAGTTCTTTGTGTTTATCTAGGATCCAGTGCCAAAGATCTCGATCAAATCAATTTTTGCACTACTTGAATCCCGCCTCAAAAGGAGAAGAAATACAAATCTCCATATTCGAATTTTTGAGATTCGAATTACCTCCTTAATCCCTCTTATATAATGAATCAAAATTTTCTATTTTCTATTTGCAAAATCTAGAGCACTTCTTTGCATCCTCCAAATATTAGAAAATTCAAATACCAAATATTCAATCCAAAATCTCCTTGGACTTTCACTCATTCTTCCATCGTTCCAAGTTCATTTGAATTCAAAATTTTATATCAAAAGCCCTCCTTTGAATTCCTAGAAACATTTAACAATTCAAACATCTTATTTGAATTTAAATCTCCTAGGCCTTCCTTTACTTTTTCCCAAATTTATTCTCTCCCCAAATTATACAAATTCACTCCATATTTAAATTTCCCAAAAGTCCTTTCCCTAAATTTCCAAAAATTTTGTGAATTCAAATATCACATTTTGAATTCAAAACATCAAGACATTTCGTTTGATTCCCATGGTTATACTAAGTTAAAATTTAAAATTGGAATTCAAATCCAACCCCAAAATATTCAAATTTCTTGCTATTTTTCCCTCCTCTCAAATTCCTTCCAAACATCAAACTCAATTAAAAAATGTTCAAATACCCCTTTGGTACATTTCTTGGACTCCCTATTTTCCTAAGTCCAAATATCAAGTTTGAACTCAATTTGAATTCAAAATCCATTCAAATCCCTCCAAAATTTCAATTCCAAAATCCCCTGGAATTCACAAAGTTTACTATTCCTTTGGGCCATCTCTCTCGCCTTCTCTGTTGCGGCCCGGCCTCCTCCCCTCTTTTCTCTTCTCCTTTCCTCTCCAGGCTAGCCCGCTTCCTCCCACTCCCGCCGGCCCACTCGTGGCACTCTCACGACCCATGGCCTCCTTTCCTCTCCCTCCTCCATCCTTCAAAGTAGGACGTTGGCCCACTAGCGCTGTGCGCCTCGCTCTCTTGTGGCCCGGCCTGCTTTGCCCCTCCGCTCCCTGCGTGCGCCCGTTGCTACCGCCATACGCGAGCGCTTGTCGCTCTACGCCTTCCCGCAGGCCCCGCCTATCAGCCTTGGCTACTGCCCCGCGGCCGCTCACTCCTCTTGGCCCGTGCGGTCGTCTCCCTCCCCTCGCCACCCGTGCACGCCCACGACGTGTTTGGCGAAATGCTGCCACGCCACGTCGCATGTGCCACGCCACACTGTATCCAATCGGCCGCTTCCCGTACGTCGTGCACCACGACAGGCCGTGCCGTGCCAAGCCCCCCTTCTCCACCACGAATCCCGCCCATTTTTTGGACCAGAAATGATACAGCATGGTTGGACTACTTGGGATAATGATGTGATGGATGAAGCTATAAAGTGAAATACCACTAATAATAAGCTAAACTTTTGTTCTTTCCGCTCGAGTTGTTGCAAAGCAACTCAAGAACATGAAGAGACGAAGTGTCTTTCTGTCACATCCTAAAAATTCCCTAAATAAATAAATCATGTGAAAAAGCATTTTTGAAATTATTCTAAAAGCCCAAGGTGTGAAATCAGAAAAATCAGAGAAAAGTTTCAACAAAAGTTGATCTAGATAAAATTTAATAAAATACTTTGCTTAATCCTTTAGCTCCTGGAATTTTCTGGGAATTAATGGAGCAAGGAAAGTATTTTTAATAATTGGAATAAGTATTTTAGCAATTAAACAAAAGAAAAATCCTTTTTAAATCTCTCTCAGGCCGTTGGGCTGACTTCGGCCCAGTGCCTTTCTCTCCCCTCGCCCTCCCTGCACGCGCGTTGTTGGCCTGGCAGCAGCCCGCCTCCCCTCCTCTCTCTTCTTTCGCCGACAGGTAGACCCTACCTGTCGGGTTCGTCTTCCTCAGGCCGAGACCGAGCCCGCGTCTCGGCCGTGCCAAATCCATGTCGATTCAGCCTCCACGAGAGCCCGATCCCAAAATTGATTGGGGGTTTTTCTCTCCCCTATCCTCCTCTATCCTTTCCCTCTACACGTTTGTGCCCTCGCCATACCTCGCCGTGCCGCCGATTGCCGTTGACCCTCGGTCCTAGAGCCGCCACCGTTGCCAGTTGCCGATGTGGCCGTCACGTCGGCGCCAGGTCAGCACCACCTTAGCCCCGGGAGATCGATCCGTTCAGGAGTGATTCTACCCGTCCAAGAGTGATTCTACCCGTCAGATCGTGTTGATTAAGTCCTAGTCGTCCGCTCCATCTTCAGTTAAATCTCAGCCATCCAAACCCATCATAACCCTGAGATCCAATCTGGACCGTCTGATCTTCCTCAGTCAGATCTCGATCGTCGATTCCCAATGGACCAACTCGGTGGACTCGGTCTACCATGGACCGAGTCCCGTCTCTCTCTATTTTGTGGGCCCCGGTGGTTAGCCGCCCCTGATCCTGTGTTGACGTCATAATTCCCTTTTCTAGTGTTAAAATAAATATGAAATGACGCAATAAATCGGTTTAATCTTTTTAAATAGGCTTTAAAAGGGTTAAAACTTCTAAAAGTCATAACTAATTCATCCTAACTCCGTTTGGGGTGATTCAACTTGTATAATTCTTTAAAAATCAAGATCTGTCCATTAAAAATATAATATTATACTATTGATGTGTGTTTATATACTGTTTTTCTCTTTTGTTTATTGCCTTTAGCTGCCGATGTTCCAGAGGAGCTAGGGTTTTATGAGGAGAGTTCCAAAACTTTCGCAGAGCAGCAAAGCAAGTCACACAGATCCTAAACACCTTTGTTGTACCTATGTTTTAATCTATGTTTTTCCTTCAAATATGCATTTATTTTACAATGTCATCGGGAGAGAAAACCCTTATCTTTGTTTATAGCCCTATTGTTTCAGTTACCTGTCATTGTACCTATGGGAATAATGTGACTAGCTAGCTTTAATTATTGGTTGGCTAGAGTAATTCTAGGACCCTGCTTAGCCATGCCTAGAAATTATAGAATAACTTATGGGTTATTACTTAAATATTGATTATATTATCATATTCACATCAAATGATGGTTCAGTTCACGACTGTGGTCGTGTGAGATTAACTTAATGGTCAACTCAAACTTGATTAAATGGTAGGTTGTGAGCACCTGGATTGTGGTTGATGCTAGTGGTGCTCATGACACTTAAGCGCCGGTTCGTGGACTACTTATTGCGAAGAAATACCCATACTAACCACAAGCTAGAATGTGTAATGGCGGGGTTTGAAGTGTGATGAGTTTAATAGGAGGCACCAGGGCTTGATTGTGGCTGATATAAGTCCACATATGGCAGTTGGAAGTCCATGAGTTCAAGCGTCGAGCCGTCTTGCGGGAAGGCACTTGATCACCCTTACCAGAGACCGGAGGCTTGGCGGGAGGCTCTCCTATTGTGCGAGTTACACAGACAATCTTGTCACAACTCCTTTCCGAGGTACCATGGTGGTATTGAGGCGCACGGTAAAGTGTTGCGGGGTTATGTCTTGTGGGTAAATTGGTACACCTCTAGCCAGAGTAAAACTGTTTGAATAGCCATTCTCGTGGTTAATGGGCGGCCTAGCAATATTTTCGTGATTAGTCCCACACTACTCTACACTAATAATAAATGATAAAATATTGATAGCTTCAGGTTGGGAGTGGTTGGGTCTGTACCGTTTTGGAGAGCGGTATAGTGTTGGTTAATATTGTTTAATGATTACTTATTTTACTACTTTCTTAAATGCTTTATTAAATGCTGTTTATGTAAATGAGCCATATTATGCTATCCTTTGGATATCTGTGCACTTGCATCTTTGTTGTGTGGCTTGCGGAGTATTTTATCTACTCACCTTGCAATCAACAACCATCATCAGAGGAGTATTTCAACGACGAAGGATTCTTGAAGGACTGAGCAGGAGCCTGGTCAAGCGCCTGTGGATTTGGGGTCATCATGTCGTCTGTAGTTTATTTCTGCTGCTTAGATTTTTTATCTTTTGAGAGGTGCCATTCATCTCTGTAATAAATACAATCATTCTATGTAAGACATTTATTTTGATATCAACTATGTTGTTTGTGTGCCTCAATTGATTCCTGAACGAGGATTTACGCACAATAAATCAACCGAATTTTGAATGAAAATTTTGGGTGTGACACTATCTCCTGACTGGTTTTATAGAAACCTACATTTAAAGTTTTTAGGAAATGTTTTAAAATAAAATATTGTGAAATAAATCCAGCATTCCATTGAAGCCTGCATAATCACATTTTCCATGGCTTGCGAGTACGAAAGTATTCAATCTTCCCTTTGTTGTTGTTTTTCTCCTTCCACAAGTTCAGGTAGAAGACGTTGAGGGTTTTAGTTGAAAGCCCGTTAATGTCGCCTAGAGGGGGGATGAATAGGTGCTCCTGAAAATTCTCCAAAATGCAGCGGTAAAATTCTGGTAGGAACCTCCGGCCCTAGGGGTAGGAAGCTCCGACCGGCTCTCTCGGCCTAGCCGAGAGGGCTGGTCGGAGCTTCCAGCCTAGAACACTAGAGGTTCCGACCGTGGTGTTCTGACTCTACCAAGACATTTTAATAATGGATAGAATGACAGGGATCAAGTCTAGAACAAACAATAAGGTAGGAGATGGATGCAGGCAAGTATAGAGACAAAATAATGCAATAACGAGCAAACGCAAAAGGAGACACAAAGATTTTTCCCAAAGTTCATATCACAAAGATCCTACGTCTCCGTTGAGGAGCTCCGAAGAGCCGGGTCTCGATTGACCACTTGCGTCACCAAGTGACCACGACGATCAGCTTGGTATCTACTCGAATTTACCTCTTTTCTTTGCGGAGACGAGGTTAACCTTCACAAACTCTTTTCGGGACAATTCACAACTCTAGGAAGTTTGCGGGCGACGCCTAACCTTCTAGCAGGTTTCCCTCCAAGAGAAATAAGCTTTAAGTAGCTGATCCGCGTCCTCCTCAAGTGCACAAGATCCTCCTAGCCTTCTCTCAACAAAAACTCACTCAATCCCCACTAGATCCTTACAAGAATCACAAAGATAGCACTAGAACTAGTTGGGTGAGCTCAAAAAACCTTAGGAGAAGTTAGGAGACAGTGGAATAGCCAAGCAACGGCTAGAAATAAAGCTTAGGCTTTATAAGCATTGGCATACGTCACTTAACCGTTACTCACAGATTTTGGTCAGGAGTTTCCAACCCCAGGGATAGGAACCTCCGGCCAATACGTAGTCTCAGGCTGAGAAGGTTGGTCGGAGCCTCCAACCCCAGGGGTAGGAACTTCCGACCTTGACACTGAAACTAGTCCAACCCAAGTGTATGTGTTATGTCAAAGTGATATATTCTTAGCTATTTGGATCTTTAGCACTTGAGTGGTCTTGGAGCACCGTTTGCAGCCTCTTTTGATAGTACGGCTTTCCTATGACTCAAAAGAAAACTCAAAAGAATTTAAAATAAACTCGAGTTGCTTCGCCGCCTTGCGTCATATTTTTGTAAGGGTTCTCCATACACCACACCAAGCAATCTGGGACTAATCTCTGTATATTTCTCGATAAAACTATTAGTCTTTTAACCGTTTTATCATTAATCTACCAAAACCCACTTAGGGGCTAGATGCACTTTCATCGGTTTCGTCCCTAGACTCAAGCCATTACCTGTGGATTGGTGTGCTAGCCGTGCTAAGTTCCGCTGTTGCTGTTTTTGCTTAGAGGTTGTTTCTCTGGATCTATCCAAAGATACAATAAGATATAATGTACTGATGGCTTTGTAATGATTTATATTTTGTTATTGTAGGTATCAGTTTGGAATCCTGGGACTGATACCAACAATCATGGTTTCATAGGGGATGGTCCGTTCTCCTCTATGGTATACCCTCTCTGACGTCGTCTTTTATGGTGGTGTCAGATCGGGGTATGACAAATATATATGTATTTGTAATATAACTATATAAGTGGTTGATCGCTACGCTACGTTGAAAGCTGGTGTTGTGAAACCACTCACGAATTTCTTCAGCAGTGGCGACGAGGAAAGCAACAGCAAACAGGACAACGAACACCATCAAAGCCTTGGATGCCATGCCTGACGCCAGTAGCCCACTGATTATGTATATGCACTATCTAAACTACTTAAAAACCTATTTTCATATACACCTCCTTTTGCTGTACAGTCCGATGAATAAAAAAATTCCCATATAATAATAGTAAGAGTGTCTTATAGTTGGCTCAGTGTAAATCACGGGTGGTTCCGTAAGAGAATCATCTACGAAAATAGGGCCAAATCAGATATTTTTCCGTAATTTCGTACAAGGAGCCAATTGAGCGAGCAACCACGATGAAGGCTGGCCTGGCCACCTTTCCCGCATGGGTGGTCCGTCGTTGCAAGGATGGACCGACCAGGCAGAGGATCAGGCATCGCACGCCGGCCGTTGCAGTAGCACAAAGCCGCACGGTGGCTTCCTTTTTGTCGCCTTAGCTTGGTTAGCCCCGGCCTTCCTGCGTACTCGCGCACGCGGGCACGCCGCCCCCGGCCGGCTTCCCCCGCGGTTCGGTTTGTTTTGGTCGTTAACCGTACGGGTGTGGGTTTGTCGCGCCTAATTTCTCTGCTGCGCGTGCTCGGTCCATGCGTCCGTCGTCTGATCAACGCTTGCGCAGGCCCAGGAAATTATGCCGTGTTGGAGGCATGGCCGGCAAGCCGCATTAATATTAGGTACGGCCCGGAAATTAATTCCATAAGATAGGGTCTATTGAGCCATCAAGTTAGAACCCTTTCAAAATGTAACATGTGTCAATGCAATCTTAAAGCATCCATATCCCACTAGCTACCTCACGCAAGGAATTCCTTTTCCAAATCTCATTCCTGGTACTAAGCAGCAACCAGCTCACATTCTTATTCGCACGGCTCGGTCTTCTCTTCTCGTTTCCTTTTTTTCTTCTTTCATCTAGGATTTTGTCACCGTTCGAGGTCATAGCCATATGCTGCAAACAACTTACCAGAGTGGCAGTAAATATGGTTGAAGCACAATGTTGTTCCTAGCATTCAGTGGCAGTGACATGCATATACAAGATTCCAATTTCGATCCTCACCGTTCATCGAACCTGACTGTGGGTGCTGTTTATGCACTTTGCTAATGATTCTTGGATTCGGTATTTTGGGTAGTTGGTGAAATGTGTTACAACACAATAAATATGTGATTAAATTTTCCATAGAAACTGCCTAAACAGAGGGACATGTCCTCTCTTGAAGAGACACAACTCTTACCAAAAGGCACCCCATTGTATAGTATAAATATGTACTACAACAATGTAATCATCCAGTGGATTAACAGAGATCATTCACTAAGACTTATTTCCTCAACACGCTATCAGCACATAGAATCTCTAGAAAGCGAAAGGCAGAAAGGAGGAGAAAGAGAGGTATGCCATGAAAAAGTTCGACGAAGTTCACCTTTGTTTGCACCACCGAGTAGCAATACACGGCATTCTCTCTTCCATTGAAACCCTTGGCGAGAATCTGCGCCGTCTCCTCCGTAGACGCCCTAGAGGGAGGTCCGGAGAAAAGAGAAACCGCCAGGCTCACCGACAGGTTGAAGCCGCGTTGAGACGCCACCGATCCACTGCGGCACGGGTGGTGGTGCAGCCGACCGTGGAAACCGCCACCATGTAGGCTGTCGTGGATGCTTTTGACACCGTCCATGCCCCGCGATGAAGCCCCCGTTGCGGCACCACCACCACCCCCGCAGGGCAACTACATCTCCACTGGCCACAAATCGACGCTGGCGCGCCGACAGCCATGGGCGGAGCACGGGGTTCGCCCTCCAACCCCTACGGCCCGCACATAGGTGCGGCAACAGGGGCGCACGGTGACCCCATTCACGACCTTCTCTTTCACGCCGCCCGTCGCCGACTCCTCTGTGCCGGCCGCTGTATGCGTCGCCGGCAGCACCTTGCGTGGAGTGACAATGACCCCGCACACGGCCTCCTCCGTCGCGCCGCCCGTCACCGACTCCTTTATGCCAGCCACTGTGCGCATCGCCGACGACACCTCGCGCGGAGCGACGACAACCCGAGTCACCGAACAACGAAGGACGATGGTGGCTCAACATGCCACTCGCCCCCTCTACCGCTAGCGAGTCCACGCCGGCACTGTGGTGAACCGCCGCCCCGGCCTCTTCCGTCCGACGCCGATGCCCAAGAATCCCTCCAATGGCTGCATCGAGGGGGAAGATGAGACTCCTCATCGGGGGGGGGGGGGGGAGGGGGGTCATCCTCGTCAGCCTAGAGGGAGACGAGGAAGCGCAGGGGGGAGACGGCCCCTCGCCGGCATCAGCGTTGGCTGGCCGCGCCGGCTGGAGAGGCCGCGTCCACAAACGGCCGAGGCGGCGACTGTACCAGGGGGAGACAGTGGCTAGGGTTTGGCCCCCCTTCCCCCGACCCCTTTTTCGGCCCTCTCATGGGCTGGCCGACCGCGGCCCATCTTCCCCCCCGCCCCCCTATGCGTGCGAGGAAAAGAGGCCGAAAGGCCGCCTAGGCCTAGGCCCAGGCTGTGTGTTTTTTGCAGAATAGCCCTATAATTAAATAAACTGCAAAAACACCCTATGTTTTTATGTTTGAGTCCCTGTACTTGTTTTTAATTGTAACAGTTTTGTTATAATTACAATCCAGACCCTGTGAGTACTGGATTTTATGTAAATGTTCAAAGAGGATGTCCATGTGCATTCCCAATACATTTTACATATTTGGGACTATTATTTTATTGCAGTTAATTTATTTCCTTGCAATTTAATTATCGACCATGTTTAAATTTTCAAATTATTAATTTTTGTAAATTTAAATTTCGAATTCCCATTAATTAAGTCATTTTACTTAATTCCATTGGAATTCATATGCATAATATCACTAGAAATTCCTCTATTTATTAAAAATAATGACAATAGCAACTACTACAATATATTTGTAGATTATACCACCGACATCTACTACAATACTTTGTAGATTATATCAACAGTATCTACTACAACACACTTGTAGACTATGCCTTTTTGGCATCTACTACAACCTTTTGTAGATTATGCTTATGGCATCTACTACAATTTTTGTAGGTTATGCCCAAATTAATGAGGCAACTCGTTTAAAAATTTGGTGTTTACCACCAAGACATGATTTTCTATATACATGAATATAACTCAAAACTATGGAGACTAAGGCATCTACTACAAATTTTGTAGACTATGCCATTAGCAACGAGACACCTCGTTCATAGGGTTACACCTCGCTCAGGTCCTCGACGACAAAAAAAAAGCCCCGGCAGAAGGACCAAAAAGCCAATGACGTGCCAACACAGAACAAATCCGGCAGCCGCAAGCGAAAGTCGGATAACGTGGTGGCCAACGTGGAGCGTACTCGGTTGCGGCCCCCAAGGAACAACGAGTACCAGAAAATTATGAACGGGCCCTGCCCCTTTCATCCTAAGGGCAGGCACGCGGCCAAGGACTACTTCATGCTCAAGAAGTTTGCTTCCGAGTAGGCTTCAACATCCGGCGCCGACAAGGATAAAGACAAGCCAGATTCAAGCTCAGCTGGCGATTATCAAGATCCCCAGGCTGAGCTCAACCATTTCTTCGGAGGGCCGTTTGCGTACGAGTCCAAGCAGAAGCAGAAGCTAACAGCACGCAACATCAACACAGTCTCTACAGCAGACGCCCCCAATATTTGTGTTGGTCAGAGATGCCCATCACATTCGACCGCGCAGATCATCCCGATCGGGTTACACACCCAGGACGCTATCCACTCGTCCTGAACCCGGTCGTCAAGAACATCAAGTTGAAGAAGGTCCTCATAGATGGAGGTAGCGCGCTCAACATTCTGTTCGCCAAGACCCTGGATGAGATGAAGATTCCTCGTTCAGAGGTGCGGCCGAGTACGGCGCCCTTCCACGGGGTAATCCCCGGCCTATCTTCAACACCCCTCGGACAGATAACCTTGCCAGTCACCTTCAGCACGTGGGATAACTTCCGCACAGAAAACATCTGCTTCGAGGTCACCGATTTCGAGCCTACGTACCACGCGATACTCGGATGGCCGGTGCTAGCCAAATTCATGGCAGTGCCGCACTATACCTATATGATGCTCAAGATGCCTAGGGCAGCCGGAATTCTTTCCCTTCGCAGCGATGTCAAGCAAGCCTTCACCTGTGACAAAGAGAGCTGCGAGTTGGCTCAATCTCAAAAAGCGGCAGTCAGACGCACCAGCATTCAGCAAGCCGCCACAGCAGAAGTCGAGGACGATCAAGTTCCGACGAAAAAAGAAGCAAAGACAGGAATTTCAGCGGACTCTGACACGAAGAAGATCCCCCTGGACCCTTCCGACCCCTCTAAGACTGCTCTAGTCAAGACCAGACTCGACCCCAAATAGGAATACGCGCTCATTACCTTCCTCCAGGAGAACAGGGATATTTTCGCTTGGAAACCTTCCGACATGCCTGGCGTAAGAAGGGAGGTGATCGAGCACGCCCTCAATGTCAAGACAGACGCCAAGCCAGTCAAGCAATGGCTACGGCGCTTTGCACAGGACCACAAAGATGCTATTCGAGAGGAGATAACCAAGCTCCTCGCAGCCGGGTTCATCAAGGAGGTCTATCATCCGAATTGGCTGGCAAACCCAGTCCTAGTACGGAAGAAGAATGGTAAATGGCACATGTGCGTCAACTATACCGACTTGAACAAGGCGTGCCCCAAAGACCCATTTGGTCTATCGAGAATAGATCAGGTGGTGGACTCAACTGCGGGGTACGAACTTCTCAGTTTTCTCGACTGTTACTCGGGATACCATCAAGTCAGCCTGAAGGAGGAGGACTACCTAAAGACGTCTTTCATCACGCCATTTGGCGCATACTGCTACATCACTATGCTGTTCGGTTTGAAAAACGCTGGAGCAATGTATCAACGAGCGATTCAGCGGTGTTTGCACACTCAGATTGGGCACAACATGGAGGCGTATGTCGATGATGTGGTGATCAAGACAAAGTCCAAAGAAGACCACATCGCCGACTTGGAGGAAACCTTTTAAAATCTTCAAAGATTCAAGATGAAGTTGAACCCGAAAAAGTGCGCCTTCGGTGTGCTATCCGGCAAGCTACTCGGCTTCATCGTATCGCATCGAGGCATCAAGGCCAATTCAGAGAAAGTCAATGCAATCATGAACATGGCACCTCCGACTAGCCAGAAGGATGTCCGGAAGCTGAAAGGCTGCATGGCGGCACTCAGCCGATTCATCTCCCGACTAGACGAACGGGGCATGCCCTTCTTCAAATTACTGAAGAAAGCAGATAACTTCCAATGGACTCCCGAAGCCCAGCAAGCCTTCGAAGACTTCAAGAAATTCCTCATATCACCACCAGTGTTGGCGTCACCTATGCCCCAAGAGCCTTTAATGCTATATCTGGCGGCAACGACTCAGGTAGTTAGCACGGTGTTGGTGGTCGAGCGATCTGAGCCGGGTCATATACAAAAAATTCAACGGCCAGTCTACTTCGTCAGCGAGGTCTTAGCCGACTCAAAGATAAGATATCCTCAGGTCCAGAAGCTGCTATACGGCCTACTCATCACTGTCCAGAAGCTGGTGCACTATTTTCAGTCGCAACAAGTCACGGTGGTCACATCATATCCACTCGAGGATGTCCTACACAACCGCGAGGCCACCGGCCGAATCACTAAATGGGCGCACGAGTTGATGGCATTCGACATCACCTTTCAACCACGGACAGCAATCAAATCTCAAGCTCTAGCCGACTTTGTGGCCGAGTGGACAGAAATTCAGACGACTATAACGATAGACAAGCTAGAGTACTAGACATTGTACTTCGACGGTTCTCTACGGATCGGCAGCGCTGGGGCTGGCGTCGTTCTGATGTCACCCACCGGCGCAAAACTCAAGTACGTTCTCCAGATTCACTTTCCAGCTTCCCACAATGTCGCCGAGTACGAGGCGCTCATCCACGGGCTCCACATTGCTGTATCACTCGGCATCCGCCGACTGGTTGTGCGCAGGGATTCCCAACTTGTGGTCAACCAAGTCATGAAAGACTGGACATGTCTCGACGATACCATGGCGGCGTACTGTCAGGAGGTCAGAAAGCTAGAAAACAAGTTCGACAAGCTAGAGATAACTCATGTCCTACGACAATACAACGATACTGCAGACAAACTGGCTAACATAGGATCCAAGAGAGAGGTGGTCCCGGCTGAGATTTTCGTCGAACAACTAATGGAGCCATCGGTCAAGAAGAAACTAGTACCAGAACAGTCGGGGGCTGAACCTACCCCGGCAACAGAAGAAGTATTGATCATATCTCAAGATTGGCGGACTCCTGTTCTCAAATTCCTCTTGGATAATGAACTCCCAGAAGATCGCATTCAACTCGAACAAATCAAACGTTGAAGCAAATATTTCCTAGTAGTCGGAGAAGACCTGTACCAAGAAGTGCATCCGGAGTCCTCATACGCTGCGTCACACCCAGCGAGGGCAAGCAGATTCTACAATTGATCCACTCGGGCATATGTGGTAACCATGCCGTATCCAGGACGTTAGTCGAAAAGGCTTACAGGCAGGGATTTTTCTGGCCAACAGCAGTAACAGACGCTAAAGACATAGTTTGCACATGCGAGGGCTGTTAGTTCCATGCAAGACAAACAAACCTCCCAGCCCAAGAACTTCAAACCATCCCAATCTCTTGGCCCTTTGCAGTATGGGGGCTTGACATGGTTGCGCCTTTCCAGAAAGCGCCAGGAGGGTTCACACACTTGTTCATCGTAGTGGATAAATTCACAAAGTGGATTGAGGCAAAACCTGTTGCTACCATAACAATGGCAAGAGCAAAGGACTTCATCATGAGTATATTATACCAATTCGGGGTTCCTAACCGCATCATAACGGACAACGGCACTCAGTTCACGGGCGTCGTATTTCAAGATTTATGTGGTGACTTCGGTATCAAGATCTATTATGCATCTGTGGCACACCTGCGGAGCAATGGGCAGGTTGAGCGTGCCAATGGCATGGTCTTACAAGTTATCAAGGCCAAGATATTCGACCGACTACAGCCATATGCAGGGCGGTGGGTACTACAACTCCCATCTGCTCTCTGGTCTCTAAGAACCACGGTTAGTCGGGCAATAGGGTAATCCCCTTTTTTTCTGGTTTATGGTGCCGAGGCTGTGCTACCAACCGAGTTAGAGTTTGGCTCTCTGCGAGTTCGGGCATACTCAAAAGACACATCCAATGATAACCGACTGGTTCAACTTGATCAGTTGGAGGAAGCTAGGGACATCGCAATAATCCAGTCGGCAAGGTATCTCCAAGGCTTGCGTCGCTATCACAGTCGGAATGTCCGTGGCCGCGCCTTTTTGGTCGGGAATCTTGTTTTGAGAAAAATACAAACGACCAAAAATAGGCATAAACTATCCCCCTTGTGGGAAGGGCCATTCATTATCGCTGAGGTTACTCGGCCAGGCGCCTACCGACTGAAGACCAAAGACGGTGCCCTAGTCAGCAACTCATGGAATATAGAACAGCTACGTCCTTTCTATACCTGAGTTTTGTACTTTTCCATATACATATGTATAAAGTTTTTTCTCTGACTCACTACGTCGCTTGTCCCAACCGAATAGTGAGTCGGGGGCTGCATGTATTATATGTGCTTTATCAACAACATATGAGCTTGTTTCATCTAAGTTATGAAGTTTTACAATGACTATGTTTTGTTTGCTTGAGTATAGCTTTTTTAGGTGAACGATTTTATTAAGTTCCCATCGATTGACTCGGCATAGACTATATAGTCGGGTAAAGCTAATGATAACTAAGAAGAACAAAGAACTCGGTGGCATTGTACATATCTTTACATGAGTCCTTACGAAAGCTTTATATACACCGACTGCATGATGGTTTGTTCTTACATGCCTAGGTCCTTTGTGATCACTTCCGCAGTCGGCCTCGCCTGGGTAATCAGCTCCAGTGCTTCCTCAGGCGCTGTCTCTTCAGCAAACCCCTCGCCGATGGCCTCAAGGTCTACCCTAGGGTAGATTGACTTGGTCATGGCCATGGTCTGGGCCATGCCAACAGCCACGCGCTCATCCAAGTACTTTTTCAAGATACTCGGGGCTTGGCTGAGACGCGCATGCACCTGGGAGATTGTATTGGAGCTGGTCCGGACGTAGTAAGGATCCATAACGTCAAGGAGCCCTTTCACGGATTCGGCAAGAATCTCCCGTGACTCCTTGACAACCTTAATTTCTGCTGCAAAGGCCTGAAACTAGGTTTGGGCATTGGCTCTCAAAGCTGCTCAGATTCGTTGACAAATATGCTTGTCAGCCAAAATTGCAGTCGGAGTAACAAGAAGATTGGTTAAGGTTATTGTCAGAGGGAAGGCTTACTTTCATAGTCGGCCTCTATTTTGGCTTTGGCCTTCTCCAGTTCAGTTTTATCCTTTTTAACCTTCTTCAGCTCAAGATCTTGTTGTCCTTTTTCCTCCGTCTAGGTCTTCAACTTGGCTTCGACGGTTGTACATCAGAATAGTCAAAAACTCGAGATTACAGTCAAAACTTAACCGGGCAGTCGAGAAACAACAAGGCGGGAGAAGTGCAGTCGGGATTTATTCAGGAAGGCAAATACAGGAGACTTACTTCTGATCTTCTTGGCTAGAGCCCAATTTTCATCTCTAAGCTGGTCAACTGCTCCCTTCAGCCACATCTCCCTCTCATGACTAGACCGTCCTAGGTCGCCCTTCTTGGCCTGGAGTTGGCCCAACCGTTGGAGCTGGGGGGCAAGCTAGGTCAGGACTTTGTTCACCTTCTCTGAGCGGTCGACTATCTTCTTCTCGGAGCAAAAACAGAACAAAACAGAGTCAAGAGGTAGAGAACCAAAACAAGGAAGATTTTCAGGAACTCAATATGGCGCAAGCCATACCTGGACTCCCCGGGACGCGGCGATTGCGGCATTAAGAAGGACTTCGCGCTCTCTCTCCGCCGCCTCCTCATCATGCTCGTAGCTTTTCGTGACTCCCTTGGGGGTTACCCAGTGGAATGTCCTTGGAAACCTATGAGGAGGGGCTTCAAGCCTAGGGAGATCCTCTTCTGAAGACAACGATGATGACACAGATAGCGACGAGGTCCTGGCTCCTGACTCAGCCACTGCTAGGGCTTCGAGGACTCGCTCAGGGGCTGGAGCAACAGCTTCATTACTTGCCCCTTGGTCAGCCGGCACTAGCGATCCTGTTGTCGGTACAGCTTCAGTTTCTGTAACTGAGGCAGTTACCGGCTCGGCAGATTATCTTATTGATGTTGGCTCAGATGGGCCTAGCTCGGCAACGGGAGCAGTCGGCGTAGTATTTTTCAGATCTATGTCAACTTGCCTCCTGCACGATGAACCAAGTATCAAGACATTATCACACTAATCAAGATTTTCAAAAGAATCAAGACTACTTACCTCTTGGAGGACTTGAACTTCCACGAGGGGGCTCCAGATGTTGATGGTGGAAGGCCGCCGGCTGTCGGGCTAGTTGGCACAGTAGTCAGCGGTGGCGTTTCACTCCTGGTCGATCGAATCTCTGGTACGGCCGACTAGGGTGCCGAAGCACTCGGCGGCGCTGCTCCTTGGCCCGACACTGACGATCTCGTATTCGGTGGCACCAGCCTTGGGTTCGATGTTGCTAAGCCTGGCGGTGTTGGTCTCGGGCTTGGGGAGGACGGCCTTGGACTCAGCGGCCGGGGAGCTACGCTGGTGGCGTCCTTTATCCTTAAACTCCCAGCTGCGCTACTCGGCCTGCCAGCTCTCTTCTTGCCCGGGTCTTCAACAGGTTTCTTCCCAGCTCTCTTGGAGCTAGGCTGGGCAGCAGAAGGACTCAATGGCCTCTTCTTCGACTTGACGGTCGATAAAGTTCGGGAGTCATCATCAAACTCCTCACATTCCTGCAAATGGTTCAAGCAATATACATCACACATCGCAGAGTAATCCAGGAAACACATCTACAAGTGTTCATCATAGATTGGCAGCACTTCTAATATTACCTTTTTGGCTATAAGCCGTGACGGCGCGCTCTGCATCTTTAGTCTCAATCACTCCATTGGCGAAATAACTGAGCAAGATGTCAGTCACCTTATGCTTGTCATTCAGATCTGGTGTCGATGTTTTACACCGGCAATGTGAATATGGGGCTACTCGATGGATGGAAACTCGGTGGATTGCAAAGGAACACAGGGAGATTTTATACTGGTTCAGGCCCTTGATGTCAGGTAATACCCTACGTCCAGTTATGGTGTATTCCTTTAAGGATATACGGTGGTAGTTCTGATGAACTTGTGTGCACCTGCCCTCATGGGACGCCCTGCCTCCCCTTATATACTGGGGGACAGGGTTACAAGGTAGGAGTCCCAGCCGGATTACGACCAAGGGATCTCCTCTTAGAGATATAACGCACCCGACTAGGACTGTATATTCCTTATCGTACAAGGCTTAGTCTGCCGAATCTGGCTATATCTCTAATTACAAGGCCAGGCCCATCCTCTATCCGAGTGGCCCATATGCTTGTCATGAGGTGCCCGGGGCCCATAGCACCCACAGTAGCCCCTGAGACCTTCATAGTTGAGTCATAGCTGATGCCGAGTGCTCATCCTCCATGGTGAAGTCTTCCCGAGTGCATTGCTCCCAAGTACTCTTTTGTCCGAGTGCTGCTTCTCTCGAGTCCTGCTTCATGTCAGCTGGTAACGAGGCTATGAAGGGCTTCTTGTAGACGTATGAATAGTGTGCGCCGAATAGGCGCACCTATTGACTTTGTGCTTAATTGTGAAGACAATTAAACATAAAGTCAAAGATCTTTAACCTTGTAGTCTTTCCCGAGTAGTATACTACTGGTATATGAGACTCTTCGGTATCATGTCAACCGGAATAAACTTTATAGTCTTGCCGAGTAGGAAACTACTCGTATGTAGGACTCTTCGACTTCGTGTCAATCAGAATGTGTGTTTATAGTCTTGCCGAGTAGGATGCTACTCGTATATGGGACTCTTCAGCTTCATGTCAGCTGGAAAGGGGGTTTATAGTCTTTCCCGAGTGGCATCCCACCCAGAAGTTAGACTCCTCCGCATCATGTCAGTGGGAATGAGAAATTTATAGTCTCTCCCGAGTAGTGCACTACTCGAAAGTTAGACTCTTCAGCGTCTTGTCGGCTGGAATAATGTTGCTCATGGCAACTGATGGCCACGCATGTAGGCCGAGTACCACTTTATGAAAATAAATCCACGGCGTGGTCAGGTGTAATCGAGAAAGATACCTACATCCCCAATTTTAATGAAGACCAGCTTGTGATCCTTGTAAGGATATATCCTCAAGACCTGGTGGATAAAACAGATACCCAAACATATATGTTTAGCAATAGGCTCTCATGAAGCATATCTGTTTACCTTATCGGCTCCTGTTAGTAGCACCAGCGCTATAATTTCAACTCAGCCTGTGGGCAGCCCACATGGAGCATGCTACTGTAGGAACTCATATCTTGGTGGCTGCTACCAGATAAGCCAGCCTGAACCAACCTACCCAGCATAGCTCTATAGAAGTAGCATCCATCGCATGTCAAGACGAGTACTCCAGTGTCGGTAATTGCAATCAGCTAAAAAGAATTCCTGTCTGCAAGCCTTTCCGACTTATGTTCTGGATGCAACATGGTTGCCACGGATGCCTGAGCAGGTATATTGCAGAATATGCTTGCCCTCCTCAGGTGTGACGCAGTGTATGAGAACTCCGGATGCGCTTTGACAATACAGGTCTTCTCTGACTTTGGTAAAGCCAGATAAGGTACCCGAATCTTGCATTAGCATAGGATTCGGCCTGCGACCCTCATGGGGCGTACCCTATCTAACAAAGTTATGGCCAAATGAGGTACCCGAATCTCGTAGGATTCGGCTGGCGATCCTCATGGGGCATACCCAACTCAGCGAAGTTGTACCCGAGCCCCGACTGGCGCCGAAGGTCGGTTGTTAGCTCACATGGAGCGTAGCCGGGGAAGATGACATCCCGACTGGTGGAAGTACTCGGTCAGTAGCCCTCATGGAGCATTCCGAGCGTATCTTGGCAGACTGGTCCAGCCCCTGAGTGTAGGAGATAGGCTCGTAGCCCTGAGTTCCTGTCACGCGTATCCGGAGCTAGCCCTGCATCATAAAGATATCGGATGAGTAGCATCTAATGATGAAAAAAATCACCCGAATAAAATGTATTTTACAATATATGTAAATACGAGTTCTTCCTCTTATTGATATTAATTTCCTCGAGTAGTTGACCCCTTACGTTTAAGCACTCTGCCCGACTAGTCAGAGCCCCCTAGCATCGGGAGTTGGCTCATGGCTCTTTCCCAGACATGCGTGTTGGGTGACTTGAGTTCGTCTTTCATGGAGCAAAGTTTCATGGATTGGAGTTTATGCTACTCGAGTACTTTTGCAATATTTAAGAGAAAAAACAGAAAAAGTGCAGCTTGTGTACCTATTAGGTGTAAGCGGCTGCAGCAATGGCAAAGCCAAATGAAGAACTATTTATCAGAGAGTGACTTAGCTGTTCGGTATTTTGGGAGTGAGGATGCCATCCTTGTGTTTGGGCTTTTAAGCCCCCGAGCATGTCGCTTGTTGTTCTGATAATTTTCAGTTGTTGGAAGTCGGTGACTGTTGTGACTGACCGTCACAATAAAGCCATCCGACTTGCGTTTGCGGTTCCCGGCTTTAGTTGGGACCGCGTTGTTGGTGCCCTCCCACTTCTTCTGTCAGGGTGCCTTCTTGTCATCGAGGGCCTCAGCAACAGCGTCGGCCGAGTCGGCGTACTTGTTTGCCATGTCGAATAAAGCCTTGACAGAGTAGGGAGGCTTCCGAGTGAATTTGGCAATGAACGAGGTATCTTTGACTCCTTTTCGAAAGGCGGCGATGACGACCTCGTCCTTGATCTTCGGGATAGAATTCTTCTTCTCAGAGAACCTCTTGATGAAGTCATGAAGAGACTCATTCTTCCTTTGATGTAACTGATATAAGTCGTACTCGGAAGATGGCCTCTCGTATGTTCCCTGGAAGTTGGCGATGAAACATTCCCGGAGTTCTCCCCATGAGCCAATTGATTGCTTAGGAAGTCCTGTTAGCCATGTCCTCGCCGAGTCGGCTAGAGCGACTAGGAGGTAGTTAGCCATGGCCTTGTGATCTCCTCCAGCTGCTCGGATCGCCAGAGTGTAGACCATGAGCCAAGACTAGGGATTGGTCTTGCCGTCGTATTTTTCGACTCTTGCAGGCTTGAAACCCGATGGCCAGTCGACCTGTTGTAGCTCCTGGGTGAAGGCCGGTACACCTTCATCTTCATGAGGGCTCCGACTCCGAATACGGCGGCGAAACCACTCGTGGTGGAGGCCGAAGTGCTCGTTCTTGTCTTCCAATCGGTGTTGCTCGTCTTCTTCTCATTCGTGGCGCCGAGCCTTGATGTCCTTCCGAAGATCACGCTGTAGTCGGCCTCGGAGATCCTGGTTGTCCCGACAGTCGCTTCGACGTTGCCGATTGTTGTTAGGGTTGCCGAGTGACGTTTGGCGTGACTCCGTGTGTAGCCGACTAGAGCCGGCCACTCGACGTCGCTTTGAGGTGGATGAGACTGCCGTTGAGGAAGCCGACTTGTTAGTCGACATGAGTGTTTCGCCCGACTGTTGGTACTGTTGACATGCAGCAGCGGTGAGCATGGCTTTTATCCTTGCTATCGTCGGGGCGGCCTGGTGATTAGGCCCAAGCTGGACCGTGTCCAGTAGAGTTGCAGCGGCCATGATGTTCTGTTGAGGAGTAACGAAGACGTCGTG
Organism: Oryza meyeriana var. granulata; assembly: GCA_003991445.1. Lineage (NCBI taxonomy): Eukaryota > Viridiplantae > Streptophyta > Magnoliopsida > Poales > Poaceae > Oryza > Oryza meyeriana. The sequence continues at coordinate 359,789 of RYFJ01000563.1, forward strand.
GTCGCTGACTTGGGTTTAGAGGATTTGTTGCCGAGCGGTTCGCCCAGCCCTGCGTAGATCGTCATTGCGGGCGTGTAGGCGTCTTGCTTCTTCCTCCTGTTGTTCTCGCAGTCGGCCTCCTCCTCTTGTTGCTCGCGTAGTTGGCGTGATTCCTGAGTAGGAGTAGAGCCTTTGGATGCCATGAAGATTTCTCGTGGCGGGGAGAAGCTTGCCGAACCGCTATCCGACTTAGAGTCGTAGTCCGACTGAGAGTCGTAGTCGGAATAGTTGATGGGGGTGATGATAACTCCAACCTCCCTAGATCCGATCTCAAGCGGCTCTAGGCCGTATCCGAGTCAAACTCTAGGGGATCGGGTTTGCCACATCGGATGTTGTTTGAAGATATCCGCGGCGTTGCCGAGTCCGAACGGGAGATTGACGATCTCTTCCTTTCTTGGCCTGATCTCGATCGGCTCAAAACCGAGTCCGAGTCGAACACCGAAAGAAAGAGTTGTCCTTGGACTTAGGCGTATTGAAGATCACCGCAGCATGTTGTGAAAGATTGCTGCAGCGTCGTGTAGGCCGACTGGCACGGAGCCGGCGGGTTTCTCGGCTGATCGGATCGAGTCCGAGTTGGCCAAGGTGAGGTTGCCAAACTTGTCGGTAACGAAGTCGAGGCTTCCGAATGAGATTGTATCTCTGGGGGGGAATTTTCCGCCGTCGACTCCGGTTGCTGGATCCATCGAGCTTGTAGATGTAGATCTCGCCGAAGCCCCTACCTGGTGCGCCAGCTGTCGATGTTTTACACCGGCAATGTGAATATGGGGCTACTTGACGGATGGAAACTTGGTGGATTGCAAAGGAACACAGGGAGATTTTATACTGGTTCAGGCCCTCGATGTGAGGTAATACCCTACGTCCAGTTATGGTGTATTCCTTTGAGGATATACGGTGGTAGTTCTGATGAACTTGTGTGCACCTGCCCTCATGGAGGGCCCTGCCTGTAACACCCTGAAATTATCCCTATATAAAATATTGTGCAAAAAGAATTTTTAGAAATGGAAGTAAAAGTCTCAATGAGTGAAAAGAAATAAAATCTGGGAAAAATCTGAAGAAAAATGGGCTTGAAAATAATTTTATAAAATTCTTCGCTTAATTATTTAATTTCTGGAATTTTCTGGGAATTAATCGATTAAGGGAAACATCTTTGGCAAAATAAATAAGCTCACAGCAGTAAAATAAAAAGAAAAAGGTTTTAAAATCCCCTTCGCAGCCGCTGGGCCAGATATCGGCCCGTTGCTGTGCTCAGCCTTCCTCTCTGCCCGCGCCCTCTCCAGTGCCCGTGCCCGCGCCCTCTCCAGTGCCCGTGCCCGCGCCCGCGCCGCCGCAGTCACCGACAGGTGGGACCCGCCTGTCGGGGTCGTCGTCGTCTTCCTCGTGCCCGAAGGCGCTGTAGCACCCGAGCGCCGCCGCCGCGAATCTCGCCAAATCCGTTCGCCTCGGACCCGTTCTCTCCGTATCGGTTGGGGGAAAACCAAGTCCTTATCCTCCTCTACCTAATCCCCAAGAATCCGGAGCTGAATCGTGCGTGGAACGGAGCCCCGAAGCCTCCCGAGTTGGTCTCCTCTCTCTCTCTCTCGTCGTCGCCGCAAAACCCGTCGAATCCGAGCCGGAGTCCGCCCCTCTTTGCCTTTAGTAGCGAGCCTGGAACCCCTAGGGTTGTTTTCGCCCTTTAGATCGAGCTCGAGCTAGCCCTAGCCGCCTCCCCGCGCCTTGTGCTTGTTCCGCCGCCGTCGCCTCAGCCGCCGTCGGAGTTCGCTGCCGCCTCGCTTAGCTTCGCAGGGTCCCGCTGAAGTCAGGCCGCCGCCTCGTAGCCCTCGGAAGCCACTAGAACACCGCCGTTGACGAAGACCCGAAGCCCTCCGCCGCCTCAAGCTCGCCGCCGGCCGTCTCCGTCGCCGTTCTTCGCCGTTTCGCCCTCGGTAACGATCACCTCGGCCTCTTTTACCTTTTCCCGCTCGCCTAGTGCGTCGCCGCGCCGCCGATCGCCGTCGACCATCGGATCCTGTGCCGCCGCTGTCGCCGCCGTCGCTGTAGCCACCATGGCCGCCGTCGTGGGCGCTAGCTCGGTGCCGTCTCGTCGCCATAGGCCGATCCTTTCGGGATCGATGTGAGCCGTCGGGCCCTATCGGTTAGATCCCACCCGTTGTCGATGTTTTACACCGGCAATAAATATATGGGGCTACTCGGCGGATGGAAACTCGGTGGATTGCAAAGGAACACAAGGAAATTTTATACTGGTTCAGGCCCTCGATGTGAGGTAATACCCTACGTCCAGTTTGTATGTATTCCTTTGAGGATATACGGTGGTAGTTCTGATGAACTGTATGGCCGTGTGCTTCTATGAGCTCTTCTGCCCTCATGGGGCGCCCTGCCTCCCCTTATATACTGGGGGACAAGGTTACAAGGTAGGAGTCCCCATCAGATTACGACTAGGAGATCTCCCCTTAGAGATATAACGTACCCGACTAGGACTGTATATTCCTTTCTATACAAGGCGAAGTCTGCCGAATCTAGCTATATCTCTAATTACAAGGCTAGGCCCATCCTCTATCCGAGTGGCCCATATGCTTGTCATGAGGTACCCGGGGCCCATGGCACCCACAGTAGCCCCCGAGACCTTCATAGTTGAGTCACAGCTGATGCCGAGTGCTCATCCTCCACGGTGAAGTCTTCCCGAGTGCATTGCTCCCGAGTACTCTTTGTCTGAGTGCTGCTTCTCCCGAGTCCTGCTTCATGTCAGCTGGCAGCGAGGCTATGAAGGTCTCGATGTAGATGTTGGAATAGTGTGCGCCGAATAGGCGCACCTATTAGGTGTAGCCCCCGACTTTGTGCTTAATTGTGAAAACAATTAAACATGAAGTCAAAGATCTTTAACCTTGTAGTCTTTCCCGAGTAGATTACTACTGGTACATGAGACTCTTCGGTATCATGTCAACCGGAATATAATTTATAGTCTTGCCGAGCAGGGAACTACTCGTATGTAGGACTCTTCGACTTCATGTCAGTCGGAATGTGTGTCTATAGTCTTGCCGAGTAGGATGCTACTCGTATATGAGACTCTTCAGCGTCATGTCAGCTGGAAAGAAGGGTTTATAGTCTTTCCCGAGTAGTATACTACTCGAAAATCAGACTCGTCGGCGTCATGTCAGCCGGGATGATTATTTATAGTCTCTCCCAAGTAATATATTACTCGAAAATTAGACTCGTCAGCTTCATGTCAGCTGGAAAAGGGTTTATAGTCTTTCCCGAGTGGCGTCCCATTCGAAAGTTAGACTCTTCAGCTCGTCAGCTGGAAGATTGTTTATAGTCTTTCCCGAGTAGTGCACTACTCGAAGGTTAGACTCATCCGCGTCATGTCAGCGGGAATGAGAATTTTATAGTCTCTCCCGAGTAGTGTACTACTCGAAAGTTAGACTCATCCGTGTCATGTCAGCGGGAATGAGAATTTTATAGTCTCTCCTGAGTAGTGTACTACTCGAAAGTTAGACTCATCCGCGTCATGTCAGCGGGAATAACGCTGCTCATGGCAACTGGTAGCCACGCATGTAGGCCGAGTACCACTGTATGAAAAATAAATCCATTACGTGGTTAGGTGTACTCGAGAGAGATACCTGCATCTCCAATTTTAATGAAGACCAGCTTGTGATCCCTGTAAGGATGTATCCTCGAGACCTGGTGGATAAGACAGATACCCAAACATATATGTTTAGCAATAAGGCTCTCATGAAGCATATCTGTTTACCTCATCGGTTCCTGTGGGTAGCACCAGCGCTATAATTTCAACTCAGCCTGCGGGCGGCCCACATGGAGCATGCTACTGTAGGAACTCATGTCTTGGTGGCTGCTACCAAATAAGCCGGCCTGAGCCGACCTATCCAGCATAGCTCTAGAGAAGTATCATCCATCGCATGTCAGGATGAGTTTTTTGGTGTTGGTAACCGCAATCAGCCAGAGAAATCCTTATTCGCAAGCCTTTCCGACTTACGTTCTGGATGCAAACTGGTTGCCACGTAAGCCTAAGTGGGTATAATGCAGGATCTGCTTGCCCTCCTCAGGTGTGACACAGTGCATGAGAACTCCGGATGCACTTTGACGATATAAGTCTTCTCTGACTTGGGTAAAGCCGAACAAGGTACCCGAACCTAGCATTAGCAGAGGGTTCGGCTGGCGACCCTCATGGGGCGTACCCTATCCAACAGAATTATAGCCAAGCTAGGCACCCGAACCTTGCATTAGCATAGGATTCGGCTAGCGACCCTCATGGGGCGTACCCAACCTGACAGAACCGTGACCAAATAAGGTACCCGAACCTAGCATTAGCGTAGGATTCGGCTGGCGACCCTCATGGGGCATACCCTATTTAGCCGAGTGGTATACAGCCCCGACTGGCGCCGGGGGCCGATTGTTGGCTCGCATGGAGCGTAGTCGGGGAAGATGACGTCCCGACTGGCGCAAGTACTCGGTGAGTAGCCCTCATGGAGCATCCCGAGTGTATTTTGGCAGACTTGTCCAGCCCCCGAGCGTAGGAGATAGGCTCGCAGCCCTGAGTTCCTGTCACGCATATCCGGAGCTGGGCCTGCAATATACAAATATCGGATGAGTAGCATCTGATGATAGAAATAATCACCCGAATAAAATGTATTTTACAATGTATGTAAATACGTGTTCTTCCTCTTTTGATATTAATTTCCTCGAGTAGTTGACCCCTTACGTTTAAGCACTCTACCCGACTAGTCATAGCCCCCTAGCGTCGGAAGTTGGCTCATGGCTCTTTCCCAGGCACGCGTTTTGGGTGACTTGAGTTCGTCTTACATGGAGCAGAGTTTCACGGATCGAGATTTATGCTACTCGAGTACTTTTGTAATCATTTAAGAGCAAAAACGGAAAAAAGTAAATGCGCAGCTTGTACACCTATTAGGTGTAAGCGGCTGTGGCACTAGCAAGGCCGAGTGAGGAGATGTTTATCAGAAAGCGACTTAGCTGTTCGTATTTGGAGTGGGATGCCATCCTCTGTTTGAGCTTGTGAGCCCCCGAGCATGTCACTTGTTGTTCTGATAATCCTCAGTTGTTGAAGGTCGAAGGCGGTTGTGACCGACTGCCACAATGGAGCCGTCTGACTTGCGTTTGCGATTCCCAGCTTTAGTTGGGACCGCGTCGTCGGTGTCGTCCCGCTTCTTCTGTCAAGGTGACTTGTTGTCATCGAGGGCCTCGGCAACAGCGTGGGCCGAGTCGGCGTACTTGTTTGCCATGTCGAATAGGGCCTTGACAGAGTTGGGAGGCTTCCGCGTGAATTTGTCGATGAACGAGGTGTCTTTGACTCCTTTTCGAAAGGTGGCGATGACGACCTCATCCTTGATGTTTGGGATTGAGTTCTTCTTCTCAGAAAACCTCTTGATGAAGTCACGAAGAGACTCGTTCTTCCTTTGATGCAACTGATATAAGTCGTACTCGGAAGATGGCCTCTCGTATGTTCCCTGGAAGTTGGCGATGAAGCGTTTCCGGAGTTCTCCCCAGGAGTCGATTGATTGCTTGGGAAGTCCTGCTAGCCATGTCCTCGCTGAGTCGGCTAAAGCGACTGGGAGGTAGTTAGCCATGACTTTCTGATTTCCCCCAGCTGCTCGAATCGCCAGAGTGTAGACCGTGAGCCAGGACTCGGGATTAGTCTTGCCATCGTATTTGTTGATGCCTGTAGGCTTGAAACTTGACGGCCAGTCGACTTGTTGTAGCTCCTGAGTGAAGGCCGGTACTCCGTCGTCTTCATGAGGACTCCGACCTCGACTACGGCGGCGAAACCGCTCGTAGTGGAGGCCGAATTGCTCGTTCTCGTCTTCCAGTTGGCGTCGCTCGTCTTCTTCTCGTTTGCGGCGCCGAGCATTAATGTCTTGCTGAAGGTCGCGCCGCAGTCGGTCTCGGAGGTCCTGGTTGTTCCGACGGTCGCTTCGACGTTGCCGGTTGTTGTGGTTGCCGAGTGACGTCTGGCTTGACTCCGCATGCTGCCGACTAGAGCCGGCCGCTCGACGTCGCTTTGAGGTGGATGAGACTACCGCTGGGGAAGTTGATTGACTGGTCAGTACGAGTGTGTTGCCGGACTGTTGGTGCTGCTGACATGCGGCAGCGGTAAGCATGGCTTTTATCCTTGCGATTGTCGGGGTGGCCTGGTGATCAGGCCCGACCTGGACCGTGTCCAGTAGGGTTACGGCTGCCACGATGTTCTGCTGTGGCGTGACGAAGACGTTGTGGTCGCCGACTTGTTTGGAGGGTTTGTTGCTGAGCGGTTCGCCCAGCCCTGCGTAGGCCGTCGTTGTGGGCGTGCAGGCGTCTTGTTTCTTCCTCCTGTTGTTCTCGCAGACGGCAGGCCTCCTCCTCTTGTTGTTCGTGTAGTCGGCGTGATTCCTGAGTAGGAGTAGAGCCTTTGGATGCCATGAAGATTTCTCGTGGCGGAGTGAAGCTTGCCGAGCTGGTATCCGACTTGGAGTCGGAATCCGACTGGGAGTCGTAGTCCGACTGAGAGTCGTAGTCGGAATAGTTGATGGGGGTGATTACAACTCCGACCTCCTAGATCGATCTCGAGCGGCTCGGAGCCGTATCCGAGTCGAACTCCAGGGGATCGGGTTTGCCGCGTCGGATGTAGATTGTAGATATCCGCGGCGTCGCTGAGTCCGAACGGGAAGTTGACGATCTCTTCCCTTCTCGGCCCGATCTCGGCCGGGTCAGAGCCGAGTCCGAGTCGAACACTGAAAGGAAGAGTTGTCCCTGGACTCGGGCGTATTGGAGATCGCCGCAGCATGTCGTCGAAGATTGCCGCAGCGTCGTGTGGGCCGACTGGCGCGGAGTCAGCTGGTTCCTCGGCCGGTTGGATCGGGTCCGTGTCGGCCGGGGTGAGATTGCCGATCTGGTCGGCGACGAAGTCGAGGCTTCTGAATGTGATCGTGTCACCAGTGGAGAATTTGTCGCCGTCGACTCCGGTTGCTGGATCCATCGAGCTTGTAGATGTAGATCGCGCCGAAGCCCCTACCTGGCGCGCCAACTGTCGATGTTTTACACCGGCAATAAATATATGGGCTACTCGGCGGATGAAACTCGGTGGATTGCAAAGGAACACAAGGAAATTTTTATACTGGTTCAGGCCCTCGATGTGAGGTAATACCCTAACGTCCAGTTTGTATGTATTCCTTTGAGGATATACGGTGGTAGTTCTGATGAACTGTATGGCCGTGTGCTTCTATGAGCTCTTCTGCCCTCATGGGGCGCCCTGCCTCCCCTTATATACTGGGGGACAAGGTTACAAGGTAGGAGTCCCCATCAGATTACGACTAGGAGATCTCCCCTTAGAGATATAACGTACCCGACTAGGACTGTATATTCCTTTCTATACAAGGCGAAGTCTGCCGAATCTAGCTATATCTCTAATTACAAGGCTAGGCCCATCCTCTATCCGAGTGGCCCATATGCTTGTCATGAGGTACCCGGGGCCCATGGCACCCACAGTGGTATACAGCCCCGACTGGCGCCGGGGGCCGATTGTTGGCTCGCATGGAGCGTAGTCGGGGAAGATGACGTCCCGACTGGCGCAAGTACTCGGTGAGTAGCCCTCATGGAGCATCCCGAGTGTATTTTGGCAGACTTGTCCAGCCCCCGAGCGTAGGAGATAGGCTCGCAGCCCTGAGTTCCTGTCACGCATATCCGGAGCTGGGCCTGCAATATACAAATATCGGATGAGTAGCATCTGATGATGGAAATAATCACCCGAATAAAATGTATTTTACAATGTATGTAAATACGTGTTCTTCCTCTTTTTGATATTAATTTCCTCGAGTAGTTGACCCCTTACGTTTAAGCACTCTACCCGACTAGTCATAGCCCCCTAGCGTCGGAAGTTGGCTCATGGCTCTTTCCCAGGCACGCGTTTTGGGTGACTTGAGTTCGTCTTACATGGAGCAGAGTTTCACGGATCGAGATTTATGCTACTCGAGTACTTTTGTAATCATTTAAGAGCAAAAACGGAAAAAAGTAAATGCGCAGCTTGTACACCTATTAGGTGTAAGCGGCTGTGTGCTTCTATGAGCTCTTCTGCCCTCATGGGGCGCCCTGCCTCCCCTTATATACTGGGGGACAAGGTTACAAGGTAGGAGTCCCCATCAGATTACGACTAGGAGATCTCCCCTTAGAGATATAACGTACCCGACTAGGACTGTATATTCCTTTCTATACAAGGCGAAGTCTGCCGAATCTAGCTATATCTCTAATTACAAGGCTAGGCCCATCCTCTATCCGAGTGGCCCATATGCTTGTCATGAGGTACCCGGGGCCCATGGCACCCACACCCGTCCGATCCAAACCCTAGAGACCTAGCCGTCAGTTTTGTCCCGTGGACCGCGGTGGACTCGGTTCACCATGGACCAGACCCCTTCCCTCGCACTGACAGTGGGCCCCACTGGTCAGCCGACAGCCCCCTCTCTCCTGTGACGCCCTAAATGCCTTTTCCGAATAAAATTAATTCACTTATGATGCAATAAATCAGTTAATTCTGTTGTATAGTCTATAAAGGGTTAAAACTTCTAAAAATCATAACTAATTCATACGAACTCAGTTTGAGGTCGTTCAAGTCTCTAATTTCTCTAAAAATCATGAACTATCCATTAAAAATATAATAATGTACTGTTCATGTGTGTTGATGTACTGTTTTGCCATTTTGTTATTTGCCCATAGCTACCGACGCTCAGGAAGAGGCGCAGTTTGTCGAAGCAGGTATCGAAGACTGTGCGGTGCTGCAAGGCAAGTCACACAGATTCCTCTTTCTCATTGAACATATTGTTCCTATGATTAAAGCTACGTTTTCGTTCAACGCTGCATTTATTTTGGAATGTCATCGGGACAGGAAAACCCTAACCTTTGTTTATGGCCCCTTTGATTTGATCACATGACATTGTACCTATGGGATAATTTTGACTAGCTACCTTTATTTACTGGTTAGCTAGAATAACTCTAGGACTCTGCTTAGCCATGCCCAGCAATTAATAGAATAACTTATGGGTTGTCATAATGATTTCTATACTATTATTTCAGTCACATGGAATGATGATCCCTTTACGACGTGGTCGTATAAGGACAATTTAATGGTCCACTAAAACTTGACTAAAAGGTGGGTTGCGAGCACCATGGTTGGTGTTGTTGCTAGCGGTGCTCGTGACAGTTAAGGACCGGTTCGCGGACTACTTGTTGCGAAGCAACACTCGTGCTAACCACAAGCCAGCATGTTAATGTAGGATCCAATGCGTAGTACGTTCAACCGGGGTCCACCATGGTGTTGTGGCCTGTGTCAATAAGACCACCATGGCTGTGTTAATAAGTCCATGTCTTGGGCGTTGGATCGTTTCCCTGTTGGGGGCCTATCAGCTCCTGCCGGAAACTGTGTCCAACGGGTGGCTCCCTTGTTGTGCGGATTCATGGAGGTCCTAATCACAATTCCTTACCGAGATACCGTGGTGGTACAAGGGGCACAGTGATGTGCTGTGGAGTTGTGTCTGTTGGTAAATTGTACATCTCTGGCCAGAGTAAAACTATTCGCGATAGCCGGCCACGTTAAGGCGGCCTAGCAATGTTTTCTGTGATTAGTCCACAATCTCTAAATGTGATGGTTAAACAATGGAACATGTGTAGCTCCAGTTGAGTGGTTGGGCCTATACCGTTTTGGTGAGCGGTATGTACCCCTCATGATATGTTATAGCGTTGATCAATACTATTAATTACTATTTTATTACTCTCTCAAATGTTTATTAAATGCTTTTATGCAATTATGAGCCATACTATGCCTCCTTGTCATTCCGTGCACTTGCATACTTGCTGTGTGGCTTGTGGAGTATGTCATATGCTCACCTTGCAATCAACAATCCTTCAGAGAGGACTACAGCGAAGAGGACTACTGGAGGACTAGGAGGGAGCCCAGTCAAGTGTGGGAGTGGAAACGTCACGCTGTTGTTTATTTATCCGCGTGAGAACTTCTTTATTTGAGAGGTACCATTCACCTCGTAATCAATGCTTACGCTATGAAAACAATTACTATTGATTATCAATTTGTCATGTGTGCTCGGTTGATTCCTGACGAGGTTTACACACAATAAAACTCCAGAATTTGGATGGAAATTCTGGGCGTGACAATTGTATCAGAGCCACCTTGACTGTAGGAAAGCCCTTGGTACCCAAAGAGCCCTCTGAAAAAAAAAAGAGAAGAAAGAATTTTAAAATTAGAACTATTCTTTCCCCTTCATTCCTTGTTTTGGATAAACTTTGTTTTGCTAATTTTGTCAAATCCCTATATCTTTTCTTTTAGACTTTGTAGATGGCCAACCGGGAGCCAGTACATCTGTTCGAGTGGGTGGATTTCGTCAAGGATTACGAATAGGCCTTCGCCATAGGCTACAATCTAGCCCAGAATACAGACAAGTCACTCACAACCCTAATGAAGAGAAGCTGCCGCATCCGCCTCACGATTTCCAGGTGAACGGGAAGAGTCCCATCCATGATCTTTGGAGCTGGAGGAAGAAATTATGAGCATGCCTATCAAGAAGTAGCTTTGGTGGCCATTGGAGAACTTGCGTCAGCGTTTTGCCGTCCGTCTGAGGAATACAGCATTGCATATCCGTATCATCCGGCCAAGAACCCACGATGATGAGTACAGCAGTATCAAGACCCTGAGCAGAGAACAGTGCGCCACTCAACGACTGTAAGGGATGTTTGAGTGCCATGCATGATGTCCATGCAGAGGTGGTAATCGCAGCTCATGACGGCGAGAATGAGAATCGCACCAAGATCTGCAGGCTACAAAACCAAGTGGATCGGTTGAAGCAAGAGTGGCCTTAGCCAAAGGAGAAGCACCCCCTGGAGAGCTAGGATCCGCACTACTGCAAGGAAGAGAGTTGCGTCTTCCACCTCAGATTCAGTTGGGCCAAGAGACCCGTGTACGTCAATGACCAAGTCTTGTTACGGGTAGTTCACCCGTTAGCCACACGCCGATGGGGATGAGCAAACGACAACTCAGAGGAGTCAGGGAGCCAGCACGCCTTCGGAGGATCGGAGGACAGTGGAGCTCGCACCCCCTCTGAAGTGGAGTGGGATCAACTCAAGACGACGAAGAGGAACCTGAGCAACAACGGGAATGCCAGGAGGAACCTTTCGCCCGATGAGGGATCTTAGTAGTGCTCAGCGTCAGTTACCCGAGAGCGTTGTGTTACATTGTGGATTTAGAAGGCTGTCGGTTGGATTATCAGAGTTATGTCAAGGTGTGGTGAGGTAACTTTTATATAGATTTGCTGGTGGTGGGAGTTTAAATTAGACAAATTTAAATCACTCAGTTCAGAAACAATAAAAAGTGAAAGTCAATAATATAAATCTTCTCAAGCGCGTTTCCTTCTTCTCGCTCTTGCTCTGCCAGCATGCTGAACACACGTAATGCGTAATCACTGAGGCAACGGTGCGATAACAACCGCAGGGGATAAACGCCCCTAAGACCCGGCGCCCCCCCTCCCACCTCCCCCACACCCAATGCCCCCCGTCCACCCCGACCCCCGCCCCCTTTCGCCCCAACGGACCGCCACAGCAGGACGACAATATGACCATCGCCCAATCTTGGCTAACCAGACACATCTGATGAACATTGATGTTCCAGCAGATCAACAACACAGAACCAAGCACCACAGCAGCCGCGCCTCTCCTCCACCTCAAAACAAGCTGCGAATTTCTGCGAGTTGAGACCTCCGACATTCTCTAGCCACCACTAATCCTGTGAAGCAGGTCATGTTGCCATGCTATTGAAAGAAGTTGGACCTTTACCCAATGCACAGATCAAAGAAGTCTCTGTTGCATCACACCAGCTTACGCCCAGCTTGAGTGTGGGACCACTTTACGAACCAAACAGAGCGGGATGGACAGCCCGAATTACTTGGCTGGTCCAGCTCTTTCAAGAAAACGCATAGTCCTCGGGCCCATACTGGCCGGTGAAGAAACCGGGAGTTTCGAGAATTGAAGCAAGAATCGGCGTGACTGATCCTTTATGAGTCTCAACCGGCGCTCGCCTTGCGCCGGAAGAGTAGAACCTGACGACACCGCCAGGAGAAGTTTCTGAACGACTGAATGATGAGCTATTCAAGCAACTACTCTCTGGACTATGCAGATTTTCAGAAGAGCTGGTAGAACAAAAAGCCACCCTCGCCAGGAGACAACATCACAGGATGGAGCAAAAGAAGCGAGATGCAAGCTTCCGGTCAACAACAATCCTCCAGTCAGCAGCCACCTATGGTGGACCGCCGCAGACTCCAACAGGGAGGATCTTCATCGCACCTCGTTGCAGCCCGCCAGTCTACCCCAACACCACTTGGAACACCCTGGAGCAAAAAACCGTCCTCCCCTCGGCCAGCCTCGTCCCAGTCAGCTAACCAGCCAACCAGAAGAAAGTAGTCGGAAACCATGACTTGTTGCAACGTGAGACCCAGGCATTTCTCCAATCAGTGTCCTAAGCCCAAACGCCCAGCAAGCCGCACCAGACCAGATCCCATTGAGCGTGGTTAAAAGTCGGCTAAATCACCTTCACAGCAGAGGAGGCTCAAGCCCCGCCCAACTGTCTATCTTGGGTATGTTCCTGTTAACTCCAGTACCCGCTCAGTATTGTGATTCTGTGCAACCCCATGCTTTCTACGTGGGGTTTGCTAATGAACCTGTACCTAGTCGGAGGTGAGAACACCCTAATCAATAAACACACCCTGGTCATCAGACGCCTACAACTCAAGTAGTCCTTTCTGTGGACAATAAAAAGGGCATTCCCTTTTCTCACCGATCCTGCTCTGATAGAATCAGAGATATTGATGTCATCCTAGTACATGATTGGTTAAACCGGCACCAGGCTAAATTATAGATGCACCAGAACCCCCTGACCTAACTTCTGCCTAAGAGAAAGTATCTTTCAGGTCCTAATACATCATCTCCTCCAACCTCTTTTAACCAGGCAATCCTAACGAAATCCCTGTATACGGATACCCAGATGTTTCCGGATATCGACCGGAACCACCTAAAAGATAAATTGAGTTCAGAAAACTTAGCCCAGGCACTGCCCCTATCCACAAGAGACCATATAGGATCCTGGGAGCATGATGTTGGCAAAGTGAAAAAGCAATTGAAGAGTTGCTGGCCAAAGCACATTCAGACCACACGCCTTGGTGACCCAGCACTTGAAAGAAAGGATATCAACGGATGTGTTGAGTACCATGCACTCAATGAAAGCTACTATTCAAGGAAAAGTACCCTCTTTACCACGATTGATGATCTGTTTATCAGTTCAGAAAGGAGCCACCAGTGCCTCCCAAGATAGATCTTCATTCCAGGATATCATCAGTTAAGGATTCGGAAGGAAGGATATTCCAAGACCGCTTTTACTACTCGGTATGGTTATGTTAATGCACAGTTATGTCTTTCGGATTAACTAATCCCCTGCATTCCTTCATGAACTTGGATGAATAAGTATTCATGAATACTTGGAATAAGTTTGTGTGGTTTTCATAGATATATCCTGGTCTTTCAAAGACTAAAAGGGGAGCATGAGCAGCATCTCGCATCGTTTGAGAACGCTTCCCAACACCAGCTGTTATGCCAATCTGCAGTAAGTGTGATTTTGGCTCCGAAGTAAAGTTTCTTGGACTGCTTCACTGAGAGGGTGCAAGTAGACCCAACTAATGTCGATCAGTAACCAATGAAGACGCCGCTAAACGTCCTTTCGAATTTCAGATTTTTCTTAGATTGCGGATATACGTCGATTCATAGAAAATTTTTCCAAGATCGACGAAGCCCCATGACTCGTTTGCTTCAGAAGTAGGAAATTTTTGGACCCCAGAGTGTGAGCAGTTTTCAAGAGTGAAGCAGAAGCTTGTAGCCGCACAGTGTTGATCAGGCCAGATCCCAGAAAGGATTTCAAGTTTATGTGATGCATCCGCAATGGGATGTTGGTTAATGCAAGAAGGAAGTCTGGCATATGCCTCACGGGCAGCTACCCGCCCTCATGAGAGATAACCTTATGCCTACCCTATCTGAATTAGCAGCTGCTTAGTGCAGCTTGAAGATTTGGAGCATTACCCATAGAATAGTAAGAAGTTTACAGACCACAAAAGTTTGAAGTTATATTACCCACCAGATTTGAAATCTAAGCAACGCCCGATTTGGAGCGATCGAAGGACTATGACGTCCAAAAAACAGTATCATCCAGGAAGCCAATTATGGCCAGATGCGCTCAGTCGAAAAGCTACTGCACAGCCATGGAAATTCAACAGCTAAATCTTCGGAATAGGAAGATTTGCCACGGTTCGAATCTGTATAGTCACCAAGATTGTGCAGCCTTGGACACGACCTACCTTGTAATCAGTTCGAGAAGTCCAGAAAAGATGATGCAAACATTTTGGAAATCAAGAAGAACATGAAGAAAGGGAAAGCCATTGGATTCGTGCGAGGATAACAACCGTACCGTGTGGTTCGGAGAGCGAATTCTATGTGCCGGACAAGAGAATTGAAGAAGCGTGTCTTAGATAACTCACGGAACACCAGTTTCCCATTCACCCCTGGCACCAAAATGTCTATCAAGAGCTGAAGAGAAATTTGTGTCTAGTATCGGATAGAGATAGCGAATATCCTGTTTGTGATGTGCCACACTAAAGCCGAGCATCAAAGCCAGCAGGATTGTACAAACCCTAAAGGTCCCTGGGATGGAAGGGCGAAGACAGAAGTAGAATGGATTTCATCACCGGCTTGCCAAGGACCGCATCGGACTTTGATTCCATATTGCGTCTGGTGACCCCAGACTTACAAAATGGCCCATTCATACCGGTCAAACAACTTATCCGGTAATAAGTTAGCCAGACGGGATATGGCCAGAAGCGTTATTGCATGGAGTGCCACGCAAGATCATGTTCGACAGAGAAGTCAGTTTACCTCTACGTTTTGGCAGCGCTACAAGAAGAGCCCATGGGTACCCGGTTAAACTTCAGTACCGCTTAGCACCCACAACATGACAGACTGAACGGTTTAATCAATCCTAGAAGATATTGTTGAGAGCTTGTCTGCCAATGACTATCGGTGAAGTTGGGACAAGAGCCTACCATACGTGAGTATTCTTAAACAATAGTACCAGGCAAGTCTGAATGCCCCGTTCGATGCTTTGTATACAATGCCGCACCCCCTGCTTTTGATCAGACGGAGCGCGAGAAACGACAGTTTATGGACGGATATCTTCCGACG